>JAVJIF010003713.1:0-315964 GCA_038442645.1 Agave tequilana
GGCTGAAGTGAGATCTCTAGTTTTCAGCCCAAAATTTCTCATCTTCCATCTTCTTAACCTCTCAAACTCCCATCTTAGAAATCCTAGAATCCATCTTCCCCCCTAAATGAATTCTTAGCTATCCTCTCACTCCCATTCTTATTTACCCTCAAGAGAGAGGCATGGAGGAGCTTTGGGGGAGGGGAAGGGGGGCGGCCAGCTCGGCCTGGCCGCGGCCAGCGCCGACCGCGGCGCGACGCCCAGGCCGCCGGCGGCGGCTCCTAACAAGGGGAGGTTGAGGGAGGGGGGAAAAGGGAGCTTTCCCTATGGAAAAATTCATGTTTTTGGAAGGTGAAATTCAGCCCTAAATCTGAATTTTTGAGGTGAGTTTATCTAAGCCTTTGATAAATCTGATCTGATTTTAGAAGAAAATTGTATATAAATAGTGTTAACCTTCAAGGATATTGGTGAATCTAGTACTAGAAGGTAACTTGATGTGTCTCTTGAATAGGATCATTGTTTGGGATCATGTGAGAAGCTAAAAGATTTGCGAAGAACTCTCCGAATGAAGGTGAGAACTTGTTGGGTAAGATTATTAATTAGATAAATATTGGGAGCAAGAATATCTTAATAGACTATGATTATGTGATATGGCTCTACTAGTAAGATTTGGGGTTGGGTAATGGACTCCATGAAAAGTATTAATTAGAAACATTTCATTGTGTTAGAAACCGTGTAATAGCCATGATAATAATATTGGTATATTCTCAAGGGTAAGAGGCTAGTAATAAGTAATTGTAAAATAAGTCTCTTTTACGAGAAACATTATAATCCACTTGATATTCATTTAAGAGTTATATATGTGATGTTGTTTGCTACTATCAAATAGGGGGATTGGCATGTCGGTGTCGATGTGGTTATTCGGAAAGGACACGAGACGGTGCTCGGTACGAACCCCTTGTAGAACGCTCAACTTGAAGGTGAGTGGGGTTTTTAATAAATTGCATTGCATTAACCTAATTGCAAATATGGATAAAACTTGTTTGATATAGCATTTTACCTATTTGCATATGTGGCTTGCATTTTGAAGTATGGTATATAATGGCATTGACATGCATGTTACGAAATAGAATTCATTATGATTGACATGAATATGATTGGTGGGTGTTACTTGATTTTGTACATATATATATATGTGTGTGATATGCTTGGTTAAGACAATTGTGCGGATATTGCATAAGAATACAAGGTAACGGGCAAGTACTAATTGAGAGTATCATTTCATATATGAAAATGATGTGCATAATATACGAGTCTTATGAAATTGAATGTGCCGATATTGTGTGTATATAGATGTATGTATATATATACCATATTGAAAGGAAGGGACCCGTAGTGCACGGGCGGAGTGCGAATGACGGTGATGTATATATATATCATATCGGGAGGAAGGGACCCGTATTGCACGGACGGAGTGCGAAGACGGTGCCATATCTATCATATTGGGAGGAAGGGACCCGTATTGCACGGGCGGAGTGCGAAGACGGTGCTATGATATACATATATTTGTATCTTACAAATAATTGCGAATAAATAGCTATGTGTGATGTATATGTGGTGTGAGTGTGTGACACTAAGGGTATGTTGATGTGTTATTGTATATGGTATTGGAGACACTGGATACTGGTCATGTGTGCATCTATCAACAATAGCTGAAAGTAAATACACAATCAAGTAGAATTATTCATTATCACACACTTCATGTACCACATTCATCTTATTTTCATGGATCATGAATACTATACATCGTTAATGTCATGCTGCAATTATGAATGAGTTTGACTCCACTCACTGAGCCGTCGAGCTCACTCCCCCATTCCTTCATGTTTTTCAGGGCAAGCCAGGGATAAATAGCAGCTAAAGGTAAGAGTGGTGCACTGAAAGGGTGCACAACATTCAATAAGTGGGCCTACCAGGCTTCTATTTTGACTACTAATTGAGTAGTTTGGTTATATGCATGTACTTAGAGTTGATGTTATAGTTAGATTGAATAGTTGCATATATGATGTATATACGTAGACTCGTGTATAAGTTCTTATGAATATTATCTTGAGTTGGCTTGTATTAGATGGTGATACCAAGGAGATTATTCTCAAGAAAGTCTTGGATTTGTTATCTTGTGTTGTATCCACATGATATATGTGTGAGATTTTAAGTAGGCGATGTCAAGCCGAAATTGTGATATACCACTGCATGGGATATTGTATATACATATCTGGTTGATGAGAAATATAAAACTGTATGTGTCAATGTATCAAGTAGACTCTGTTTACAGAGGAAGTGCTGCCAAAATTTTCAAGGATTTGGAGATGGTTATGATAATCTGTGGATCAATATAATGTTTATGTATCTGAAAATATTATGAAAACTGGGACCGTTACAGCAACTCTAGTAATAGTGCTCCAATTAAACATTGTATCCGTGAGCACTGCGATCAAAATCACAATCACCCCAATAATAAATTGTGTATTTAATAGTATTGCAAGTGATCGTAATACCAATTACACACACACTAGTCTCTGTTTTTATAAATCCTGTGACTGTGATCGTAATCCTCCAAATAAACATTGTGTCTGCGAGCACTGCGATCAAAGTCCCAGTCACCCCCAGTAATCAATTGTGTAGTTAGTAATACTGCGATCGTGATTGCAATATTAATTTTATACATATTAATGTGTGTTTTCACGGACCATAACCAAGTTATAGACATGCGGGAAACTAATATGTCAAGTGGTGCAATGTAAAACATTAGAAAATATAAGAAAAGGAAAAAAATCATCATTGTCATTCGGCCCCGTCGCAGCAAGCATACAATCTTTATGTTTGATCTTTAAAAAGGTTCCATCGAGAATAACAGAGAATCGGCAGAAGTAAAATCCTTGAATACAATCTTTAAAAGCTGTGAATAGTCTTACGAACTTGTGGTTTGCAAGATGAGTTTCCAGCACGACGTAACTATTTGGACTGTTCTCCCTTAAACGCTCAATGTAAGATATTAAATGATGGCATGATAGGGAGTCATCATCATATATCTCTTCAAAGCCTTTTCTTTCTAGTATATGCATAATAATAACTCAGTGGCCTAACGTAATCCCTTCTAAATCTCCCAATAGTTTTTCTCGGCTTCACAAAATGTTTGTCTCGAGCCTTATCACGAATCAGTCATTTTATCAACCTGCTCGTGAAACGTTGGTTTCTGATAACTTTGCATGGAACACCACAAGTGTGATTATTTTTCATCCTCTTAATTATGAAAAATCACTCATTTTCAGCATAGTAGAGTATGAATCCCTCCAATTGCAACCACTATCTTTTTTCTAATGCACTCAACAGTAACTCTGCTATAATCACTCTGCACAAATTTATATTTGTAACCAGACTCAATGTAGTACATGATAAGTTTCTCCCTGAATTCAACAGCCACACCCTTAAAGATTTGACCAACCTCCCTAAATACAGCAGCTATGCCATAGACTTCAAAACTGTTCTACTCGATTCACCAACATCATCGCAACAAGATATTAAGCTATTGTTTGCATCACCAGAAGCACTTACAATTCCTCCAGCTTCAACCAATCTAACACAAATTTCAATCGTAGCACATTTCTTAGTCCAACAAAATGCAGCGAGGGATTGTAAATCTAAGTTAGTTTCAAATACAGAATTCTTTGATTCCTCAACATAATACATTTCAATAGACCACAGTGTGAAACACTCTATTTATTGCATGCTATCTACTTTAGTTCATCCACTGTAAAATCCATGCAAATACGTTGTACAACATAATCATCATCGTAGGAAAGAACATCGAGACACCAATATTCAACATCTATAAAAGAAATAAATAACAAGTTTAATACTTCTTTAGACAAATATGAATAGGAAACAGAACTGGATAAAAATATATATGAGATTTATTATGACCGTGACTGTAGTCACAATTTTTAAATTAGCAATATTCATATTGCGACATAAGTACTTCTAAAGCCCATGTGAAACACAACTACATAATTACATGTTGAATATTTGGCCTTTGAAATCTCATGATTGCGACCAGAGTAGCATTGCAATATAACTACATGTTGAATGTTTGGCCTTTGAAATTGAACATCACCAAATACCACTAATGATATAACAGTAATTGAAAACATATTTAGATATGATTTAGAAGTACTTCATCAGTCCCTCTCTTTTCAAAAGAACTCGTCCTCGAGTTCCAATCTTGATTTAGTTGCTAGGTGGGGACTCTTTTAGTTGAAATTTTTTCTCTCTTTAATTACACCATCATCATATCTTTTTCCTCGAAATGTTTCTCTCGCCTTTTCTTGTCAGCTGTTGCCTTATACATCTTATTGGTCTTCTCAATTTCAATTGAACCTTGTCTTGTACATCCTTTGAACCGCAAACCATGTTGTTGTACGCAAACTCTGCTTGAAGCAAAGTTTGATCCCACGACCTTGGTTTGCCTCGAAAATCTTCATCAAAATCCATGTAGCTCAATGATAGATTATACTTCCATTGCGTCCACATGGCAATAGCAGGTGATATGAACTTGAAGAATTTAAGCCTTAAGAATCTTCGAAATTATGAAGAATAAACATACCATGATGCTGATTATCTCTCATGGGTGGTAATATTTCAAAAAGCTTGTCATGCCTAACTCATTTGCATTCTTCCAGTGATGTGATGGCCTCCTCGAGAATTTCATCAGTTATAGAAACTTCTTCTAAAGTAATACTTTACTTTATTTCCTTTGGCATCACGAAAAATTCAGCTTGATTGCATACGGGTATGAGTGTGGCTTCTCTTCCTTTGAACTAAGAATAGGTGGCATAAACTGATTGTCGGTTGTAGGTATGTCAGTCGATGATGAATCTCCCAGGGTTGACTGCTCTTCAATGGGTGATTGTGGTTGTGCCTTTGTTGTCTCGTTGACCCGTTCTCATGAACGATTGGGGTCGATTCCCCATCTTTTCTTTCTCCAAAGCAAGACAACGGGCCTGCAAAAATTTCTTCATCCATCTCCACGTTCTTATAGATAGTTTACCTTGGTAGATGCGGATGTTTTGAAATTGATTCCACCATGCCGCTACTCTTCCTTTAAATTTGTAAGCCACAAACTCGACTTGATCCTCTTTGGGAATATACTCCATGTCAAACAACTCATCAATTTTATCGATTCAAAGTAAGGATGACTCAAAATCAAGGTTTTCATCAAAAGAAGGAATTCTAAACTCATAAGGATTTGAGTATCCTCCTATATCACGGATAGAATTAGAAAACTTGTTTCTCCTATTAGGATTAGGGTATCCGCCTCTCTTATTAAAGTTAGGATTAGCAAACCTCTTTCGCCTTCCATAATCATCTTCAAAATCATGGAATTGATAGATGGGTGATTTCTTTTCATAGAAAAATTAAGAAAATTGAGGATGTTGTAGATGATACCTTGGTGATGTATGATGTGGTGGTGGTCGACGTGGTGATAGTTGATACGGTGGTGGTTGATACAATTGACGACCATATCCACTTCGGTATGTGCCATCGGTTAGAATTCGATTATCAATCCGAAAAAGACCTCCTTTTATTGGTGTTTCCTCTCTCTCCAACAGTGTACATTCTTATAGAAAGGTCTTGTAATCTATCATCATCTCCTACTATCGTCGGAAAGTAGTACCTCTTATACCAATTGACGCGGGAAGGCGGCTAGATCTCGTTCTAGCACCCACGAATCCGAAGAACTTTCGGTTAGAAAAGTGGTCTTATCCACGAGCACGGTACTCGAATCCACGCGCAATTTACTCGAATCCACGAGCAAGGATAACAACTCTAATCCACAAGCAATAAGAGAGATAAACTCAATTTTAATTGAATATTTCTTGATAAAAAATGGATAAAAATAAAGAATACAAAGGCCTGTATATAAGCTTACAAAAGGAGTTCTACTATCTAGGAAACCTACACAAACTATAAATCAAATAAAAGAAATATGTAACAAATCGGAGTTCAAATCGAACTCGAAAATTAACTCCTGATCAGAATCAGATACCCTGTTATGTAGCAGGCTTGTCGACACCTGAATAGGTCTGTCGATAGGACTGTAGTGGCTCAACTCTTGGAAAAACTGTTGAACACTACCTGTTGACGTCAAAATTCGGTTGTCGACAGCTGATGTTGGTTGTCGATAGCTGAGATTAAAAATTAATTTGCTGCCTTGATTCTCTTCCTACATCAAGATTGTGTTTGGGGTTTGAAGGATATGACTTGGGGCCGAAAGAATAGCCAGAAAGAAAAAAAAAAAAATTGAATTTTCTAGTATTTGAATATTGTACATCCGGCCGACTATGACACAGTCATGCAAATAAAAAGAATAAAATATTTAAAAATTTAAAAATCAATCTTCGCTTATAATCAGATCAGATTCAAAAAAAAAAAAAGAAAAAAAAAATCTGTTTTTCAACATTCAGACGATAATGACACAGTCGTCCAAACATAAAAGATAAGATTTTCGAAACAATTTCATAATTATAACGTCGTTTACAACACAACTTTCTAAAAGAACGGTCAGGATGTCTGCAATCTGTTAAGTGGGACCCAACAACAAAAAACCAATGAAGAAGTGAATTTGCAACTTTTAAATCATTTTTCAGGACCGATAACTGCAATACCGTCGTCTAGTTGATCAAGTGGGACCCAGGCACAAAACGGCAGTGATGGAATTATTGTGATTTTTAAATTATTTTAAGAGACTACATGATCGTCCGGATGTCTAAGTAAATTATTAAAAAACATTTCTCAACCCGTAACGCTAGCTGTGCTCACCGTGAGTGCCGCACGGCGCGGTGAGCCGTAAGATCATGACTGATCATTATCTTATGGCTCATCGCGTCGCGCCGCACTGTGGTCGTATTGAGCGATCAAGATGGTCATCATCTTAGCTCATCTTGAACGCAGTGCGGCGCGGTGCGGTGAGCCGTAAGATGATAAACTCATTATCATCTTACGGCTCACCGCACCGCACAGCACCACACTGAGCACTAGACGGTGAGCAAAAAAAAATCGTAAATTATAAGATATGCTACCATCGTATCTTTCTCATGCGAAGTCCCATTTTGATCTATGTGAACACCACGAGCATTTCCCTTAGAAGCTACAATGTGAGGCTGAAAACCCTGTACATCTATGAGCCATAGCTAGATTTCTCTCTTTTTCGGAAAGGTGGAAGCTAATAGGAATACATATATAGATTCCTTAAACCTTCGCCAACTTAAAATACATCACAGTCTGCCACAAATTTAAGGTAAACGAAGAACATATTATATAGGCTGATGAGACCCAGACATGTGTTCATAAAACTATCAAGAAACCATCCTGTCCTAGAAAATGATACCAAACCCTAGTTATTCCTTGAGAGGTGAGGAGAGGACCACCGACAAAAGGTGTGGCTCATTCCTTCTGCCGTTTTACACACAATTGAGTAGTGAAAGAGAATCATATCTCTCTGCCACCAAAAAATCTCTCTCTCCTCTCTCTCTCTCTCTCTGAGGCTGCAGAAAGTTCCAGGATGTTTCAGATCACATGGGCTTTTTCATCACCTTCTCAATGAATCCAAAACGACACCAACTGCAGCATGGGTACACAACAAATAAGTCAGACAAGCATGCACGCACTACAATAATCAAAAAGCTCAAGATCAAGTACAACTTTAAGCTCAATCACACAATGTCCTTGTGTTTCTCTCTTAGTTTGATCTGTTTTGTTTTGTTTAGTTATCTCGTTAACTGTTCAAATATTAAATGTAATCGAGGACCCACATGAGGAACAAAGATGAGGTGCTAATGGCGAGGGGAATCTCATCTGGTTGTTTATTTAATTATATGTATATATTAATTAAACTTGGCACGAGGGGAGAGAAATATTGAGAGCTATAATTTTATAGAAAATTTTGCATGCGAGAATGTTTAAGAAGTTGGGCCAGTACTTGTTCACTGTATATGCTAAGAAAATATTTTGTCTTTTTATTTATTTTCTATTATTGGTTCCTGCAAATATAACACATGTTGGTGGCTTCTCTGCTTCTTCTTTTGTTAGAAGTGTCGAAAGCTCCAAAGATAATACTGCGCACATAATGATCGTATCCTCTGCCTCTATTACAACATAGAGATAACACACCATTTTCCCTTTTTCTTAGTTGAGGAAAAAACCAAAAAAAATACTTGAAGGAAAAAAAAGTACAACTTGATCTTATGCTCTGAACTTTACGATATAGATAACAATGGCGAGGCCCAAGGAATTTTCATGAATGCAGTTTTGCCGAGAGAAGAGGATGGACACAGAAGCTTCATTCATAAGTTCATAACCTAAATTCTCTAAAAAATCAATTCTTAATTTTTGTATTTAGGTGCTGTTTGGTTGCTTGTTTTAGTGTAAATAACAACTCGGTTATTTATTTTGGTGTAGTAGTTGAGATATAATAAAAACATAAAAGAGAAATTTTTTTTCAACAACTTCTGCATTAAACCAAACAACTTATGGAGTTACAACTACAAGTCGTCAAACCAAACACATGACCCCGTGTTTCTAACTACAGAAATAAGAACTACACTGTAGTTTCACCTACACTGAAACAAATAGCCCTTTGTTGGTCTCAAATTCATGAAGGGAACATGTAATAGATCTTTATCACAAACTCAGAAGGCTTTTTGAATATTTCTTTCTTTTTGCCCTTATTTTCATATAGAAACAAAACAGATTTCTTTTAAGGAAAAGTTTCATGAAGATGTCAGCAATCACCATGGTATATTCTGCAAGAAAACTAACTAATCTTGTATTTATGCAGACTCATATCCAATATTTCCTCAAAATCTGGCCCATATATAAAAGCCCACTACAAATGACCCAAAATTCTCTCCCACATAAGTAAATATCTCATTAGAAGGAAAAAAGAAAGCCCACGTCTTGAACTCTCGGGCCTAACTTTAAACTATGCTAGGGCCCTAGCATCTCAACTGAACCGACGGGCCGTAAGGCACTCAAATTCTTTTGAATTGGTTGATGCCCATGGATTTTCTTTCCTTCTTCTTCTTCTTCTTTTTTTGTTATTTTTATTTTCATTTCTTTTGTTTTTTTTTTTTTTTGGTAAACAAACATTTTCTTCGTTAGTTAGTTCGGTGGACTTACATCATAACAACGAGAAAGAGAGAGATACAAAAAAACCTCTATAATGAAAAAGATCTTTCATTCAAGTGTCACACAAGATAACAACTAAATTATCATTTTTTCAGGAGCCGCGGTATAAAAAAAAAAAAAATCTAGCTTTTGAGCACTCAATTTTTTGTGTGCGCTTTTGTTCCGTGTTTCCGTGTACGAATTTTGGAGACGGAAAGTTGGTAATAATTACCCAAGTTTCGACTTAGAACTATGAGAGTTGTTACTCTTGTGCTAATTGAAATTGCGCACTAAAAATCTTTTCTTGTGATTTTTGAGACGATCATCTTGCAAGAGCATCAACTATATAGAATAAATAAAAGCTCGCAACCTAGATAGCCCTCCAAAAATCTAAGCATGTTGACAAACCCCATTGCTAGATCCTCTACCTTTTCTTTCTTTTCCTTTTTTATTTAACAAATCTCATTCATGTGGAATCGAAAGCTAAAATTGAGTTTGGGGATATGAACTCGATTCTAAGCTTCACCACATGTTGATTGAATCAATTAGATCAAACTAATACCAAAGCATAAATTTATTTTTTTTTTCTAACTCTACATTTTTTTTTATTTATTGAGTTGGGTCATTTAAATAGGCTTCACTAAGCTATAAGTTTCAACCCACTTTAGATGTGGGACTAAATAAAAGAAACAAAATAAATAAAATACTAAAAATATATATGACCAAGTAGACTTAATTTCAATCCAAAATATTGACTTAAATGAAGTCCAAATAGACTCAAACTAAAACTAAAAGCAATTACGACACGTAAACTAAATAATTGTCCAGTAAAATCAAAATAAAAAATGTCAATGACGCTGATAGGTGCAAAGAGAAATCAGAATGATGTCTCCACAACTCTCTCGGGGTAGGAAGAACTCGATCCTGTCGAGTATTTTTTTTGATGGCTCTCGAATAGATCCGGGATCAATCGCTACAAGTCTTCTCGAGTAGTGCATTCATCAGACTCACGACGACTTTTCTCACCACTAAATATTGTCTGTAACCATCGTCTCGGATAGAGATGGTTTGATCATTCTGAATGCTATTAATCAGTTCTGCTGCGAATGAGACAAGTGCAGTAGATAATGGTAGCAATAGGGTTCCTCAAAGAAAGGCTCAGGGGTAGGTCATCAAGATCCACAAGTAGATTATCAGGGTTAAAAGAAGAATCTTTATAAGCTACTAAGTCTGAAGTATTAAATATCGAATTAATCCTGAAATTCGAATGTAAATCAATTATATAGTCATTCGAATTAATTTTCTTAAGAATTTTATAAGAACCCGTACTCTGAGCATGCAATTTCTTAATAGTTCCAATGAAAATCGCTCAAGTCGAATCTGGATCATTATGTCATCCTCATTAAATTCAAGATGCTTACAATACAAATCAGAATGGAATTTATAATGTGCATTTTTTCTTGAATTTTCTTACTAATCTCTTTATGCAAATCATGAACTGCGACGTCAATGCAAATGCATACTCAGTACTCTATTTAAACAACAGTAGAGAGCTTAGTTTAGCGCGTAACATATGCCAAAAAGATCTTCCTAAAAATAACTAGTGAACTTGACTTCCTATTGGACACAAAAATTTCTTGACGCTTGGGTCATTGAATCAATCATCGTCATGATCTCTGTTAAAAGAGAATATTAGGTGTATCATCCTAATTGTACGTGGCAGCTTACCTATTACTTTAATAAGGATGACAAGAGATATCCTAACAAGTAAAGTCTGAAAGAATGCTTCCTTTGTTTAACTGTAATGGGAGATAAATTGATAATCTTTAAAATGTTAGATTTTTTCATAACGACACTCTTTAAGTTTTTGAATATGGATCAACTATGGATAGTAATATTCTTGACCTGACTCACATCCCTTGCCATGACATTGCACAAAGCTGTCCTTGTAGAAATGAAGTTGTACAAATGAACATCTATTAGGATAAGGCATTATTGCTTGATCTCTAGTGACAACTCAACTTCCCAAATATCTCCTACAGGGTCATGAACAATCTCCTCTGAATCATCATGGTCGATGTCCGACTGAGTCTCAATAATCAAAATTCTTGTCTTATCCAGACATTATAAAACAATGTGACCAAATCCTTGACACTTAAAATATCGATCCTATTGAACCGATCTAAATGACTCACTATAAAACTTTGCCTTTATCATCATGTTTTTTAGTAGAGTTACTAGATCCAAAATGAGATTGATATTGGGATTGACTAGGCTAAGATTTGACAGTGGTAACCTTAATGGTGTTATTCTTGTAGTCTGTGCGTCTACTGGAAGGAAAACCTTGGAAGTAATCTAGATTCTGGATAAGCTGATAAGCTTGTTCTAGAGTGGAGAGATCTCCCAAAAAGAGCTCACGCATAAAATCTTTCCTAAGTCCTGAGCGAAATCTAGACAAGAGAACTGTGCCATACTCATTCTCGCCAGATCTAACCAGAAATTCATCAAACTTGATGATGTACTCCGCCACTGGTTGGTTGTCTTGCGTCAACGCTTCAGTTGATCAAGTAAGCGTTGTTCGTACGACACAGACAAATATTTATCTTGGAGTTTCAACTTCATTTCATCCAAGTCTGAACGGGCTCTTGTCTACTAAAAGTCATTAACTTCTTTACATTAACCCAATATTATCTAGCCTGATCAACGAATATCAATTTGAAAAATCTGATCCGCCTCTCATCAGATATATTATACCAATAGAAATATGTCTGATGTCCAATCGAGAAAAATCTGGGGATCTAATTGACCATCAAAGGTGAGTGCTTCTAGTTTAATGTTCCGTAAATTCATTTCATCCTGATAAGGTTGGACATTATACAAGTTCATTCTCACTAACATTCTCAGTAGTCTCACATTCTTAGTAGTCTCACATTCTTGATATTACCAAATCAGGTGGATAAGTCTTTTAAGCCTTTTAAGATGCTAGTAATGTTGAGATCCATCTCAGAAATTGGGTCTCGAAGGTGATACCGCGTTCCACCGCGAGTGAGCATGTAACAGGGTGTTCTATATGCAAACTCTAAATGATGTGGCGTTGTTCTTTAAAATTATGCCCTAAAAGATGATTTTCAACAAACAAGCAACGCAAATCAACAATAAATGAGGCCTAAATGTACTCTAATAAGAATGAAACTAATCCTAAACTAAACACTGCTTTGATGTGACATGCACGTGATAAAATGGAAATCAGCAAGCAATTCAATTATGGACACCCACTATATTATCCCACAACTTATCGAACGTTTAGACATCAAGGATTTAATTAGAAACTATGAAAGTAATTTTGGTCGTTTTAATATTGCGTCAGGAAAATTAATCAAATGCCTAGATTCAGAAATTAATTTTGTTTTAATAATCAGATTAGAGTAAATAAAGGTTAACAGATTCACACGCTCACAATTTTAAAAGAACAAAAAACTATACTGATAACATCAAAGATAAACCAATATGGGAGTAATAGAGACAATTTCTAATGCTGTTGAAAACGAAGCAGAATCGATAAAATTAGGACTACCTCGAGAAATACCCACTATCGATAGCTAAAAGTTGTCCATGAAGGTCCTGGACAACATTAGTTTAATCTGAAAAAGTACTGCCTTGAAAATGGCATTAATCGGGCCTAAAACAGCTTCTGAATTAACTCGACTGAGTCAGACCGCGTCAAACTGAGTCGGAGAGTCACTGAGTCAACTTGGCCTTGAACACTGAGTCAACTCGGGTTAACTCGGTTCGGGTTGGCTCGGGTATGAGCTGCGGCTCGGATCGGCTCGGCTTGAGCTGATGATATCAGTTTCCAAGTCGATGACGTCAGCTTCAGTTCTCAATGGCTCGAGTTTGCTTCTGCCTGCAAGCGGGTCGGATCGGGTTCTATTGTGACCCAAAGAGTTCAGAACCAACGACGTAGTGGATGATTGTGATGACTATGATCGGTGGTGATCGTAATCGGCGAGTGACGGTGGTGATGTTACTGGTGATGATTGATCTGCGAGGTGGTAGCGACAAGGTCTGAGAGTTATCGACGAGGAGATCTCGACGGCGAGGAGATGAAGTTGGTGGCGAATGCGATAACGTCGACGATGTCAGAGAGGTGGCTAGAAGTGGTTAACTGCTGGCGGTGGCGATGAGATCATGCTGATGGCGAGATGTGAGGGCAAGGCGGCGAGATCTGCTGGTGGTGAGCTCTGGAGTTTGGAGAGTTCTGTAGTTCGGGGAAGAAGGGCGGCAACGGTGACGAGGTCGGACAGTGAGTTCTGTGTCAGTTGTTGTCGGCGTTGGTGGTTCCTCGTGGGCGTCAGACAACGTGACGAAGGCGTCGGTGTTAAGAAGAGGAGGCCGAGGTATGGCAGTTGTGGCGACAGTGGAGGGTTAGAGTTTTGGGATGAAAAAAAGGTGGAGATGACCAGTGGGCGTTCTCTAATTTCTTTCTTTCTTTTTTTATTCTATTTGTTCTCTCTCTTTTTTCTTTCTTTTTTAAGAATATATTTAGAGTTTTGATTTAAGGATTTTTTTTAAAAATTAAGTTAGGGTTTGTAGAGAGGCTTTTTTTTTTTTTGTGCAGGAATTTAGCTTTTATATTAAAATTGATGTGAAATCAAAAGCTAAAAATTGAAATTGGGGATATGAACACGAATCACAACCCGATAATTGGCTTCATCACCTATTGATTTAATCAGTTAGATTAAACTAATATCAAAACAATTTTTTTTACAAATTCTTTATTATTTTTATTCATTGAGTTGGGTCCTTTAAATTAGCTTCTATGAACTATAAGTTTCATTCCACTTCCAATATAGACGTAAACAAAAAGCAACAAAATAAATAAAATGTTAAAAATAAATATAAAGAATTAGACTCAATCTCAACCCTAAATACTGACCCAAACAAAGTCCAAATGGACTCAAATAAAAACCAAACACAATTATATCACGTGGACTTAATATTTGTCCACTAAAATCGAAATAAACAATGTTAACGATGCTGATTGGTGCGAAAAGATATTGGTATGATATCCCCGTCAATCATAATCTGGTCTCAAACTTAAGACCTCTTTTCTTTCAACCCAATCAGGCCTCAAGGGCTAGATACAACCTAGATTGTGAAGCAACTTTTCAGCGTTTTTTTTTTTTTTTTTTTTTTTTTTTTTTTTTTTTTTTTTTCTCTCTCTCTCTTTAAAAAGTGCATCTAATGACAATGTTTTCTAATTTCATCACTAAGGCCCACATTTTGTATATAAATGCAAGTATTTGCGTCCAAATCAACATGAACATACCTTCTCTTGGCTAGTTGCTGCCATTGCATAGTGAATCTCTTCTGAATCTGTTATAAATACTCTCTGTAGAATGAATATTTTTACATTAATATTTCCTAAATTTATAGTTATAAAAACGAAACTTGTTCAACAAGCACCAGTGGTCAAGTGGTTGATTAACATAATAAGAACTAATTTTTTACAAATAATAAGAACTATGATTTGTATCACTAAATTACTATAAGATATATTGTAATCTCCATTAGATTTTAATTTTGCTGATTTTTAAAATTAATCTCCTGAGGTTCAATCACACCTCATGTCTCCCAAAAGTAAACAGATAAATAAGCCATAACTAATAAGAGTAATTAAGACGGCATATATTCCTCTCACATAAATCTTTTTGGGGATTTTAGATCTCAGGAGAAATTTTTTGGTGCCGAACTAGCACTTGTATAACCTTGTCCTCTCCATGCAAAGTAAATTTACTATTAGATTTTGGCACGTGATGATAAACACCATCAAATAATAAAAGTAATCTTGAAAATCCCGAGCAATATATCATAACAAGCAATATATCTTGAACACCACAAGAAACAGAGTACAAATCAAGAACACAATATTTTATGAGAAAAGCGCGAGAAGTTCTTTTTAATCTGAGAAGCAAAATAAAGTTTATAAGGATCTCTTGCAAGAATATCTCAAACTCTCAATGCGCGGGTTGATTCAAGAGCTCATTGAAAATAATGAAACAATCTCGTATTTATAGGAAACCAACTACTCGGAGTTTGGGACAAAAACGGAATTTGTAATACCCCGTTCCCGGAATACGTACTTAGTTTCGTATTCAGATTTTCGATCATATTTTTTCGATTTGTTTCCTGTATTTATTCTGTATTATGAATTCCTTATATGATTGTTTTGCCTTGGATTTGGATCGGTGAACTCGGAGTCAGCCTTAGTCTGAGCCGGGGACTCGATCTCAGAGTTTTACTTGTTTTAGACATTCTGGTTATCCGATTCAACCGATTTCAGTTTTAAACATCGTTTTCCAATATTTTGGATTTTCTATGAATTTCTGGAATTTTCTGTGATTAAGTTGAAAATCTTCAAAACCGGTGTCGGCCAGTGCCGCTGACCGATTCCCGGATTTTTAATTCTCAAACTGTTTAGAATTTCATGATGGTCCTTTAGACTTTATCTTTTAGAATTACATTTCCTACTTAAATACTTTTTCTGAGAATTTTATGATTTTATGAAAATTCCGTCGGAGTCGGTAGGTAACTGATTCCGGGATTTTTAGTTTTAAAACTATAAAGTATTTCTTAAAAAGGATTTCACTATGAGTCTTCATATATTATTATTGATTTTTGGGTAAATTTGCGAGTCGTTCCGAGATACTTGAATTTCGGGCGATTCCGGTATTTTCCGAATTGTTTTCCGCATCCTCGATTCGAACCCGGGATTCTGTATTTCAACAGCTTTATTCTGAGCCCAAGAGAAAATATCCTATCTTATTAAATTCTTTTTCCTTTTCCTTATTTCCTTCCTTCTTCCACAAGCCACAAGAATTCCTCTTTTCCAATTTTCCAATTTTCCAAAATCCCACTTTCTCCAAAATTCCACACACTTCCACCTCTCTTTCTCTCTCTTCCATGGCCGGCCAAGTGGCCATAGTAGGGACACCTCCCCCCTCTCTTGGCAAGCCATGATTGGTCAAGTGACACCTCATGCTTCCCCATTTACACAAAACCCCCTCTCTTCCATCTCAATTACACCTCCTTCACAAATCACAAATCATATATAAACTTTCCATTACATTTCCTTTCTCTTTTTTCTTCACTTCCACAAAGAAATCCCCTCCTCCAAAATCCTCCTTCATCTCAACATCCACCACCAACCTCAAGGGCATCATCTAGGTCATCATCTCCACCTCAAGCATCAACAAGATCTTCATCTTCAACCTCAATCAAGCTACTTCCTTTGGATTGGGGATCATCTCTCTCTTCGTCGGATTTATCACCTTGGATCAAGCTTCACATAACCAATCATAGTGAGTATTTTTACTCACCAAGACTCATCAAATTCCTAGTATACTTGTATTTACAATTCTTGTACATTTACATCTTCAAAAATCACATTTTTAGACTATCAAACACAACCACCAGATTCAGTTCTGTACACTGTGTTCGACCAGGATTAGTCGACTTGACCTAGAACCTAGTCGACTAGAAACCCTTAGCTGAAACGTAGCCTTTTCTGACTTCACAGTTTTAGTCGACTAGTCCCTATTACCAGTCGACTAGATATCCCTAGTCGACTACTAGAATTCCCCTAGTCGACTCCTGAAATAAACTCAACTCTCTGTATCTCAAACTTAGTCGACTTAAGTATCCATTAGTCGACTTGTAGTTCCCTGTTAGTCGACTACCCTTTTTACCTAGTCGACTAACTCTTCCTGAAACAGAAACCCAAACTCTCTGGAACACATTATTAGTCGACCACCCTATTTTCCTAGTCGACTAACCCTTCTATTAGTCGACTACTATTCCAACCTAGTCGACTAACTTATGGCTGTCTGGTATTGTGATTTCCTTCTTGACTATGTATCTTACCCTTGATACATGTACTATATATTATTCCTACTTATACTTCATAGCTTGTACTTTATGATCTATTAATGGTGTATATCATCTCTTGTCACTTCATATTCCCAGGTTTATGTATTGCCATGCAACTGCTTGTTTCATTCTTATACTTGTACCTTGCCGTGATATTATTGCTTCTTTATCTTATACCATGCGTGGCAGACCTTCGAGGTCGTTGAACTCTTCGTTGCTTCTATGTTTCCTCTTGCCTTGTCATAATTCAGACCTGTCAGTTACCCGTTTCCTTTTAACACATGTATATCACCTGACATGCCACTACTTTGCTAGGCCCTATTGTTATGTTATGACTGACCCGGCTTTTTATCAATCTATTGTTATGTTTTATTGCTTGTGATATATCACCACCTTGTCATGCTATCCTTTAAAACCAAGCATGATACACTTGACCTTATGATTATCTTGTTTACGGGAACCCTGCCTTATTTTATGGAACTAAGTGCCACACCATACTCGGTGGGGGCCACCTCTAGAATCCACTCCCTCAGAACAAAGTGCCACATGGAACAAAGTGCCACACCACACGGTGGGGGCCACCCCTTGAATCTGTGGGGGCCACCTCTTGAATCTGTAGGGCTATTACTGTTATGTACATTGTTTCCCGTAACCTGATAATTCTGTTAATAAACCATAAAAAGGACAACTTGTATGGGTATGGGAGGAAGTGATGGATGCCGGAATGATATCTTGCTTATAGTGGTGGGGTATAAACGTATGTATATACATATATATATATATATGTACTGGCGGTAGTGAATCTGAATTACTGAATAGGGGGACTTTGGGCCTCCAAAGCCGGTTCCAGGTGTATGGAAACCACTATAAGAAGTTCTATCAGTTCTCCATCTACTTCCGGTAACAACCCTCGACTTTCTTATATATGGATGTATGTGGGTTGGGATCGATACCGAGACACATACCTAGATATATGGGTTAGACGAGTTATAATAATAATTGATAACCGTTATGGATCTTATTATGATTCTTGATATTCCAGTCATGATTCCAGTTATGTTTCCAGTTGTGATACTTATTATGATTCCCGTTATTCCAGTTATGTTTCTAGTTATGATTCTTAGTATTCTTGTTATGTATTCCTGTTTGACTTTCATATGATTTGCAACTCTGATTCTATACGCTTGGATTTCTGTGGCATGAGATAAAGGTATATAGATGAGGGTTTCCTTGTTTAGATTATTCCTTCGATGTATTAGTCTCATGGGACCGTGACTTAAGCGTATACAATCAATCTTGCTTATAATCGGTTTTAACCTGGATTTCCTGTTTTATGATTCACTTGTTCATATCTGCCTTACTTGTGTTCTAACCTTTCTACTCTTGTCACTTAGCCATTTGGCACATAGCCTGTTCATTGTTGGGAGGTCCTGACTCCCTTGGATTTGTATGTTCAGGTTGAAGCTTGGATCGAAGTGGAGCTGTCCACAGTAGATCGAGCTTTCTTTTGTGAGCAGGCAGACTAGCTCTACTTCCTTCGTACCAGACTCCTCTTTTGACTCACGGGATCTTCATCCTACTCGTGAGCTTTTTGGTATCTTATTGTATATTTTACTTTTGGACTTGGTTGTGATAAAAGACATATGTAATATGTAATATTTATCATACACTGTGATGACTTGTATATGTACCTTTTATGTTGGCATTTGTATGTATACCACGCTTTGTGTTGTACTCTGATTCCTTACTTGTACTTTTATGCTTAGCGTGTATACGTGGGGGGGCACTTTCTGACCTACGTATATACGTTGCAGTGACGTCCCCGTATCCGTGGAATCGGGGCGTTACAGGTTGGTATCAGAGCTTAGGCTCTCCCACCTATAGTACAATCAAGCGGCAAATTCTAGTAATTTGCTAATGCCAACTACAATGTACAAAGTCATCTAGTCCTTCTTGATTATCTAGTTCTTCTTGGTTCCTTCCTTCATATCCTGAAATCCTTCCATTTTTCCACCACTTTCCAGTCATTCTTCATCAACTAGGCATGGATAGAAGATCGGGTCGTAGCAACTCTGGACCAGCATCGAATGGAGCAGCGGGAGAGAATGTGGATATACTGAGGGTTATCCAGATGATGGTGGAGAACCAGCAGCAGCAGACCGAACTTCTCCGGCAAGAGTTGGCAGCACCTAAAGGACAAAGGCCGGGGAATATATCGGATTTCAGAAGACTGCAGCCAGCCATATTCACGGGTGGGGAGAAACCCTTGGATGCTGAGCAATGGCTGACAGACACATCAGACTTGTTGAATGCAGCTCGTGTCCCAGAGGAAAACCAAGTGGAAGTTGCCAAGGTTCAATTGAAGGATATAGCTAGAACTTGGTGGCTAGCTGAGGAGGCAAGATTGGAGAAGCCTGTCACTTGGGACACATTCTCCAAGAGTTTTTATAGCAGATTCTTCCCTGTCACAGCTCAGAAAGACATGGAGGAGCAGTTCATCAGACTTCGGCAAGGGGAGAAGTCCGTGGATGAGTATGCCGCGGAATTTCTCCGACTTAGCCGCTTTGCTCCGTATATGGTGACGGATGAAGAGAAGCGGGCAAGCAGATTCCAGCAGGGCTTACAGATGGACCTACAAGTTTTCTTGATGCCCCAGCAGCTGAAGACCTATTCAGAAGTTCTCACCATAGCTCGAGAAGTGGAGCGTGGACTAGAGAAGAAGCAAGCAAACCAGATGAGGAACCAGGCCAAGAAGAGGCCTTTTGAGTTGATGGATGAGGAGGATGCAGATAGGGCAACCCAAGGCCCAATGATTAAGAAACCATTCCAAACCCCTCTTCCTCAGATCACATGCAATTATTGCCACAGACCCGGGCATTATAAGAGTGATTGTCGAGTAGCCAAGAGATTATGTTTGGCATGTGGGTCAGAGAGACATATGCTAAGGGATTGCCCACACAGGAAGTTTATACACATGGCTCCAATCAGACCAGCTCTTCCAGCTCCAGCACATCCAGCCCCAGCATTTCCAGCACCGCCACTGAGGAGGAATCCAGATCCTGTTGATCGAAGAGTTCCATTTCCACCCCAACGGTATGATCATCAGCAAAGGGGGATGAGAGCTAGAGCAGATCAGGGTAGAGGCCAAGGTTACATCATGGCAGCAGAGGCATCGGATGACGCAGCAGAGTGTGAAGACCAGTATCCAGATCAGGAGCCTTAGGGATATCATGGTAACCCCTACCCCATATCTTGCATTTGAGTTGGTCATCATTCTAAATGTTTTTCTCTTGTCATTCTTTCATTTTCCATCCTGATCCTTCCTGTATTCATCTTATTCCCTGTTTTGGTTTTATGAGCCCTTTATTCCAGCCTTTGTCCCCTTTGTGTTCATTTCACCCTTAATGAAATTGCGAGGACGCAATTTTTATAAGGTGGGTGGATTGTAATACCCCGTTCCCGGAATACGTACTTAGTTTCGTATTCAGATTTTCGATCGTATTTTTTCGATTTGTTTCCTGTATTTATTCTGTATTATGAATTCCTTATATGATTGTTTTGCCTTGGATTTGGATCGGTGAACTCGGAGTCAGCCTTAGTCTGAGCCGGGGACTCGATCTCAGAGTTTTACTTGTTTTAGACATTCTGGTTATCCGATTCAACCAATTTCAGTTTTAAACATCGTTTTCCAATATTTTGGATTTTCTATGAATTTCTGGAATTTTCTGTGATTAAGTTGAAAATCTTCAAACCGGTGTCGGCCAGTGCCGCTGACCGATTCCCGGATTTTTAATTCTCAAACTGTTTGGAATTTCATGATGGTCCTTTAGACTTTATCTTTTAGAATTACATTTCCTACTTAAATACTTTTTCTGAGAATTTTATGATTTTATGAAAATTCCGTCGGAGTCGGTAGGTAACTGATTCCGGGATTTTTACTTTAAAACTATAAAGTATTTCTTAAAAAGGATTTCACTATGAGTCTTCATATATTATTATTGATTTTTGGGTAAATTTGCGAGTCGTTCCGAGATACTTGAATTTCGGGCGATTCCGGTATTTTCCGAATTGTTTTCCGCATCCTCGATTCGAACCCGGGATTCTGTATTTTCAACAGCTTTATTCTGAGCCCAAGAGAAAATATCCTCTCTTATTAAATTATTTTTCCTTTTCCTTATTTCCTTCCTTCTTCCACAAGCCACAAGAATTCCTCTTTTCCAATTTTCCAATTTTCCAAAATCCCACTTTCTCCAAAATTCCACACACTTCCACCTCTCTTTCTCTCTCTTCCATGGCCGGCCAAGTGGCCATAGTAGGGACACCTCCCCCCTCTCTTGGCAAGCCATGATTGATCAAGTGACACCTCATGCTTCCCCATTTACACAAAACCCCCTCTCTTCCATCTCAATTACACCTCCTTCACAAATCACAAATCATATATAAACTTTCCATTACATTTCCTTTCTCTTTTTCTTCACTTCCACAAAGAAATCCCCTCCAAAATCCTCCTTCATCTCAACATCCACCACCAACCTCAAGGGCATCATCTAGGTCATCATCTCCACCTCAAGCATCAACAAGATCTTCATCTTCAACCTCAATCAAGCTACTTCCTTTGGATTGGGGATCATCTCTCTCTTCGTCGGATTTATCACCTTGGATCAAGCTTCACATAACCAATCATAGTGAGTATTTTTACTCACCAAGACTCATCAAATTCCTAGTATACTTGTATTTACAATTCTTGTACATTTACATCTTCAAAATCACATTTTTAGACTATCAAACACAACCACCAGATTCAGTTCTGTACACTGTGTTCGACCAGGATTAGTCGACTTGACCTAGAACCTAGTCGACTAGAAACCCTTAGCTGAAACGTAGCCTTTTCTGACTTCACAGTTTTAGTCGACTAGTCCCTATTACCAGTCGACTAGATATCCCTAGTCGACTACTAGAATTCCCCTAGTCGACTCCTGAAATAAACTCAACTCTCTGTATCTCAAACTTAGTCGACTTAAGTATCCATTAGTCGACTTGTAGTTCCCTGTTAGTCGACTACCCTTTTTACCTAGTCGACTAACTCTTCCTGAAACAGAAACCCAAACTCTCTGGAACACATTATTAGTCGACCACCCTATTTTCCTAGTCGACTAACCCTTCTATTAGTCGACTACTATTCCAACCTAGTCGACTAACTTATGGCTGTCTGGTATTATGATTTCCTTCTTGACTATGTATCTTACCCTTGATACATGTACTATATATTATTCCTACTTATACTTCATAGCTTGTACTTTATGATCTATTAATTGGTGTATATCATCTCTTGTCACTTCATATTCCCAGGTTTATGTATTGCCATGCAACTGCTTGTTTCATTCTTATACTTGTACCTTGCCGTGATATTATTGCTTCTTTATCTTATACCATGCGTGGCAGACCCTTCGAGGTCGTTGAACTCTTCGTTGCTTCTATGTTTCCTCTTGCCTTGTCATAATTCAGACCTGTCAGTTACCCGTTTCCTTTTAACACATGTATATCACCTGACATGCCACTACTTTGCTAGGCCCTATTGTTATGTTATGACTGACCCGGCTTTTATCAATCTATTGTTATGTTTTATTGCTTGTGATATATCACCACCTTGTCATGCTATCCTTTAAAACCAAGCATGATACACTTGACCTTATGATTATCTTGTTTACGGGAACCCTGCCTTATTTTATGGAACTAAGTGCCACACCATACTCGGTGGGGGCCACCTCTAGAATCCACTCTCTCAGAACAAAGTGCCACACCACACGGTGGGGGCCACCCCTTTAATCTGTGGGGGCCACCTCTTGAATCTGTAGGGCTATTACTGTTATGTACATTGTTTCCCGTAACCTGATAATTCTGTTAATAAACATAAAAAGGACAACTTGTATGGGTATGGGAGGAAGTGATGGATGCCGGAATGATATCTTGCTTATAGTGGTGGGGTATAAACGTATGTATATACATATATATATATGTACTGGCGGTAGTGAATCTGAATTACTGAATAGGGGGACTTTGGGCCTCCAAAGCCGGTTCCAGGTGTATGGAAACCACTATAAGAAGTTCTATCAGTTCTCCATCTACTTCCGGTAACAACCCTCGACTTTCTTATATATGGATGTATGTGGGTTGGGATCGATACCGAGACACATACCTAGATATATGGGTTAGACGAGTTATAATAATAATTGATAACCGTTATGGATCTTATTATGATTCTTGATATTCCAGTCATGATTCCAGTTATGTTTCCAGTTGTGATACTTATTATGATTCCCGTTATTCCAGTTATGTTTCTAGTTATGATTCTTAGTATTCTTGTTATGTATTCCTGTTTGACTTTCATATGATTTGCAACTCTGATTCTATACGCTTGGATTTCTGTGGCATGAGATAAAGGTATATAGATGAGGGTTTCCTTGTTTGGATTATTCCTTCGATGTATTAGTCTCATGGGACCGTGACTTAAGCGTATACAATCAATCTTGCTTATAATCGGTTTTAACCTGGATTTCCTGTTTTATGATTCACTTGTTCATATCTGCCTTACTTGTGTTCTAACCTTTCTACTCTTGTCACTTAGCCATTTGGCACATAGCCTGTTCATTGTTGGGAGGTCCTGACTCCCTTGGATTTGTATGTTCAGGTTGAAGCTTGGATCGAAGTGGAGCTGTCCACAGTAGATCGAGCTTTCTTTTGTGAGCAGGCAGACTAGCTCTACTTCCTTCGTGTCAGACTCCTCTTTTGACTCACGGGATCTTCATCCTACTCGTGAGCTTTTTGGTATCTTATTGTATATTTTACTTTTGGACTTGGTTGTGATAAAAGACATATGTAATATGTAATATTTATCATACACTGTGATGACTTGTATATGTACCTTTTATGTTGGCATTTGTATGTATACCACGCTTTGTGTTGTACTCTGATTCCTTGCTTGTACTTTTATGCTTAGCGTGTATACGTGGGGGGGCACTTTCTGACCTACGTATATACGTTGCAGTGACGTCCCCGTATCCGTGGAATCGGGGCGTTACAGAATTAGAATTTAGCTTGAAATAGAACGAGAATTTAGGTCAGATACGCACGGATACGCCTCAATTGTAGCTATTATCGATAGCGTTTTCCTGAAAGTTGGTCTATCTCAGATTTTCGACAGTTTCGTCAGAGCTGTCGAAAGCTGCTATCAGCTTTCGAAATATTCTTTAAACTTTCGAAAGTCATTTGCAGTTCTGTACACGTTCTGACTTGTGAATCTGTTGGAATCTCTTCCACCGTGTCGCATAGTCTTCCCTAATGAATGTTAGACATCCAAAAAAGCAACACTATGCAAGTGAAATAAAAGTTTTATGGTGCAAAATAAAATTTATTAAGGATTTTTCCTTTACCTTCTCAGGCTGTTTAGATTCAAGGAAGTGGACGGAAGTGAGGAAGTGAGAAGTAGGGTTTTTTTTTTTTCTTCTTTTGGAAAATAAGAATTTATGTGTATCTTATTTCGGTATTTGGTTGGTAGTTGAGAAGTAGAAGTGAAAAAGTATCTTGTTTTTTCCGACGTTTGGTTAGTAATGTGAAAGTGGAAGTGAAAAAGTTGACCACAAAGTTGATCGTAAAATAATATTAAAATAAAAATTAATTATGACAAAAATTGGACTATAATTATAATGCAAGTGAGATTTACATGACCACAAAATTAACTGTTTTGAGGTACGACTTATTTCAAATGAGATTTACATCACCACAAAAGCAATCGTAGCGCCCTGAAATTAAGGAAATAATTGTATAAAAGAGAAAATAGAAAATGAAAAGAGCTTTTCTCATTTTTTTTTCCGATATTTTATGGACAACAGAAGTGAGAAATGACACCGCCCCTTCCTCCCTCCCGCCCACTTCCTTGAATCCAAACAGCCCCTTTGTAAGCTTTTTGCTTTAATTCTAAATGTAGACCTCCGATGTTGAATGGTAACAAAAGAGGCCTTTCTTCATCTTTTTTTAATAAATATCATGTTTCTCTCTCTGAATTTTTTTGTATTTTTTTTTTTTTTTTTTACTTCTATGTAATAGATATGTATTTTATATGGGTAAAATTCAAATTTAGTTAAAGATTTGTAAATGTATGTCTAAATTTAGACGATGGCATGAACCAAATTAGCATTTAATCCAAAAAAATTGTGGTTATATCAATATAGGTGTCACTATCTTCTCCAAAACTCCAGATCATGTAGATACGAGCTCAAATTCACCCACTAAAGTGGGCCAAATTTGTTCGAGCCATACAAATTTTCGTTTATCTCATGTGATATATCTTTATGATTGCTATGGTCTTGGAGATCGCCATCCCTTGTGGCGTTCTCCTCTGTAGTGTGGTACGTGCCTACCTCGACGTTCCACTTGAAAATGATGCCCTCGTCGCTCTATTTCGGGCCCGTTTAGTTAAGGGTGGAAGTAAGGAAGTGAAGAAGTGAGAGAAGTGATAATAGTTCCGTTTGAAACTTGGAATTGGTTAGTAAGTTTTCCAGTGTTTGGATATTGTTGGGAAGTGTGGTTTGAAAAATGTTTTTTTTTCTAGTGTTTGGATGGTAATGTGAAAGTGGAAGTGAAAAAGTTGACCACAAAGTTGACCGCAAAATATTATTAAAATAAAAATTAATTAAGAAAAATAAAAAATGGACTGTAATTAGAATGCAAGTGAGATTTACATGATCAAAAAATTTAACTGCTTTGTGCAACAACTTATTACAAATGAGATTTACATGACCACAAAATTAACTGTAGCACTCTGGAAGTGAGGAAATTTTTGTGTAAAAGAGAAAAGAAAAAAGAAAAAAGGTTTTCTTATTTTTTCTTTTCCGGTATTTGGATAGATAAGAAAGTGAGCAATTATACTTCCCTATTTTCTTACTTCCGCTCACTTACTTACAACCAAACACCCCCGAAGTTCATAGAACCCGGGGTCAACGTGTCACGACTGCTTACAAAAGCTCCAGAGCAACACCGCCCTCAGTTGGCCCTTCACCTCACCTCAGTCTCCACCCATTAAAGTCTCGCTTGCCATTAGAATCCACAATCATTCTTGTTCCCTTCAGGTCTGAATCAGCTTCAATGTTGACTAGCACCATCAACATTGCACTGCCTCTCTCTTTCTCTCTCTCCCCACGATTTCATTTCAAGGACCAGTGACAACTGTGCACTTGTCTCTTAGCGAGGAAGCCTGTATCCAGCCAATGATTATTCACTCGTGGTCCGAGGTGACCTAACGCTGACGTGGACGCCAGGGTCTGTCTTGTTATCATTGGGATGGAGATGAAACTGAGGGTCTGTTTGATTGTCGTAACTGATCGTAATTCGTAGTTGTAATTGATAAATCTTTTATAATTGTAAATGAGTTACATGTAAATTTTACGGTGTTTGGCTGGTAACATAAAATTGTAAAGTGAGAAAGTGTATTGTACTTTACGGTGTTTGGTTGTGTAATGTATAAGTCGTAAGTGAAAAAATTGACCACAAAATTAACTATTTAGTGATTTTAAAAGTTTTAATACTGCAAGTAAATATTAAAAAATTAAATATTAAAAAAAATTTAATATTAATATAAAAAATATTACAAATTTGTATGACCACAAAATTAACTGTAACTGAGCTGTAAGTGAGTGGTAACTGGGTTGCAAGTGAGTGTTAGTTGAGTTACGTAAGTCTTTTACGAATTACGGTCCAAACAAACGCCGTAGTTGTAATTGGATAGTAAGTCATTTACGAATTATGGAGTTTTACGCGAAACAAACGGCCCCTCAGGATTGATATCGACACTTTGTCTTTTCTTTGCTAGCACGATTGTCTTTTCTTTGCTAGCATGATGATGAGCTGAACTCTCAACGTGTGCTTTGTCGATGATGGATAAAGAGATTGTTCACTGAGATTAAACACAAGGTATCTCACTCTAGGTGTAGAATTTGAATTAGGATTCATTTCAGAGTTTTTTTTAGCTGATTCAATCATCGGCATATTGATTGCTGATTCATGTCAAGAACTACTGAAGATCTTGTATTGTACGCAAGAAATCTTGAAACTCGAAATGTTTGTAGTAACAAAAATCTCGCCTTTAGGACTTGCCGAGGCCACAACAATTGTAATGTTCAATGCAAAATGGATAGAGGATTGATTATAGCAGTACACAGTTAGGTGCACCTCGAAATCATCATAATTAACTGACGCAAGCGGAAAGCGAACGATGCCGGCCAGATCTCGTTCTAACGCTAACGAATTCTGGAAGGATCTTTCAGGTAGGGATCGCATTCGAATCCACAATTACAGCACTCAAATACACGAGCAACATGTAGCAATTTGAATCCACGAGCAATTGGGGAGAATAAACTCAAATTTTATTGATCAAAAGTTAATAACAAAACAAAGAATACAATGACATTTTATAAGCTTAGAAGAAGAATATCACTCTTATTAGGAAGCTATAATCTATTCTTAAAAGAAAACAAAATGAATTAAAAGAGTCCTAATCTATTCAGAAAAACTAATTTTAATCCTAAGAGAATAAAATGAAAATAAACTAAAAGAAATATTTTATAAGCTTCCTAATTAAAAAAGACCATTCAGAAATATAACTGGAAGTCAATATGAAAATCTTGTTTGTTTCTCTTGATGTCCTACATCTTTAACACGATAATGCAACATCATGCCCTAAACCAAAATTAGGTATGATATCTGTCTCATTCATTTTTGTGAGTCACATGGTCACATTCCACATGCTTCATTCTCTTCATTATTCTCATTAGATGTAAATTGTAGGGCATACACAAGTGGGGGTCACATGCCACAAATCCCCCATAATCAATTGCCAGATGAGTTGGGAGAGATTTGTGGTGCTCAATACTCCCAAATGTGGGCAAGATTCACACAAGATTCCAAATATATATACCAAATTTCTGGTGATAATATCAGCTAAAACACCAAAACAAGATAATATTTGAAAAGAAAAGGCACTCCTAATTACTCACATTTTACACTCAAATCAGCAGCAGAGCAGCTATTGGAGCAGGATCAACCCAAGAGACTGGCCTAAACTCACGCCCAAAAAGCACAAGTAAATGGCAATGAGTCCAATGCCCAAAACCCTATCAAGCTTCATCTCTCTCCTCGGTAGGATCACAAGAGCCCAGAGCAGGCCAGCAATGAAAAACCCTACTGTCTGAAACAGCGCAGGGTCCTTGGGGATGACCCTGGATGCAGGGTACCCTGACCAAGATGAGAGCACAAAGGAGATGCCCAGCCCCACCAGAGTGTTGAAGATGGGCCCACCATAACACCCAGATACTGCCACCTGGGCCCCACTGGACCCACCATTCACTGCCACTGCAACATTGGCTATCAGGTCCCCCAAGGAGTTACCCCATGCCAGGACAGTGAGCCCTAGGGTTGAAGGGCTCATGTCCAGGATAACTCCAAGTGAAACCAAAAGAGAAACCAACTCCTCTGCTATGATGTAAGTCCAAGTAACACTCATCAAGAAGCCACCAGCAAGCCATGGGAACAGAATCCTTGCTGGTGGCCTTTCCTTCTCTGTCTTCGCCATCGCGGTAACTCCGAAGATAACTCCAAGTAGACCACCAAAGACATAGATCATTAAACTCTCCTTAGAGCCTAACTCCTCTCTCTTGGAGTCCCAGAGGGCTGCCAAAAGGACTGGAGACAGAGTTACAGAGACAACTGCAAAGGGCTTGGACCATCTTTCTTCATTGATATCTGGTATTGTTAACCTCCTTGGTAGATAGAGAGGCAGCTCTAAGAGGTAGAGAATTCTATTTAAACAGTAGAAGAATTTGTGGGTTTTTTCCACTTCATCTCTGTTGCACAAAAGAGGAACACCCAGTTCTCCCTTTATTGGCAAGAGGGCATCAGACTCGAAAAGCGATACGGCTTCTCTTTCTTTCCCACAGATATGGGGCATGGACACGAGGAAGACGTAAGCCAGGTACAGAGAAGAAAAGGCTATGGAAACCCATAGATTGATCCTCCCAGAGAGTAGGATTGCTAGCAGAACCAAAAGAACAAAGAGAAGGAAGCATACATCCCTCACGAAGCAGGATTTATCGATTGTGATCTTTCTCGGGGAGGTGTAGATGCTAATAATTCCGACTACTACACTAGAAACAAAGAAAGCTCCACCCAAGACACAGTTGAGGCCTACAAGATTTGTAGTTGTCGCTCCCGTGAAGGACACAATGCTCGAGAACACATCAGGTGCACCATTGCCCAGAGAAAGAAGGGTCACTCCGGCAATTGTAGGGGAGAGCCTCAAGAGCCTCGACAAACCTTCCAAGTTCGAGCAGAAGTACATGGCAGCAGTATTGCCCAGGAGATAGAATAGCACGATGAGCCAAAGAACTAAGATGGTGTAGCCAAAGATTGGAGCTCTGCCGCAGTGGCAGTAGAAGAGGTGGAGATAGTCTATGTATCCTTCGGGTTGGCATTGTAATGTAGAAATCAAGTAGCCGCACTTTGCTTCGTAGCTTTCAAGCCCATGGAGGCCATTGCAGCCATCACTGGCACCATTAGATGATTGAATTGCACTGACTTTTGTGGATTGTAGGAGAGGATAAGATGAACGGAACTGAATCGTGGAGTAGAATAGAAGCAGGAAGAGGAATGAAACACTGAGGAAGAGATGAAGTGCCTTGCCTTGTGAGGCAGAACTTGCCATCAAAGAAGTTTCAGAAGGGATGAAAGAAGAGAAATACTCTTACTCTACCATGGTACTGAAACTAGCTTGAGAAACTTTAAGACTTTGATTCGAGGCATGGAAGAGAGACCAAATTTTCTGAAATTAAAGGAAGGGAGGACTCTGCATAAGGATTGCATGCCACACTTTTAAACGAGGGGAGAACATCCATAGAGAGAGCCAAAACCTGACATCAATAAGTTTGGTGCACAAACTAAAAGGAGGACATGGTTATAGGAGCTCGTTTCGGTTCTTTACTGGGATTCAGTTCATGTGTGTGAGCCACACACACATATAATAAAAGAGTCAATCCCGCGTTGACACGTGGATTGAAACTCTTATAATCTCCTATAATGTGTGTGAAGCTCACACACACAACATATTATAAGAGAATCAATACATGTGTCAATGTGTCTGAGATTTTGGCATTTAAACCATGTAGAAAATGGCGCAAAGGCACGTTTCCTACCAAAAAAAGCATGTGTTAGTGATCATCATGCCTCATTTGGAATTAGGAATCTGGACAATTAAGGGGCAGAGTTGAAAATTGTTTCAAGGAAGAGACAATATATATGGGGGGTAAACAGTTGTGTTGAGGAAAAGATAACTAATAGCAGATGAACAGGGCAAAACAAGTGCGTGCATGGAAATGAATACATCAGAAAGAGTTGGGACCTGTGCTTATGCAGATAATCACTGAAGAATCAGATGAAAATGCTGTCACCATGTATGAAATCAGTCATCTATCAAGGATCTAGTACAAAGAGAGCAAACCAATAGCACATTCTAAATATATAATCAACAAGGGTTGAACATCATTAGTCTTCTGCTAGGAAAGAAACTACATAAACAATCCCAAAATCACAGAATTGCATCACAAATTCATACAGACGGAAAGATAAAGTTGCAGAGAAAATAACGCCATTACCAGATATCAGAGTAAATTATTCATTCAGAAGACTTAATGCAGGCGTAGAAATAAAAACATAATTGAACATCCAATGAGTCAGAAAATACAAACTTTGGTAATATGACTAGCTAGTTGTGATTGGACAAAATGCATAAATTCAACAGAATCCAACTAGAAATAATAATCCAAAACTTGATGTCAGCTAGAAGGTTTAAATGATATTATTCACCATAATCAGCAGAAGGATCTTATAAAAGATAGAAATCTCCAAAAGGAAAAATAAAGATACGAAACACATTTTATATAGTAGTAAGCATGCACGACAGCGACATGATGCAGATGCAATGCACTCATCATAGGATCAATTATACATGCCACCTGGTCTCTCAAACAGACGGTCTTTCTCACTCTTAGTTGATGTAATTCTTCTCTCAGATCCATCCAAAACTGAACTTGCCATCTTCTACCTCGTGGGGGGGGGGGGGTGGGGGGGGGGGGGGGGGGGTCACACTTATTGAGGTCATTCAGTAATGGAAACCAAGGTGAAACATTGAAAGACATCAGCACGAGGGTTCCATAAACAGTCATATCACTCTCTCTAAAGTGTTTGTTTCTTCTGTTCTGTTACAAAGCTTTTCAGCAGCTCAGCGCAAGATGATGTCCACGAGTTCGAGATAGGAAATGTGAGGTTTTTGTATCTCCCTCGGGCACAAAGAAAAGCCCCCCGTCTCCAGAAAGAGGAGATGTATTATTGCATGGCTCTACTCTACTGTCAGAGGAGAATGGATCCTAACTAGCAATGGAATCACTGGTTTGCTTGGCTCTGTTGGGTGCAAAAGGAAAGTCCACTTTGTGAGGAGAAAGGAGATGCACGTACTATCAGCTGATTTCATTTAGTTGTTATAAGATGCATGGGATCTGACCAGGATTACAGAGCAAACAGTTAAAGGGCGCGAAGACCCAACGATGCTGATTGGAAGGGTGAGAAATTTTTAGAGATTCAGGTATGATGAAGTTATAGCTCTCAATGCCAGGCCAATATTTTCTAAGAGGGTAAGAGTGAATTTACTAAATTTGCAGAGTTTTATTAGGTCATTCATTCATTTTGCTTAATTAATATAGTTGAGCCCTCTCTCATTTCTTATATGACCCTGCACATTCTTAGTTAGAGAAATGGGACGGCAGCTCTATCTAAAGAGGACAAGGGTGAAGATAAGATTGATAAGTTGGGTAAGTATTGGTCTATGGGTAAGTTTTGGTTCATCAATTACAATCGCATTTGCTCCAAAAAAGATCTACTAAGCACAGATTAATGTGCTTTGTCACTATCACGATATATGTTGCAAACAACTTTCTCCATGATGAGACGGGAGTTTATTCTCATTGCATCACATGTGCATTTATTCATCTCTCCCAAATCATCTATACTTCATAAGAAATCAGGATTACAGCTTCTCAGTGTTAGGACGTATCATTCAAATGTACAAAAGATCCTAGAGGCAACACAGATGCCAGTTGTCACACAACTGACACAGATATCAAACCAGCACAATGATTAATAAAACCCCTTGAAAAAAAAAAAGATCTTTGATTAAATCAAGTTAGAACATAATACAACTCCTGTCTACAAATTATGCTCATAATAACATAAACATCAATGCAGTTTGACATCGCAATCCAAAATATTAACAGCATGAGCAGCAAATGGACTCGGCATCACAAAACAGGAGTATTGCTAATTTTTAAATGCGGGCTCAAAGTTTCTACAAAAGCCATATGGTTGACAGTCAAGAAGAAAATAGTAATTTCAATCAAATTGGAGTACATAAATACCCAACTCTCAGGAAGAAATTCAAAGCAATGACTGTATAAAGATAGATATGTAGAAAAGACCATGAACAAAGACAAACATATATTTACACATGGAATTAGTAAAGTGAAATAACCTGCTAAAGTTAAATCACATATACCTACTTTGGGATGTCAGCACTGGAGATGTAGTAATCAGATAAAATGGAACATATCTAGGTCACTCCTCCATCCATCAGTCAACGCAATTTACACAACGTAAGAGACTGCTGCAGCCATGCTCATAGGACTTAACTGCAATGTACTTAGCAATATTAATCAAAAATCATCATCTTGAAGATCAATGCATGGAATTCCTGCTCTTTCTGCATGGTTCACAATGAACCTGTCGCCATAATTGTTCCTGCTCCTATCAAACTGCCCATAGGCACTATTACGAAACCCTTGGGTATTCCAATCCCGCTCTTCATTGGAATGCTGATGCTGCTTCTGCCTGTTGGGAGAATCATCTGGTATACAGACAAAGCTTGTCAAATGGATATCCATGGAGGATTCAGAAATATAAACATAGAGAGTCAAAAGTTCATTCCTTAACTTACCACCATCTGACACATCAGCAAGTTTTTCAATTGCATCCATAAGAGCCCTTTCATGCTCCTATGCCAGAAACGAACAAAAGTGTAATCAAGTTCTAGTTCCTCAAATCTTATGGTTAATCAAAAGTTAGAAGCAGCTTTCAGGCCATCGAACTAAAAGATCAGTAACTCACCTTGAGAACTAATCTTGCCTTCTCTATTTGACCCGGATCAGGGTTAACTCCTCCACAGATCTTCTCAACCTACACAATGCCACAGGCAATCTAAAACAAAACACGAAGAATTCTAACTTTTTCTTTCTTCGAAATATATTACATTAATATCCAATCTTGTGATAACATATTAAGAAGTTAAACAACATGCAAATGGTAAACATGAACCAGAAGCTCGACACTCCATCTATTACAAAACAAATGTATAGCATGTTCAGAAAATTAGTATACCTCTTTAATAAGCTTGTCTGTTGCGCGAATCTCAATAATATCAGATCCAGGTTTCATGCTTCCATTTCCAGAACAACCTGAACGAACAACACTCTTCTTGGATGTCTGCACTGTCATCGGTCCTCTTACTTTACCAGACGTTGGTGCCTGCCCGCTTTGAGAAAAAGGCATCACAGCCTGTCCACCATGCATTTGAGGGGAGAATACGGCTGCGTTACTATTCCAGTGGCCATCTCTAACCTGCATCTGGTAAAAAGAACCAATATAAGGGACTAAGTGCTGAATAAAAATCTTAGAACTGAACATATTAAATAGGTAACTAAAAGAACAAAACAGGTCTGTATGCTAGGCAAACTTCAATAAATTAACCATTGAGAAACCCGTCTTTAAAATAATAACAGAAGTAAATCTGATACTGATGATTGATGAAAACCATGTTGAAATACAAATATGGAATTACTTTGTGGCTCAGATCCCAGTCAAAATTCAAAAAACAGCAAGCAAGTATAGACTGTGTTGCCCGTATATCAGCAGTAAAATGTTGAATTATGGTTCCTGAATACAAAGTACAGTAAGTTGTATAAACAATGATAAACAGTAATATTGCTTAAATAGATCAACATAAGCACAATGAGCCTTCTCAGACTATAATTAGTTTAAATTCAATGTAATAATTATCCAGTTAGCGGTTCGGCATAAATGATAAATTTTGACATCTCAAAATGAAAGATTCAGATGTCAACTGAAAGAATAAGATAAAACAGATATGTAGTTTCTTGTGAATGATCCCCCCCCCCTTTTTTCCCTCAATCACAACATTGATAGATAGAAACCCAGATTCAAACACAACAAAAAGATAAAATAAGAAGAAATGCATGCAAATATGCATATATAAATTAACACGGCCAGACAAGCACTGCTGAACGGATTTATCATTGCCACATAATAAATATAGTATGTTGACCAATATTAGCATCTGATCCTGGAGAAGCTTTTAATATAAGATTTCTTCCAAGAGAAATTTCACCATGGAAAGATCAGGCAAAGAAAATAATGTATTGAAGTTGATGATGCTCTTCATTCTGGAATACAGAACCAACCAGAGAGACCAAGGTCAAAAAAAAAAAAAATGAACTACCTTGAAAAGGACTTCAAATACCTTTAGATAAACTGCAATAACATTTCCTGTTTCAGTCTTTTCTCGAACCGCATTAGTGGCTATACACTCGCTAAATATGCACTACCAATCTGCAATAAAATAAAAAGAAGAAAAGAAGACAATGCACCACCCACTTGCATCACCTTTCCTCGTTGTCCGTCCTAGAATTTATATTTGGATGAAACATACGAAACAAAAAGAAGGTAACAACCATTCGGTCATCCAGGGGCATCAATACTCCAATGTCATTCCAGCAAACACTGAAGCTAACACAATCCCAAATGTGATTAGACTCTGTCAGTTGGGTGCTAGGAATAGGTCAGTTGTACAATAGTCCTAATGCACTCAAGACCTAATCATAGCTAGCATTTTATGGAGGAACCATGGTAAATGCTATGTTCTTAAGTGTGGGGTAAGAGTGCTTGGATGGGTGACCCCCTAGGAAGTGCTTGCTTGGAGCACCATAAATGGCATAACAGCCAACACAAGCTAGAAATGGGTGAATAAGTGTGAGAGAGCTAGGTGCTACACAGAACTAAGTGTTGAACCACAAATGATCTGGTGGAGCCACATTTAGAATCCGATAACATCACCTAATCGATATGCCACCTCTAGAATCCCATTTTCTCTCCCGGTTTAATACTCATTGATCGCACATTGCTTGTGGGGCCAAGTCTGTTCGTCTGTGTGAGGATGCATTACCAGCCTCTCTGTGTTCCAACAATCTTATATGTTCGAAAACACAAGAGACAAGTAGCTTCTGTTGAATAGAGAGTGAGATTGTAATGAAAGGGAAACAGCGGAAAGTTTTTTTTTTTTTTTTTTGAGAAAAAAGGAAACACTGGAACGTTGCACTAAGGTTTACTCTAAGCATCTTTTAAGTTTTTGTTTTTTATTCTATTTTTATTTTTTTTTGGTGGTGGTGGCGGTGGTGGTGCTTTGGTGGGGGTGTGGGGGGCGTGGAGTAGATTGGTTTGCATTTAGAGTCCATTTGGAAAGAAAATAAAAAAATTACTGATTTTATCAAGAGTAATATAGAAATATATATGCTCAAATATCTTTTTATGAGAATATTTCAAAAAAAAATCTGTTAAAAACAGCTCGACATTACTGCATTAATAGAAATGTCAATTTACCAGGATCCACCTAAAAGAAGAAAGTGCCAAACAAAAAGGAACTGATGCAACCTGCAGGCAATTTATTCAGTTAGTTACTTTAATCCAAGTCAAAAATTGTTAGCCTGTTCGGGTTCTTATTATGAGGTTCTTATGAATTATGTACTGACTTCCATAAGTTTACCCTTGCCTTTTTCTTTCCCCTTCAACCATTTCTAGTTCTGGACGACAGCCATGAAATCCACAAAACCCAATTTCCCTTCATTAGAATGCCTGAATTCTCTTTCTTACACTCAAGTTGCAGTATCATGCCAATTGGACCCGCATGGTTGGATGCCGCTCCAGTCCGACTATCCACTCTCCCTGACCATCCTCATACCAGAGATGGAATGAAAGATCTAGAGAATAATGTACTGCCCATCTGTGTACCAATGATGGAAAAACAGATTTTGAGAATCATGTGCTAGCAATAGGATCCTGTAAATATAAAATTAAATATTAAGATGACCTGACTCCGATGTTCTGCTAAAAAAAAGACATCCTATTAAATCAATAATCCGTTCGCTCACTTGTGATTGCTTGTCTTTAGCTATCATTATAGATATCTCCTCAAAATTATGTCATGAAATATTTTCTCAACCAATAGTATTCATACAAATCATCTTGGACATCTTCTATACACCCTCACTTGGGTCATTCCCTGCTTGCATATCATTATCTATCAGCAGATAGCAAACTTCCCAGCACTCTGAACTCCCCTCATCCTTACTATTCTTGGTCATAATTTAGCAACAAGTAATCACCTAATATGTTTCCTCTAAGTTACCAGCTTCTAGGTTCCCCAATGCACTGGTCTCTAACTTCTCAGTGTAACAAAATAATGAGACGCACTATTTTTCTATACAGTGTAGTATTAATAATGTTCTACATTGACCTGGTAGACATGATTCAGCAATCATATATGTTATATTACATGCAACGTCTGAGGGGGAACTGGGAAGAGTACAGCTAGTAACAAAATTGTAGCCTAAAATACTAACAGAATACTGTTTCAGCTTCAATTTACTGCCAGTGAAGAAGGCAAACTTACTGGTGAAGGTTGAGCATGAGGTGGATATTTAGGAGAGGAAACCACAGACTTCTGTTCAGATTGCAGCCGTTTATGAGATATCTGACCAACAAACAGGGAATCAGAAGCAGGATGGTTCTTTGCACTAAATTGCTGACCACCACTACCCTTGCGCCATTCTCTTCATGAAACAATTCATCAAAGAAGCCCAGATGTTTAAATCAAGACAACTCAAGTATCTAAAAGCATATTTAAATCAGGGATGGAACCAGAAATCAGAACAGAAATGTTACCTTATTGACTTGATTGAATCATTCAAATTGATTTTCCCAAGGATTTCCCTATGCTCAACATCAGAAACCCTAAGTTCCTTTCTTAGCTCTGTTATGAGTTCTTCCTTGCCCTATAAGAATATGAAATGCTAAGTTCATAACAAAGAAAGGTCAGGTAATATAACAGCCACAGAGTTGACAGCAAAACTACAATATGGAGTCAGCCTCACAGATAAAATTATGGAAACCAAATGCATCTAGATGCAAAACTGCATGTCTTGATTAGAGCATCTCAATAATTTTTCTCAAGGGTATAAGCAAAAAAAAAAAAAAAAAGATGAGAGAATATACCCATGAAAGGACCTCAGATTGAGCAATGAAGGCTTTCAAAACAGCACCATATGCCTCTGTCTCTATGCAATGAATTTGAAAATCCATGCGAGATTCCTTTTCACAACCAGCCAGTCCTGAGATGATCCTCAAATCTCCAGAAAACTAGGAGTCCGAACAAGGCACTGATTTGATAGATTATCATTAGTTCCTGTTCGGGAGTATTTCAAGCATACTCATGTTGCATAAATGAGAAGAAAGCTAAAATAAACTTTTATAGAACAATGGTCCTTGAAGAAAACTATTTATAAATTCAGAAGACGGATCCAAAGTTACAGGGATATATCCATGAGTGGCATTCTTTAGTACTAAGCACAAGGAAAATCTCAAGACAACTGCATAAACTATACAAACTATGAGAATTCCACACCTGAAGTTTCATACAGGCCGCCAAAAAAGAAATACTCCAGTAAAATACAGCTATGTTTTGAAACCGGAGAAGAATTTAAGATTAATTCATGTTCATTTTTAAAATAAAATGAATTTTTATTATGATTGACCAAAAGGTAACGATGACTCCAACTCCACATCCTCAGCTTTTCGTTGCCACCTCCATGCAGCAGTGCGGCCTATGACGCTGCTACTGCTGTGTTTGCTTCTAGAGAGGGAGGAGACGAAGAGGAGTGGGAGTGACAGCTAGTGCTCAAATTGGAATAGAGCCCTAATTCATTACATAAAAATTGACTTGGACACGCTTACACAAGCTTCAACCCTTTTATAAGCAGGTTGGACCCAAACAATTGACTCCGTTCCAACCCCAAAAAAATCTCAATATCCTTCTCTCCCTCTTTGCCTCTTCAGCGCTAAAGGTGGTGAAAGAGGTGGCAATAGAGGCAGAAGCAACAAAAAAAAGCAGCAGTGGTAAAAGAACAGGGGAGACGCCTCATTTCTTCTTTTGCCTTCTCTCTTCCTGTTCTCTTTCTTAAAGGATCCTGGGGCATGGCCCCGAACTGCATCGTTCCACCTTAACGTTTTCAGATTGTGGTTATGCATAAATATATGTATGCGTGTATATTAGTATATGGCAATGTGTAAATACATCTACATAAGTTTATGTATATGTATGTATACATATATGCATGCATGTATATTTAAATGTAAATGGATACGCGTACCAATATGTGCCTATGTGTGTATATGAGGTTTTTCTAATATACAACAAATAAGACTACTAAAAATTATAGGTAAAATCTTTCTTTTTAAATCACATGATTTCTCATGCATATATGTCAACAAGAATGGAAATAATCATAGACATTGTAAATTGTACATTTCAAATTATCATATTAGAATAAATATAGAGAGAGAACTGTACCTCAGCTGGCGCCAGCTGAAAGATTCTCAGCCTCAGCCACAGATCCTGATCGCAGTGTTTTTGTGAGAACTGCTAACATGATCGTAGTAATTTTTATGAGGACCGCTACCAAATAGCAGTGTTTTGTGAGAACTGCTATCATGATCGCAGTGTTAAATAGACTGAGAATATGTGATTTTTTTTAGAACCGCAACCAAAGTCTATCAGCTGCCGGCTGAGGTACAGATACCTCGTGTGTGTGTGTATAGAGAGAGAGAGACTTGTGTAGTTCAGGAAGGATTCGAGCTCGAATCCTTTTTACTCAAATACAATCATACATCATCTGAATACAAAATCTATTCCGTTGAAGTTGATCTATATTATTTCAAGTATCTATAAACCAAAATTCAAGTATTTTAAATACTTTTGCCCATGCATCGAGTATGGGAAAAACGGACGGTTTAAATAGTGAGTTGTTTAGTTTAATGGTGTAGAACATTTGAAACCTAACCAAAATTGGTTTGTAGGGGTTTTTAAATGTTTGGATCATGATCAAATGGCCAGATTGAGAATTTATATGTCTAAAAACATAGATCTAACCAACTCACTACTTTCCGTCGTCCATTTTGTGCCGCTTGATGGATGGGCAAAAAGTATTCAAAACACTTGATTTTTTTTTTAGTACTTTGAATAATATAAATCAACTTTAACGGAGTGGATCTTGTATTTGAATTTCGGATGTTAGTATTTGAGTGGAAAGGATTCAGGCTCGAATCGTTCTGAAACTACACAAGTCTATCTACCACTTAAATACCAACATCCGACATTCAAATACAAGATCCACTCCGTTTAAGTTGATCTATATTATTCAAAGTAACTAAATAAAAAATCAAGTGTTTTTAATACTTTTTGCCCATCCATCAAGCAGCCCAAAATGGACGGCCGAAAGTAGTGAGTTAGTTAGATCTATGTCTTTAGACATACAAATTCTTGATCCAGCCATTTGATTATAATCTAAACATTTAAAAACCCTACATATCAATTTTTGTTGGGTTTCAAATGTTCTACACCGTTAAACTAATCAACTCACTATTTAAGTCATCCGTTTTTCTCCTACTTGATGCATAATATAGATTAACTTTAACCGAATAGATCTTGTATTAGAATGTCGTAGGTTGTATTTGAGTGGGAAGGATTCGACCTTGAATCCTTCCAGAATGACACATCTCTCTCTCTCTCTCTCTCTCTCTCTCTCTCTCTATATATATATATATATATATATATATATATAGGAGAGAGGCTTTAATACTTTCAGGGCATAACTAACTTAGATATGCCCAATACAGATTGTGTCATTAATTAAAAGATACATTCTGTTGATCTTAATCTACAAATGTTGAAAGCTTTATAAACAAAAAGTTTGCATTTTGAAGTTCATGTACTCGTGTTTTAAGTGGTGGCAAAATGAACGATTTTCTAATAATTAGACATGATTATCTTACAAAGTGAGAATCATCCATCTGACTCTGGATATTATGACTAGATAACTATAGGAAGAAATATCCTCCAATTGAAACTGAAATCTCACTATACATAAAAACACATATACATAAATATATTACATTGCATATACATATCATTACAATTACATAGGTCTCTATGATATGATATTTAAAATTTTAACATGAGAAAGTATACATCCTAATCCAAATGAAAGCCACTAGGTCTGGTATAGATGACTCAAAACCAAGAATGTGGGGATGGTGTATTATTTCAAACCTCATCCAAAAGAGAACATCACAAGCAAATTACTCTCTTTTCTAAATTGACAAGATAAAAATTTAGCTTGAAAAATACCAAAAAATCCATGAAATATACGGCGGTGCAGAACAAATGTAAAATAGAGTTAAAGACTTTGCTCGATCTCTAATAAAAAGATTTATTTCCGTATAGTTGATTTTAGCATTAACCTAGCTTGTCATTCTCAACTGGCTGCAACAGGGAAAAAAGGTTTCCTTCAGGTCATTAGACCCCATGAGTTTAAGCGAGAAGATTTAGCTCCAAACGGAAAACATTAAACAGGTTTGAGATCAAAAAACCAGTAGCTCCGTGACTTTCTTTGAGTTCATAAAGTGAGCATGGAAGAACATAAATGAAATGTTGAAAAGGATTGCGGAAAGTAATATCATGTTACTACATACAGCAAATGATAAAAAGATCAGTTTACTTGCTAAACCATTGAAGCAACAAATGTGCCACTAACTGTTGTTCATTTATATAAGTGATAGAACTTGAATTGAAAGTTTCCATCACTTCCTACACTCGTTTAATTTCAAATAAAGCTGAGTAGAATCCATTGAACCCAATCAGTCTGGATCAACCTGACTTAGGTGAGGTCTAATCAATATGTACCAGGTCCACTTTGCCAATACGACTTGGTTAAGGTCTGCTCTGACCAAATACAGAAAGATGATAACAACAAGTGTCTCAATTTTATCTCCCACTTCAAAAAACTTGATTTTATCTCCTTGTCAGTTGTCAAACCAATGACTCTTAACCGTAAGGGTTCAAGAGTCCAAACTACTATTTTGACCAGCTTATACTGAAGTGAGATCCAAGGAATCATTTCTTCTAACTCCAGAGTAAAATCCAATTTCTCCAATACAGTTTGATGAAAAACGGCCCTAGAACAATACATATTCAAAGTAAAGAACTTGAAGTGGTGGTAGAGCACCATTTTGGATAGGGTTCAGTCACAAATTAAAAGAACATAATCAATGTACTTGAATTTTCTTCTCTTATATAGGAGAGGACGGGAGTTACCCACATTGTTTGTTAAAAACAGAAAGAGGAACACGCGTGCGGGGAGGGGGGTGTAAACTGAAGTAAACCATATTTAAATAGATTATTCTAAGAAGTAACAATTGAAGAATAAATAAATTCATAGAACTTGAAAATAATATGCGTTTGGATGTCCCAGTTTAACAAAAGTTAATTTTTCATAAAAATATTAAAAATGAACTATCTTCCCTAAAACAATTAGTCAATGAACTGGTTTCAATAATACCAAAAGAATGACTAGAAGAGGCAGATGCTTTCCAAATTAATTCTTTTGTACATATGGTTAAGTGCTAAAGGTGCATCAAAACTTTTAAGGAGGGAGGGGGGAGAAAAACAAAAGTTTATTCCAAACATTTTGGGATTAGATACATGATCCTTTTTCTCCATTCATCTCCACTATTAGATTAACAACTAGCATATGCTTTTTTACTATCTACTATCTCCATCAATGTTCATTTAGGACTAGCCCAGTTCATGTTGCTCCATTATCATCGATCTCGTCAAAGCTAAATGTTGCACTATCATTGTTTCCTATTTTATATGCCCAGACCATCTTAAGCAATTCCCTTTCATCTTCCATTGCAACTACCTCTAACTCCTTACGAGTTTATTCATTCATCATCGTATATTTTTAAATATAGTGCCCCTCATCTATCTCAAAATTATCAGTTGAGGCAAACTCATCTTTTAAACATGTTTCATTGACCAACATTATGACCCGTATAGCAAAGCAGAGTTTTTGCAGCCACAGGAAAATCCAGGAGTACTTCTTTACATTAACCTTCCTGCTATAAACAACTAGGGGACAGGTAGGGTTGAACCCAACCAAAAAATAACGGGCATGGGCGAGTTTGGGAACCCATCCAAACGCAATAAACTCGAACCTGCACTAAACTGATGAATGGCTCACAGAACTTCCACAATTGCCTTTAATGTTTTACTATTGCCGTGAAATTTCATCGTTGAGGTAATGAGACATGTAATGGAGTAATGATAGCAATATGTCAAAATGTTATTCCAACTCACCCCTATATAGCTTCTATATTCTACGATAAGCCTCCCGAGAGAGGAGCACTAGAACCTACTTGTAAACCTAACGAAAAATTATTACTCCTCTAATACACAGACCTAAAATTTCAGGTTTGGGTACAAATAGTATAAAAAAACAGCCCCAATTGACCTGTCAACACCCTATGAACAACATCATCCTCACTCTCACATTCATCATGAATGATAGATACAGAGATGAATCACTCTTAAGCAGTTCTTGTTGAAGATCTATCACCGATCAAACAACAGAGAAACACCGGGTTGAAGACTCGGCAGCGAAAGCGGAAGCGTAAAAGATCGACCACTAGCAAGCAATCACCACACAACCAAAGAACACAAGACTTAACGTGGCTCGGCAAAGTGCCTACGTATACGTGGAGGAGGGGAGAAATCTTTATTGAAAACAAAGAAAAAATACAAGAGTTATAAGAAGATCTTTCTCTTACAACTCTCAGTAGTGGAATTCTACAATTTCTCTTGAATTCTTGACACACCTTCAAAAGGCTACCCTTAAGGGGTTTATATAAGCACCTAGGATGATCCTAATCCAACAAGAACTCAAATCAGCGCCTCCTCAGAGAAATAGAAAACACGTATCCAAATCAAAACAGGAGACTGATCCGTATTCAGAAACTACCAAAACATGAATTCTTCTCCAATGAATATGAGGACAGATCCGTATTAGAAAACTACCAGAGCCTGAATTCTTCTCCAATGAATATGAGGCACTTCAAATACTAATAATCTCCACCTTGACTCATGTTCATTTAGTCCCTCTGTAGCAATTGGCGTCTGCTTCATTCGTCTTCTTTTTTCCCCCTTTTGTGACTTCACATGGCTCCCTCCCAAGAGCCCGTTCGCCACTTTACCTTTGGAGAACCTTAAAGAAGTTCAAAGATACTTTAAACTTCTCCACCGGGATGGTCTTCGTCATCATATCTGCTGGATTCTTCTTCGTGCTGATATTTACCAAATTGATCACCTTATTATCCACGACCCATGACGTCTCTTGTGATACCTCACATCAATGTGCTTCGTCCGCTTGTGATATATGTGATCCTTAGCGAAATGAATCGCACTCTAGCTGTCGCAATGAACCCGAACTGAATTCTGTATGATACTAAATGTCTCAAGCAATCCTTTCAACCACAAAGCTTCCTTTGATGCCTTAACTGCAGCCATGTACTCCGCCTCTATAGTTGAAAGAGCAATTGTATCTTGCAACTCTGCCTTCCAACTAATGATGCACTCAGCTATTTTGAACACATAGCCCGTTATAGATCTTCGCTGATCAAGATCTCCTGCATAATCAACATAGCCTTATAGTAACCTAGACTTCCTCATTTTCAATCTCTGAAGCACTAAGCCTAGTTTCGCAGTCCCTCGCAAATATCGTAGCACCTGCTTCACTGCTTCCTAATATTGCTTTCCTGGATTTACCATGAACCAATTTACTATATTAACTGCATAGGCTAAGTCAGGCCTAGTGCAGACAATAGCATACATGAGTGATCCCACCGCACTAGCATATGGTACTCGAGACATCTCATCCTCCTCTTCGATTGATTATGGACACTGCTTGGAAGATAATTTAAAGTGACCTGCCAAAAGAGTGGTGATTGGTCTTACTTCTACCAACACCTTGAGAACATAGTTCTCCTGAGATAGCCAAAGTCTGTCTGAGACTGTCTCAAGTGATCTCCATACCTAAGATCTTCTTGACTTCTCCCAAATCCTTCATGTCAAATTCCTTCTTGAGTTGAGCTTTAAACTTCTGAACATGTGTCTTATTTCTCACAGCAATCAGCATATCATCCACATATAATAGCAAATATGTCGAATCATCACTCTGCTTGAAATAGACACAACTATCATACTCACATCGATTGTATTTGGCCTTAATTATGAAAGAGTTGAACCGTTTGTACCACTGCCTGGGAGACTGCTTAAGTCTATAGAGGGACTTCTATAGAAAACACATCTTGTTTTCTTTACCTTCCCGAATATAACCTTCAAGTTGTTTCATGTATATCTTCTCCAGCTCACCATGCAGAAACGTTGTTTTAACATCCATCTGCTCCAACTCTAGATCAAATTGAACAACTATCTCCAATAACATCCGAATAGATGTATGCTTGACTACCGGAGAAAAAATCTCATTGTAGTCAATACTCTCCTTCTGAGCATATCCTTTGGCAATTAACCTTACCTTATACTGCTCATTGTCCTTTTTGCGAAAGACCCATCTGCAACTTATTGCCTTGGAGTCCTTTGAAATATCGACTAATGTCCATATTTGGTTTCTATCCAAAGACTTTCTCGTGCTTCACGACTGTAATCCACTTGCTGTGGTCATCTGTCTTGATCGCTTTCTTGTAACTGTCAGATTCTCCTGTTTTTGTTACTAATGCGAAAGACATATCATCGTCCCAGCCATACCTTGTTGGCAGCACGGTAATTCTGACTGGCCGCCTTAACGGTTTAGGTTGCTCAAGTAGCCTCCTAGTTGTCTCCATCTGAATCTGAGGAGTTCTCTTCTGACCCTTCAGGGGTTTTAGGGCTCTCTGAGAACTCAACTTCCTTTTTGAGTGTTTGCCGAACTATCTAAAGCTCCACCTTGTGTTTTATCTCCCGTCTCTGAATTTTATCGCAAAATTAATTCTTCGTCAAAGACCACATCTCTGCTGGTAAAGACGCTATTTTTCTCGAGATCCCAAAGTCTGAAACTCTTGGCTCCTTTGATGAACCCGATAAAAATACACTTCTTAGACTTGGACTCCCGCTTGTTCCTTTTCTGACTATCAACCAAATTATATGCCGGACAACCGAAAATCCGTAAGGTTGAATAGTCCACAGATACTCCTCACCATATCTCCTCTGGGGTCTGAAGATCAATAGCTGTTAATGGTGACATGCTTACCAGATAACTCGCATGATTCACTGCCTCTGCCCAAATCTTTCTGACATGTCGGTCTGTAATATGATGCTGTGAGCATGCTCTGTAAGTATCCGATTCATGCGCTCTGCTACTCCGTTTTGTTCTGGTCGCTCTGAAATACTCAGCTGGTGTTTGGTGCCCTTACTTGCTAAGTAGTCTTTGAATTCTTTGAAGGTGTACTTGCCTCCATTATCAGTCCTCAAGACTTTCACCTTCCGCCCCGCCTGATTTTCCACCAAAGTTTTTCACTCCTTGAACTTCTGAAATACTTTCAATTTTTGCTTCAAGATGTATACCCAAACTTTTCTTAAAAAATCATCTATGAAAGTAACATAGTACCTAGCATCTCTAATGGATGCTACTGGCAAAGGCCCCCACACATCCGTGTGTATGAGATCTAACAAACTCTTTGTCTTGTACTTAATGTAAAGAAATCTACTCTACGTTGCCTACCCATAATGCAAAATTTACAAAGATCAAGTTTGCAATATTTGATACCTGGTAAAGCACTCCTTTTGTGTAGGACTTGAAGACATCGCTCGCTCATGTGTCCAAGACACATGAGCCAAAGTCTCGTATTATCATCCTTCTCTATTGTTGCTGAAGCATCACCAATAATAATGCTTCCTGTCAACTTATGCAAGTTTGTTGTCTGTTCTCCTTTGAGAACGTCATGGAGCCTCTAGTAACTTTGATTCTTCCATCTGCATCGAAAAACATGTACCCTAGAGCTTCCAAAGCTCCCGACGAGAGAAGATTCCTCTTTAAATCCGGAACATGTCGAACGTTCGTGAGGGTTCGGACCTGTCCATCAAACATCCTCATACAGATGTTGCTGATGCCAAAGTCTTACACACAGCGTCGTTTCCCATAGGGACAGCTTTCATCATAAGCTTGTAAGTACTGAATCACTCTCTTTTTGGGTACATGTGATATGTGCAAACCCGAGTCAAGTAACCAAGCATCTGAGTATTACCTTTTCCTGACTTCACCGTCAAGACATCACATGCATCCTCATCTACTTCTTCGACAACCCCGGCTTGATTTGACTTTCCACTGGTACTCGCCCCATCAGAATCTTTACCACCTTTTCTCTTTTGCATCTTCTTATATTTCATACAATTTTTTCTTAATGTACCCTAGTTTCTTGCAAAAGTAGCAAGAGAAATGGCTAGAAATCTCTGGATCCCTTTTGGGTCCCCTAGTCTTTGATCTCCCCCTCTGACCCTTGACAAACAATCCTAAAGCCTCCTCCGTAGAATTTTTCTTCTTCATCAGCTCGTTGTTTTGGAGCATCTACCTGACATCTTCTAGCTCTAAGGTCTTCTTATCATACATGATGGCGGTTGCCAAGTGGTCATAACTTGATGGAAGAGAAGAGAGTAACAGAAGAGCTTTGTCTTCTTCTTCTACCTTAACCTCTGAGCTAACAAGTCGCTTAAAATTCTATTAAAAGCATTGAGATATTGTAGAATAGACGTACCTTCCTTCATCTGAAGACTGTATAACTGCTTCTTCATGAAGAGCTTGTTGATAAACTCTTCGTCATGTAAAGGCTCTCCAGCCTACACTAAAAACGAGTAGTTGTCCCCTCGTTCGTCACGTTGTAGAGAACCTCCTCTCATAAGCATAGTATGATCGTCGTCTTTGCGCGAAAATCAAAGTGGTTCCACTCATCATCCTCCATCTTTGATGGCTTCTTCTCAATACCAAGTAGTTCCTTGTGTGTGCCATCCTTCACGAGCAACAATGTTACTGGCATCTTCCACAACAGAAAGGACTTCCCGTCGAATTTCTCCACCTCGAACTTGGTTGTCGTGGTCGTCTTACTAGCCATCGCTCTGATACCAATTGTTGACCGACCAAACAACAGAGAAACACCGAGTTGAAGACTCAGTAGCGGAAGCGGAAGTGTAGAAGATCTACCACTAGCAAGCAATCACCACACAACCAAGGAACACAAGATTTAACATGGTTCGGTAATGTGTCTACATCCACGGGGAGGAGGGGAGAAATTTTTATTGAAAACAGAGAAGAAAATACAAGAATTACAAGAAGATCTCCCTCTTACAACTCTCAATGATGGAATTCTAGAATTTCTCTTGAATTCTTGACACACCTTCAAAAGGTCACCCCCAAGGGGTTTATAGACACGTAGGATGATCCTAATCCAACACGAACTCAAATCAGCACCTCCTCAGAGAAATAGAAAACTCGTATGTAAATCAAAACATGAGACAGATTCATATTAGGAAACTGCCAAAACCTAAATTATTCTCCAATGAATATGATGACAAATCCGTATTAGGAAACTACTAGAACCTGAATTCTTCTTTAATAAATATGAGGCACTCCAAATACTAACATTTCTTGGGCACCAACATGAACTATACCCTCGTTCTCCTTTCAGTTTTACTGAAAGTTACATTCTGTATATTCCATTTTCATCCCGTTGATTTTGCATCATAAGATTATAAAGCTTCTCTCCATCTTTCTACTATTAAGAGTAGCCAATACCCAACCATGGTTCAAAGTCTCGGTCTCGGCCGCCGACTCGGCCGGCACCGAGACGGATCGGTCTCGGCGACTCGGATCGGACTCGGGCGATACGCAAAAAACGCTACATAGAGCGCCAAAAAAATTATGAAAAATCATGACAAATCATAAAAAATTGTAGATATCAAAATTCATGTATCAAAATTAAACTGAGGGGGGGGGAGAGAGAGAGGAACAGAGAGAGAGAGGGAGAGAGAGACGTAGACAGAGGGGAGAGAGGGAGACACAGTCACAGAGGAGGAGAGAGAGACGGAGAGAGAGGGAGAGAGGGACAGAGAGAGAGAGAGAGAGACAGAGAGAGGGAGAGGGGGAGAGACTAAGAGGGAGAGAGAGTCCGAGAGAGAGAGAGAGAGAGAGGAGAGAGAGAGAGTCACAGAGAGAGGGAGAGGGAGAGACTGAGAGGGGGAGAGAGAGAGAGACGGGGATAGAGTCCGACAGAGAGAGACATATACAGAGGGAGAGAGAGGGACAGAGAGGGAGAGGGAGAGACAGAGAGAGAGCCGGAGACAAAGAGGGAGAGAGAGGTAGACACAGAGGAGGAGGAGAGAGAGACGGAGACAGATAGGGAGAGAGAGGCACAGAGAGAGGGAGAGGGGGAGAGAGAGAGACTGAGAGGGAGAGGGAGAGAGTCCGACAGAGAGAGACACAGCGGGAGAGAGAGAGAGAGACGGAGACAGAGAGGGAGAGAGAGGGAGAGAGAATTACCTGCGACGGCGAGGCGACGGCGACGGCGAGGCGACGGCTAGGGCGACGCGGGGGGGACGCGAGAGGGAGGGAGCAGCGTGTGAGAGAGAGAGACACAGTAGGAGAGAGAGAGAGACGGAGACAGAGAGGGAGAGAGAGGGAGAGAGAATTACCTGCGACGGCGAGGCGACGGCGACGACGAGGGCTAGGGCGACGCGGGGGGGGACGCGAGAGGGAGGGGGCAACGTGTGAGAGAGAGAGACACAGCAGGAGAGAGAGAGACACAGCAGGAGAGAGAGAGAGGGAGAGAGAATTACCTGCGACGGCGACGGCGAGGCGACGGCGACGGCGAGGCGACGGCGATGGCTAGGGCGACGCGGGGGGACGCGAGAGGGAGGGGGCAGCGTGTGAGAGAGAGAGAGATCAGATCGATCTGATCTCTCTCTCTCTCTCATACGCAGGCCCTTTAATTGACCCGGATCGATCGATCTGATCTGATCACGGGCGCCGAGTCGACCCGGATCGGGTCCGACTCGGACCCGACTCGGGTGACTCGGCCGAGTCGTTCACGACTCGGCCGAGTCGCCCGAGTCGGGTCCGAGTCGGACCCGATCCGGGTCGACTCGGCGATTCACGCATGACTCGGGCCTCCGAGTCATACCGGAGGCCGCCGAGTCGGATACGACTCGGCCGAGTCGTATCCGACTCGGCCGATCCTTTGATCACTGTACCCAACTCCATTCCAATCAACTTAAACCATATCGTAGAACAATATGCAATACGTGACAGCCTGTTCATCCTTAGCCAATGCAAAGAGGTACAAACTTTAAAAAGTGTGGCCCTAAAGAGGATGGATATGTCTCCCTCTAATAGTCCTCATGCTACTTACTACTCGACCATACCAAGAAGAACAAAAGAAAGAAAGAAAACAAACTGAAAATCCTCAATCCCTAGCATATAGTCGAACTCCCATATCATGATATCTAAAATTATCAAACTGACACAGTTACAACTGGAATTTGGAAACCCTAAAGATCTATATTCACTCCTATGTCTACTAAAACCTCATCGCGACAACTCTTTAAAAACTATCCCCTAACAGAAAACAACAAGAGCAAATAAAAATATCTCCAAAATCTAACGCATGAACAAACATCTCATGTATTGTAAATAATCAAATATTAAATACTTGAAAACACTTAGAAATGGCAATAGTCAGTATCCAATTCTGAAGTATATCTAGTCCATAACGTAACTTCATACAATCAGATCCTTTCACTCGATTCTATCTCTAATGTTCAATCCCCTACCTACCAAACAGTCTTCAAACCATCAAAAAGGCCTTGAACCCCTAAACCCTACAACTGAAGAGATCTCAAAACCCTAGCGTAAAAACAGAAATCCCTTTTCAAAGGCCCCATATTCTAACTTCTAAAGCCCTAAAACGGCCACAAAGCAGGCCCATTGCCGCTACAAAACACAATCCCTAACCCCTCTAATGTGAAGATCAAAGAGAAACTTAAGTCTTGTCAAAAGCCCTAAAAACGAGTAACCATAAAGAACCAAGAAAATTAACCAGAACAGAAACAAAAAATGGAGAGAGAGAGAGAGAGAGAGAGTTAGTTTTGGTACCGCTGCTATCGCTCTCCGGGTGCTCCATTGACGCAAGAGGGACGGATAATGGCGGGAAATGCGACCATAAAGGCGGGAGCGGGTGATATTTCCGGTGGTGTTGCAGCGGTGAGTCCCCGAGGCGGTCGTGACGTTGCCCTGCAGGGAGGGGGGGGGGTTAGGAAGAGGGAGGATCCGGTATGTTGTCCCGCGGGTATATACTTTTTGAGAGGAGACGGTATTTAATGGGAAATACGAAACGGGTTGGATCTGTTCAGTTGAGGGTTAACAGACGGGCCCACCAACTATTTGGGCCGGATTTTGCTCCGGATGATAACAGGTTGATGCCGGCCGTATGGGCTACAAATCTGGCACGGAAAAAACCCAGTCCCGGCCCAAAATGGATATTTTAAGTAATGGACATTTTGAGTAATGCAGCACCCCTTTTGATATATTATTTAGTGTTTTTTGAAGAATCAATATGAATTTTTGTAGTTAGATGGCCAAATAAGAGAAATTGTTTTCTTCACAATTTTCCTTAAATTTTTCTGTCCAATTTTCTTGCTAACCAAGCATCAAACAGAATTTCGTTCAATCTTGTATCTCTTCTCTCTCTTCTCTCTCTCTTTTTGCTCGAGGTAGCCACTTTATCACCACTATCCTATCGTCATTGTTTTTTTTTTTTGAGAAATAAACAGAGAACCAGAATAGCCTACCACGCTTCATTAAAAAGAATTAATGAAAACAATTTCAAACAAGTATAAGAACCTAAAGTCTTTGATATTATCAAAAGTTTCTTAGTAAGAAAAGAAACTTGGATACAATTTTTCAATATATTCCTGGCTCTCAAAATAATTGTTGTATGCCTCATGCTTAGATACTTTTTAAGTACGGTGTCACAGAGTTGATCGAATGGCAGTTTTTTTAAGCTGTCCATTGTAGTTCCATGAGAAGTGATGGTCTCGTATTAATTGTTATGGTTACCTTGTATTACTTATATGTATTTACTGATCCACTTGTCATTTATTGATGAATAACTTAGCATTTTGTAGTTGGATTGAATACGAATAGGATGATACCAAAATGTTCCAAAAATTGATCCATGGCACAAATTATCTTTTTTGTATGTAAATTGTGTAATGTACAAGGTTGGGTTTTGGGCCAGGGATAAATTTTGTTATATATCGTGGTGTAGGACTGTGTACTTGTAGAAAAGAAAGAAAAAAGGCCGAGGGTCGGGATTAGGATTTAATTAATGAAAATTCAAAGGCTGGAATTGGGGCCTAAAGTAAGGCCTGAAAAACTTTTGGGTTGACGCACGGCCCAGTTCCGGCCCGATCCATTATCATCCTTGAGACTTGCCCTGGTTACATCATTGTAAGTATAACCACTTGAGATATTAAAAAAAAAAAAAAAAAAAAAAAATCTTCTTTAATAGCTAAAACATTAGGGCCCATCCAAAGTCCGGGAAACGGATATTGCCATCCCAAACAATGAGAAAGGCACCCCCACAAATATTTTACAGGTGTCCCATTATATATATTTTTTATAATTTTACCTTTACTGAAATGTCTAAACACCCTTCTTCTTCCTCCTTCCTTCCTCCTGCTCCTCCGTCGTCTTTCCCAGCGCTCCCCCCCGGCCTCCCCCTCCCCCATATGTTCGCCACCCGTCTTTGTTCGGGGAACAGGGGGGGGGGGGGGGGGGGGGCGGTGGTCTCGTGTGAGGAGAGGGGTGGTTGCCTTGGGGGTGGGGTGGGGGGGGGTGGGGGGTGGTTGGTTAGGGAGGGAGGGAGTTCGCTTACCAGGGATGGCCGGGGGAAGGAGGGGGTGGCCGGTGAGGGGGGACACCGTGGTCCGCAGACATGGGAGGGAGAGGAGGAGGAGGAGAGGATACTTTAGAGTTTTTTTTTTTTTTTTTTAATATTTTGGGGTGTCTTAATCAAATTTAGGGGTGCCCTAATCTATAAGGGTGCCTTCCTCATTCTTTGGGGGTGACAATATCCGTTCCCAAAAGTCCTAGGCTCCTAGCCTCTTAGGGTCAGCCTGAAGACGCTGGCATCAGAGCAAGAGATGATTGAGTCAAGACGCTGACAGACAGTTAAGTTCAGTTTTTTTTTTTTAATTATTGTTATTTTTTTATACTGTAACTTGAAAGTGGGATTTAAAATTCAGACTTTATGTTTACTTTAAAAAATAATAATAATAATAATAATCACTCTGCTACAATGACGTTTATAGTAAGTTCGAATTTAAGACTCCAAATGTTTCGTCCATATCTCTGCTCTTTACTCTCCACCGCTGAGATCGGACGCGTCGAATTTCCGTTGGATCCGATCGGCGTATTATCTGTATTAACCAGGCCCCACTGCCAACTGTAGATGGGACCTACCGAGCGGTGGGTCCCACTGGACCCAGTGCTTGATTCAATGTCCGCCAAAAGGCAGCAAGTAGGCCCCACAGACAGTGTCAAAATCACTGATGCGGCCGCTTCTCCCTGCGGCAAATATCTGCCCCCAAAAATGAGGTGTACGTGGCTTCTGTCAGATGGCCACTTATTGTGTTTCGCTGTTCTGAGATAGACAGCTGATTCAGCCAGGTCCAAAGATGAGCTGGACCCCGACAACCTTCTAGAATCACAATCCGACAGCGAGACTCAGAGTGTATCGAAACACACGGCGAGAAGGACATTTTGTCTCGTTTCATTCTCTCTGATTGCACCTGCCGATTTCGGGTAATCATGAACATTCGAACCCTAATTTTATTTCTTCATATCTCCCCACAATTAAGTAAATTTCGCGATTTTTTTCTTCAGATTTTTCGAGAGAGCTGCTCAATTCGAGTCAATTCTCAAGCGAGGTAAGAATTCGAACTGATGGTTTTTTCTTCTTGTCGTTCACTCTGCAGCTCGAGGTGGCTTGTGAGTGATTGTGTTGCTTGTTTCCGCCATTTTAGGAAAAATCGCAGTGGATTTTGGGAATTCGAGTTTCGTTCCGTTTCTGGAAATTTTCGGTGGGTAAAAGACTCGATTTTTACATAAAGAGTTTCCAAAGATCTGACCTTTTTCAGATCTTTGGATATTAACAATGGGGAAAGGAGGCGGCTGCGTTCCAAGCAAGCAGAAGCGCTCGCATAGACGATCTTCAGATAACTCAACTGACGTCAATGACAATGCCCCAATCCCCATTGAAGAAAACAGTACCCAAGCCTCTACCCCTTTGCAGACCTCAACCCTGCCCCCTTCAACACCACCCAATCTCAAAATCTTCATCATCTTCTACTCTATGTATGGCCACGTTGAGCTCTTGGCCAGAAGAATGAAGAAGGGAATTGAAGGGACTGAGGGAGTTGATGGGATTCTGTATCGGGTCCCTGAAACGCTCACGCAGGAGGTTTTGGAACAGATGAAGGCGCCGGAGAAGGATGAGAGTATCCCGGTAATATCAGCAGCCGAGCTTGAGAAGGCTGATGGGATTTTGTTTGGGTTTCCGACGAGGTATGGGTCAATGGCTGCTCAGATGAAGGCATTCTTTGATTCTACCGGGCAGTTGTGGAGGGAACAGAAGCTTGCAGGGAAGCCTGCGGGATTCTTTGTTAGCACTGGGACTCAAGGAGGAGGGCAGGAAACTACAGCGTAAGTTCACTTTGATTGCATTACACTATGCCTATTTGAAATTTTGATAGGGAAAAGTTTACCATATCTTGAATCGTCTGTTTAGTTTAGATTCATACTATTTTGGGTCTATCTTGTTCAGAAACTTACACATTTTGAATTGCTTTTTTAGATTATCTTGACATTTGGGAACTAGGAAGGAAAAGTGAGTTAGATAACTCGTCCTCACTTAATGATTCAACGGGGAATATGTTCAAAAAAAATGATTCAAGGGGGAAAATGTTGATTACATCAAAACTGAGAGCAACAGGAATTATAATTTGTCATTGGTAGAAATGCTATTTCTGATATAAGTGCATGTACATGACATACTGACACCTAGGAGCACAAACACTTCTAGTGTTAAACATGTCATGTTAGACACGACACTTCTTTGTTGCAGAATTGCTCTTTCACATGTGCTATTTTGGAAATTTCTGTGTGTTGGTGTCTTGTTTCATATCGTGTCTGTGTTGGCACGTCATACCTGTTCGTCTTCAGCCAACATTAGTAAAAGTTGAACTCGTGTCATATCGTGTCTGTGTTGACTCGTAATACCTGTTCTTCTTCGGCCAACATTAGTAAAAATTGAACTCGTGTCACATCGTGTCTGTGTTGACATGTCATACCTGTTCTTCTTCGGCCAACATTAGTAAAATTTGATAATTCAAATGGCGTCAACTACTACCATCACTTAAAACATTGCTAAAAACAATGCTTTGACGGGGTTTGCTGAAAACGTTTGGAAAATCTGTTGGGTGATAAACATTTCTGGAGGATCAGGAAAGAAATATATGGAGTTATTTCACAGTGTACTCATTTGACTTGGGAACAAATCTACTCAAGCTATCAAAAAATTCACTTAAGTTTTAAATTTAATGGGAATTGCAGTTCTCTCTACTTCCTAAAACATATTTACAATGAATTGAATGTCATTTTTCCCGTTATATCGGTGGTCCTCCTATCCTAGTTTTATCTCGAAAGTCTAAACCCCTATCGTGAAATGGAGAGGAAAAGTTTTCTTGGAGTCTTCACTTAGATAATGATAACAATGATGATATTTTTTAGTTTAGTTTAGCTTACTATTAAAGTTGCAGTATTATGGTTAAATATCCAAAATTTGTTGAAAGAGTCGGCATATACAAGTTGGACTTAGTAAGATTTTTCAAAGGCAACTCCGTATGACGTAAAATCATGCTGATTCTATTTGGTGTTCTAAAGAGCAATGGGGTTCCATATGCCCTTTTCAGTGACTATTTCACTTGACTTTAGAAATAGAAAAGTTCAGTATTTGTTCAATACTTTTGTCCAGGTCAGCCAAAATTAGCTATGATGGGACTTTATTTTTACTTGGAAACATGGGACGACTATCAAGTATGTAGGATGTTGTTTGCCAGCAAAGTTATCCAAGCATAAGGTTTTTCCTTCAGAATTAAGAGTTTTATTTGGATACGGCTACCCAATGTTTGTGTTGGATAAGTAGCCAAGTTCATACACAAACCAAACAGGAAGCAAACAAAAACATGCAGTAAATACACTAAAAGACAAGTTCGATCATGGTAAATGGATAAAGTTATTCTTTGGCATCAACTTGGTGTTTGGCAGCATAGCTGCACTTATTCTTCCGTCAATCACTTTGTCAACTAGAACCTAGGCATGCAGAAAGAATTAGGAATGGCCATGTTCTCAAACCCGGACCAAAGAAACATCTAGACCTTGTATATATAACTGTGTGGATTCTTCTAAGTGTATTTAAATATGTTATGTGCTCTTAATTAGTTAGAATGTAAGGCCTTTACACTATACAGTTCTACACTTGAAACACTTATAAGAGCACCATTACAGTGTAGGGCATCATTATCATGTTCTGACGTTTGTGCCTCTGTTGAGACTCTAAATTTTAATGGTTCAGCGCATTAGAAAAACCCAAACTGTTTTTAGGCAATACTTCTTTATATCAATTTATAGTTTCTTGTGTTAGTACTTTCAGTTGTTGGGTTCAGGAAACATAAATTTGATTGAAAGATTATTGGTGGGCAGCTGTACAGGATATAGATTAGGATTCACCATGTGGATTCTCAAGGAGAGAATAAGGAGCCAATATGACTCACTTGTGCAATTATTATGATTGAAACTTTATATGTAGGTGACTTAAATGGTAATTGAGATAACGACTGTCACTTTAGTCAATTAGGGTCAGTTTGAAATTGCCCATGTAATTCTATGAGTAGGCATGGATCTTGTACTAGAATGTACTCTGTTTTTGAACTCAAATTCAATCTTAATTTGAATTACAATGATGGAATTTATTGCCAGTCTTCTTGGGTATGTATGTGAAGCTGGTGTCTGACTGTATTGCCATTTTTACTGATTGTGTTACCTTGGAAGTCTTTATGTTATTATTTGGTGCAAATGGTTATTGAGTTATCAAGAAGGTTCCTGGGTTTATCTAGTACTAATAAATGACACGTGCAATTAAATGCATATCAAAGGGGTCATTGAACATGATAAAAGCACATAAACATTCAAGAGTGCAACCAACATGCATCAATTTTGAACAAGGCAAATTTACTGATGGTATGATCCCCAGAACCTTTTTCTGGTTTCGATGAACTGTGCAGTGTTATTAATGATAACTGACTAAACTAACATATGGGTTCCACGTGGTTGTGAAAGAAGAACAGCCAACAAGGTTTGATGCACCAAACCTTTCTAGTTATTATAACTTATAATAATAGAGGTTTGTTTCCTAGGTGTCTTGATAGGAGCAAGTTTAGGTAAAGCTATGACTGTACAGAATGACCTCCTTTACCTCCAATATTAATGCCATGTTTACAATGATAATCCTACTTTAGTCTTATTGAGTATCTTCACCGTTGATAAATTAGGTTTTTGTTTTTGGAAATCATGACTACATGAAAATTGTTCTCTCTTTATTAGGACCATTATTTAAAATCTTAGTGTCGGTATTGACCAATGATTTTTAATATCAATATCGGCAATATGAGCAATATCCGCAATATGGATATCTACCCCAAATCTAGTGGTTAATATCGAATGGTGGCTGGACACCCCCCCCCTCTCCCGGGGGGAAAAGCATGGGGATGGGAAAAGCAAAATAAAAACTTTATTGGCAACATGAGATACTTGACATGGTAAAGGCACCTTTTCTTTATCAACAGACCTAGACATGTGCTTGTTCAGCTGGAGTCTTATGCTTGTAATCTATATAATAATATGACTCATCTTTGACTAAAAACAACCTTTGTGTTGCCTGGTCAAGCACACAGAACAAGACTTCAAATCATGGTTCAAAGACTCGGCCGAGTCGGAGACGAGTCGGCCGAGTCGTATCCGTCTCGGCCCACTTCGAGACGAGTCCGAGTCACGAGTCGGTCGACTTAACTCAGAGGAGACTGACTAGGTCGAGAATCGAAATTGACTCGGTCGATTCGGCATTATGATGATAATTTTGTGCCTCATCGCAATTCAATGTGGAAATAACTACATTAGCATGTATTTATGAATGTAGTTTCTTCAATTTACTATATTGTGCATGTATTTTGATATGCTTCTACCGACAACGCGTGTATTTATACTTTCGCTTTATGTTTAGTATGCTAGGTGATATATTTTGAACATGTGATACATGAATATGGATGTCTACATTTTTTTAAGATTTATCGTGATTTTTTCAGAATTTTTTAGCTTTCTATGTAGCGTTTTGCGCGTATCGCCCGATATCGATCCGAGTCACCGAGACCGATCCGTCTCAATGCCCGCCGAGTCGGCGGCCGAGACCGCGACTGTGAACCATGCTTCAAATAAAAACTAGTATTGAATGTCTTCTCTCTCTTGTAATCGAATTGTTGATCCGTTGTAATATTCTTTACAATCAAACAAAGAATTTACTACGCTTTCCATTTTTACCCGAGAAAACACCCGGCATAGAGGCAGAAATGAAACAATGATACAAGTCTTTTAACCTAGCAATACAAGCGTTTGAAGCTCACAAGAAACATATTTTGATTGACTGACTTTCTCTTCGGACATGTTCAGTAGGCTAATTTCTTTTAGGACTGATGAAAGGGACTGGAAATACTATCTGTAACTATTCTTGGAGTGGCAACTACTATTTTTTCCCTCCATCTTCTACATTCTCACTCACATGTATAACATTCCCAGTAGTCAAGACGAATAGTGATCTTTTGGCTTTATTAAATATTTGTGCTTTACTACGGTCTCACGACAATCCTTCCGTTCAGGCTATCAACTTTTACTTCAATTTTACAGTTCTCTCCGCATTTTCACTTTCATCATCAAGTCCTGGAGCTTCAAAAAGGGGTTTGTTGTGGTCCTGAATATCAAAAATGTGAACCATTACGTACTGTAGTGGTGGACCGAGCTGGAGCATACTGAACAATCCTTATTTATATTTTTTTATGATCATTATCATTTTCGTCATTGTTTAAGTCCTTTGGAATCAAAATGGGGTTGTTGTGGACCACATCTCTATAACGTGAAGGATCCATGGAAGACTGTCGACCTGATATCAAACCTCATAATGTGCCGCGGGGTCCTGCGAGAGGAAACCAATAATCTATGGACAAGAGAGTGGCTCTCCATTTTATAGTGATATAAGGTAGGGAATAAACCTTATTCGGTGTGCTATTTGCTCACGAAACCAGAGACCACCCTCCAAAATTATCCTGGACAGTGAGTCTCAGAGAACGGGGGGAGAATAAGATTTCTTTAGGAAATTGCATTCATCTTTTGAGCATGCGCAAGTCAAAAAGAAAACAAAAACACATATGAAGCCTCCATTAAAGAGTAAATTGTAACTAAAATCTACTGTCAATGTACATGATCTTTAAGTATGGCTAACTCTTTATATGTATGGCTAAATATTTTATTTTTATTTTTTCCTGTTTTGCAGTTGGACTGCAATCACCCAGTTGGCCCACCATGGAATGCTTTTCGTTCCCATCGGTTACACCTTTGGAGTGGGTATGTTCAAGATGGACGACATCAGAGGGGGTTCTCCTTATGGTGCTGGAGTTTTTGCCGGAGATGGGACAAGAGAACCGAGTGAAATGGAGCTTGCTCTCGCCGAGCACCAGGGCAAGTACATGGCTTCCATGGTCAAGAGGCTTGCACATCCTTGAAATTCTATTTGAACCCCCTTTTCTATTATATTTTCTCACTTCATCCCATTCTGGCCCTTGTTTGATGAACATTTGCCTTATTTTGTGATTTCTCTTTTAATTTTTATTGCGTGAAGCCAATAAGAGGAAGTGATTGCATGATTGCCTTGTTGAATTTTACCTTGTAGTTATCAACATTGTTTCCTATTTTTACCCATTTGTTATTACATTGCATTATTGGTTATGGTTCTAAATGTCAAGATTTTTCACTTTATGATATAAGAGAAGTGTGATTTCATTAGTTACATTGGGTTCTCTCTAATTCCAAATGACATGTTTTGTACTGTTCCTGGAGTGTTGTCTAAAAGCTGTATTGATATTTTGGGTGGTTTCAAAATAATATCCAACTCTTTTCTTCTATCTTGTAGTTGAAAAAAAAAAAAACAAATTATGCTTGGTATTTTTATTCATTTTCTTCTCTTTTCTTTTCTTTCATAGTTTCTCTCCCAGCCAAACAGTAAAAATGATTTTCCTCTGAATTTTCTTTTTTTGCCCCTCATTTTCTTTCAAACCAAACACAGCCTAAAGTTTCACTTAGATGAATAGATGACATCTTACCTTGCTTTTCCCTTTGAGGCTAGGTTTATACAAAACAAGGTCAAATTGAAGAACCAAGGATACATAAATGACAGCCAAGTTTTTTTTTTTTTTTTTTTTTAGTACTGTCATGAACTTCTGCTAATCTCAGAAGAAGCCAGTCAGCAAAACAGGAGGAAATAGATTCATGTTAACCATTCCATTTAAATATGATGCATACTGACTGCTTGATTTGCTAGTTACTCTGCTATTGCTGTATTATCTTCTGACGTTTCTCATATTTTTTTTTTATCAAAACTCAAAAGAGGAGAAATCCAGTTGGTAAATTAAAATGTCATTTGATTGCTAAATTACATGTTTCTACAATTGGTAGAACAACATATGTCACAATAACTCAAGTCATAATAGATCAACTACGTCTGTAGTGTAACCGTTTACAATCGTCTGGCCTTGTTTATGTGATGAGGTTTACAAATTTTTTTTTTTTTTTTTTGAGATAAACTGTGAGATAAGAACCTCCCGACATTTCACTAATAAGAATTTAATGACATATTTCCGCATCAAACACTCATATACAATTTGATCCTTCAAAAAAGAACAAAATTGAAGCTACTGGATAGCCCTCAGCTATGTTGTGCCTTCTCCTCTTCACCACAGTTGCGACGTCTGCAGCTCAGACTCGTTCATCCATTAGTCGGATCTCCCCCCAGCCTCTTCGATACATATGCAGCTCAGATCTAGTCAACTCATGACCGGATCCCCCACCATCGAAGTCGTGAGATCTATCCTCCACCGGCATATGTAACTCAGAGCGGGTCATCCCTTAGTTGGTCACCGTCAACACGGTATCTGCAGTTCTGATCCGGTCATCTCATGAATGAATCTCCCCATCGAAGTCATAGCAACGACATAAAAATATGGCCACCTCTGGCCAGTCACCCGCTCAAATCCAGTCATCCTCGGCCGAACATCCCGCTAGACCCAGCTACCCTCGGTCGGGGATCCCCTCTATGGTCCGGCTACCCTCTCTTAGATCCGGCCATCTCTTGACCGTATTTAGAAGATCTCGGGCAAATCCGGCCACCGTGGACCTCAGAACAGCCACCTCGAGAAAAGAAAAAAAGAGAAAATAAAAGAAGAGAAAAACCCTTTGAATATAGTGAGAGATTACAGTGGGGGAGGGGGAGAGCAGTTTGGAGGTGGCTTCCTCCTCCCCCAGATCGGAGGTGAGGGAGACGCGGACCGAGTTTACGAATCCTTGTAACACATGTTTACAACTTATTCAGTAGAAGCTTTTCCCAATTATAGCTCACAATTCCCCCATGTTCTGAACAAACACGCTTGTATGAATTGTAAGAGGCACCACTGTTTAATTATAATTGCAGTTCATTGGAGACGAGGAATAAATCTGTGATGGAAATAGGAAAAAAACAACTGCAGCCAGCTATATAAGGTACATTTATATTATATCTTCGTAAATCATATGATCACAAATTGTCATGCTCAATAACCTGAGCTCCTCTCCACTCCTCACCAGGTTTCAAATCCACAGGCACAAGAATTGAAGCAGGGCCAGTGCAGATAAAGTAATTTTCGCCGTATTTTTGTGAGAAAGAACCAGGGCTACACAAATAGAAGTCCTCATACCCCAACCTTATCACTCTGAATCCAAGCTTGCTACCCTACAATGCACAGAGTGAATCATTGTATTTGATAAGAAGCTGAAAGCAGCAACATATGCCAGAAGTTACTGTGAAACATGACAGCTTTCGATAAGTTACAAAGAAAAAGAAATCTCAGTTAGAACTACATGTTTGTGTGTTGAGCAATGTCAGAAAGCTGTAAATTTTTCTTTAATTGATTGAGTTGCAAATCTCTGTGAAGAATAATCTTGCAAATAGCTTATTCGGTATTATTGTGTAACCAAAATTTGTGGGGGTGATTGTATGTTCATGAAAGAAACTGATACTGTAAAAAGGAATAATACCTTATCTATAGTCTCAAATTTTGACGGGGGAGTATTGTAAATGCGCTTCAATCTCTCCGTGGGGGGTGCAGCGTAGACTCGACTGAGCTTATGTTTCAGGATGGTATACACATTGTCCTCCACCGTCCATGAGCCTTTCTTATCGTCTTCAGAAGAACCGAAGGAGAACCACCCGGGAGGGTCAGGCATCATCGCCTCAGACGGAGACATTATACTGAAACTGGAAGACAATGGGGGATGGGCACAGTAGGAGCAGCCCCTGAGACCATGGATTGCAGACCCACTCCGTTTTCTGAACTTGAGGTGACTTAAAATGGCACTCTTTAGTTTAGCGGGCTTCTTTCCGTTGTTCTTTACGACTACTGCAGTCGCCATGCTGAGAGGATAGAGGGAGACGATGTATGTGATGTCAAGAGAGCCGTCTCCATTTGTGCAGCTCAACTCTACCTGATGGGAAACAATGAAGACTTGTATCAAGATTCAACGATTACATGGAGGTGAAAGCAATGTCTTCAAACTGATTTTTTCATGAAAGAAGAATATGATTAATAAGATTGGTTCGCATTACCAACACCGAAAAATCAAATCTACAATCTTGAAACTATTTCTGCTCTAGTAAATGCAATATTAAAAAAAAAGATCAAAATTTTCTGACAGATTGCCATTAGCTCTGAAGAAAAAAAAAGGATGCTATCAATTGAAACATCAAAAAGAATCTAACAATTCGTCTATAAACAGAAAATTCAGTTCATTCTAATGTATACACCCGTGGAGTTGTGTACCAAAACCTGAAGCGATCTTTGACAAAAAGAGAAAAGAGGAGCAAACAAGAAAATAAAAGAAACTGAGGTAACAGTTGCATAGTCTAAATTTTGTAAAGAAGGGAGGTCAGTAAACAATTGTATGGGGAAAGCGAGAAGCATTGCTACTTGCATTTAGTTTGGTTCAACTCTTATGATGTTAGCTAAAATAGCTGTAACTTTAAGCCACCATCAGAACTGCATTATATCAATGGAAGAGCTAAACCATGGACCTGGGTTATATGGCCGATTCCTAGCACCAAAATCATACACTCACGAATCAAATTCTAGTAAAATTTGGTACAATTGCGAAAATTTTGTTTATTCAGATATTACAAATCTCAATTTAGTATAGCTGATCGGTGATCTGAAGAAAACCTGTCAAAAGGAAACTTTTGGCCAAATCCAAATCCAAGCACGCCACTAAATGTCAATTCTCAGAATTTCAGTCACTTCAAAAAGAGTTTGATTCTGTGGGTGAATCAAAATTACCTGAACTGCATCAATGGAGTCAGAATCTGCATCCTTCACAGCCCACTCCGTAGCAGACCAAGGAGACCCATTAGCCCCCAACTTGGACTCATCGTTCAGAACCAAACTGAGCCCACCTTTAACTGAACCACCATTCGGCACAGCATGGAGAACCTCCTCAAAACCATCATCCTTCCAGTATACCTTCGGCTTGTATGATGTGATCAGGCCATCAGGAATCCGGAGGTGAACTGAGCTGCCATTTCGAACCGTCAGCTCAACAGAGGGCACATCCCCAGTCTCTATGAACTTTATACCCTTCCGGCCGAACTTCTGCTCTAGACTTTGAGGTGGAGATTGGGTGGCAGCGGCGGCGGCGGCAGTCGTGGCAGTGGAGGAGGAAGAAGCTTTGATTGGAGAGGTGAGCTTGGGGAGATGGAGAGAGAGGAGAGAGGCCATGGGAGTTGAACTTCCTCTCCTTCTTGCCACAGTCACAGGGACCTCATATCTGAGCTCAAGCTTGGATGCTTGGATAGTATTCTCGTTTTTATCTTTAGCTCTTTTTGCCAGGTGCCAGCAAGATTGGTCCAGTTCAGCAGACCACACAAGGGAAAGTTACCTGAAATAACTGCTATTGGACAGAGGGAATCTGACATTTTTTAAAATTCTAGTTTTTGCACCTCAGCCTTTTGTTTTGGGATCTTATCTTATCTGTGAGGGGCTGGCTATTAGGATCTTACAAACAAAAGTAAAGGTGTTGTTGGCCAGAACTGTTGGTGGAAAACAGAGGCAAGGCACTCAGAGAACAAAGTCTCAAGAAAGGCCATGAAATGAACAGATTTGTTCCAGTATCTCAAAAAAATGACCAGTTATTTCACACATGTGAAAACACACATACATCTCACACTCTGATTATTTACAACACTCACTCTGGAACTCTGTTGCCAGAATGGTATTTGCAACTCTCTGTCAAGTAGATCTCCAGTTTTACATTTTTGAAATCAGGTAAAAAGCGCATTCTCGCATTCATCTTTTAGTCTCTTCAGATTTCAGCACTGGAAGGCATTGCTAGGAGATGAAATATCTATGCCGATTGGTATACACCTCAGTCAATGCATACCGTGAACAGCCTAGCAAGCAATATGCTCTCTCCACCATGATGCCTTTGATCAAATATAAACAAGCAGTAATCTTGTCGAAATTCCATAATAAATTTATGTTTGAGTGCTGGAAAGAATTTCTATGGTTTCTCCTTTCTATATGTTAGACCCAGTTAAATGCAGGAAAGTTTACTGTTAGGATGCCATCTATTCATAAGACATTTCTTGTGTTAATCACTGGAACATTCCTCATCATTTTTTCTCAATCCATAATTTACAAGAGCAGCTGATACCTTATTATAGCTAAGTGATTGCTTATCATCGATTAAGATCAGAACAAAAGTATCATACTCATCATCCGGGAAAGAGCTCAATAGAATCAACGCATTGTCCTCGTCCTTAATCAACTCTTCCACGTTGCTATGTTTGCAAGAAGTTTCATGTGGTTGTTCATGTGCTCACGAAAGGAGAGTTTTTTCTTCAACTGGAAGCAGTAAAGCCTCCTCTTCATATGTAACTGATTCTCGGTGCTATTTGTCAAATATTTACTTTCAAAGATCTCCCAAATTTTCCTTGCGGAAGTCTCATTCATCACATGATAATTCAGATCTTGTATCAAACAAGACTTGATGATACTACACGACGTCTTCATCTTATCCTAATCTTTCTCTGAAGTATTCATTGGTTTCTCTTGCAAAAATAGCATGTCTTCTAAATTTTATACGTTAAGCGCATTTATCACCTCACATCTCTACATAATAAAGTTGTTCGTGCCATTAAACATCACCACATTGATTTTCGACTGGTGGATGTTCACGGTCTTTACCGTAAACTGATTAAGTCCATTCATGTCCTCCACAAAATGCCAACAAAACCAATGCGGAAACAAACTAAAATAGATTCAAATTTGATAAAGCCTAAAACTTTTCCTCCAAATGAAAACTCTAGCCAAATTTTCAAATGATCTACTCCACCGAAACGAACTTCCTACAAACAGAATCAACGTTGTCCCAAGATCGACACACGATCTCAAGACCAGTCCAACATTGATGTGATATCGACATATGATCCCAGCCGAACATGGAAGCTCTGATACCACTTGTTGTGCCTTACAGAGGAATCCAATACACACTAATCACCAAGATCAGGGTAACAACGCCGAGTCAATCACGAACCAACATAGCACGAACCAAATAACCAAGAGAGAAAACGAGAACAACAGTTTTAACAAAGTTCGACAACTTGTCTACGCCCTCGGGACAAAAGGAGAAGATTTTATTCAAACAACTGAATTATAAAGGTTACAAATTGATCCGAAAATCCAAATCGAGAATCTACGCATTCGTCCTAAACTTCTCTATAACAAATTAATCTTGAAACTCTCCAATACAATTTACCAATTCAGATTACTATCAATGGGGACAATACTCCTCAATATAAAGCCAGAGAATCCGTGAAAAAAAACCAAAAACTTTAAAATCAGATTAGAAATGAAGTCGGAATTCAAATAAAAAACTAGCAGAACCGATGAGCGATTGATCGGGCGGTCAATCGCTAATTGTGCAAGGGCCAATTATGCATTCTAGATGATCGACCGAGTAGTTGACCGGCTTAACCATGCTGCTCTGTGCTTCTTCTGTTGGTCGACCAGGCGATCTATCGACTTTGCCTGTCTCCACTGCTGTACATGGCGGTCGACCAACCTGACACCTTTCTTCTTCCAATGTGCACCTCGTGCACGTCAGTCGAGGGTCGACCGGCCCTCTGTTTTTGCGATGCTCTGTTCCACTGTGCATATTGTTGAACTCTAAATATCTGGCTATCTTCTCCAATGAGTTAAAAAACTCTATCAATAAGATTTTATTTTCTTCCCCACATCTCTAGGGTTGATAGCCCTAGACACCAGATATTGGCTAGCCTACATGGCATGGACTAGTCTATTTGTGCCTCAATTTGCCCTTAAATCATGATAGCCAATTCGTGTTCAATTCAGGGCCTTTTACTTTTATCTAATTTGTAGCTAATCTTTTGGAGAGTGAGAAATGGCTAAGGCTTCTCACTTTGTTGTTTTGGTTGGGAAATTATAGTAGGAATGAAATGGCATTTAACTCGTGTAAGGGGATGCAATCTAATTTAAATTACTAGTAGACTAATAGCTCATTAAATAATATATGTAATCATGCTAAAAAAAATAGATAAAGAAGGAATCTTAGAACTAGAAAGTAGTAAAATAGAGAAAGTAAGTTAGAGATAGAGGGTTCAACACACCAAAGGTATTTGAAGTAAGAATTTAGAAAGAGACGCCAGAGAGAGACATACAAATTACTTAAACATTAAGAATAAATACCCAAATTATAGTGTAATTCTAGCTTTCACCAAGATCAAATTTTCTTTTCCTAATTTCTATTCATTTGTTAATTGCAGCTAAATATTGAGTACCTATTTAGTGCCAAAAAAATTTAGATACTCAAGGTGCACACTGCAATAAAAATACAAGTATTCTTTTTGTATTTTATCATAATAATAATAGAGACGATATACTAAATTTTAAGAGTAAAGGCAACTCATATTATTATTCAATTTTCAGCAATAGCAAATGGTACACCATATAAACAAGTTAAGGTGAGATCCGTGAAATATATTTTTCTAATAATAAGAGTATAATTATGCTAAAAAGAAAAAGAAGAACAAGAAGATAAAGACCCATTACGTTGTTTGAAAAATTTCATATTATGAGGGTTGATATGCTAAAACTCCAAAACTTCACAAAAAGGAGGGGCCCTAATAATAAAAAGAAGGGTCTTTCTCATATCTACTTTCAAATCATTATAATTGCTCAATTACCTTTCAAGGTTTTTTTTTTTTTTTTGGCATATTTTTAAAATTATCTCTACCGTAAGTTAAAGAGCATTAAAAGGATACATTCTGTGTTTTTTCTATTATGTATTTGTGAAATTTCTTTAATACCCTTCTCCCTGAAACGAAGTGGGTGTAGTTTATGTATTGGTGGGAAGGTTGGGGTGGTTGGAGAAGGCGGAGTCGATGGGGGAGAGCTGGGAGAAGAGGAGAAGCTCCGGCATAAGCGATTTCAATTTTGATGATGTTGGTGAAGAAGTTGATTGTTGAGGTGGGTGATGGTGGCTGAAATGGTGTGGAGAGGTCGTCGGGGATGCTGGGGGGGGTGGTTGGTGGAGGGGAAGGAGGAAGGGGAGAAGGAGCAGGCGAAGGAGAGGATATTGGCAGTGACCATGGCGAGGAGGTTGAGAACCCAACTTAACTCTCATATGTAGATGGAAGCACCAACCTTTCTTGTTTGTGGCTGCTTTGTTTGCTTCATTGGTATTAATGGGGAGTGAAACTGAGGCCAACCATGAGTATCGATTATTTGTTTCAATGTTAGAAAAACAACCCAAGAGTATTAATCACCATGTTCATACACTTGATGTATTATAGAACTCAACCTTCACTGCAGTTGCATTACTTTCATCTTCGAGGAGAAAACTGAGCTAATAGAAATAATTCGTCAACTGAATTTATCTATAATTTTTTGTAGATCCATTACGCTGGATCTTGGCGGGAACTCGCCCTCCGACGAGATCCCGACGAGTTAGTAGCAAACAACACAAGGATCTTGATAGATACAGGAAGAAAAATGATTTTGATGACAAATCTCAGGGAGAAAAGGAGATCAAATCCTTCCTCCTCTTTCTCAAATTTGACGCTAAATAAGTCCAGCAAGTTATTCAATAGTCAGATCCACGACCACATCGAGAAGGATAAGCGCTGCCAGTCATGTGGCATTGAGCTCGTCGCCTCCGAGAACTCCACCTCCTTCACCATCATCGAGGCCTTCGACAGTGCCCTCACCAACAAGTACTTCGAGGGTTAGCCCCTAATCCAAGGCCAATCAGAGTCTTCTTCGACCAGAACTCATCAAACCTCACTATCCTGCCCCTAAAACCCCAAAGAAAACCCTAGATGAAAGGCTACTCTAGCTGACAACCACTATTACGGTGACAATGAGTTCATCTACGAGATCAAGAACCTCTGCGAAGAGAGGCGAGAGAGAGGGGGAAGAAAGAGACTCGTAGAAGGGTCTGCGTACAAGAGTAAAATAATCAAAATCGAGTGAAATGAGGTTTTCTCACGTAACTCCTTCACAAAATTTATCCATCTGTCTGCCCGTCTTCATCCGAGAAAGAGCAGCGGACTTCTTCTTCCATCTCCTCCTATCTCTCCTATAGCCTCCTTCTTCCCATAACCGACTCCTGTTCCTCTCTCTCTCTCTCCAGCCTCCTCTTTATCTTTCATCGCAGTTACCGTTTCTTTTGCTGTCGTCGCTCGATTTCGCATTGTCAGAGCGTTATACTAGTAATTTTACTCTTAAATTGTTAAAAACCTAACAATGAGGAGGTAAAATTGGTGGTTTTAAAGAATCGAGAGTAATTGAGTAATTATTATGATTTAGAGGTAATTTTTATCAGAACCGAGCGAAACGAGGTTTTCTCCCGTGACCCCTTCACAAAATATGTCTGTCCGTCTGTCTGTCTTCATTCGAGAAAGAGCAGCAGTAAACTTCTTCTTCTCTTTCCTACAACCTCCTCACAACCTCCCCCTCCTCCTCTCCCCCTCCAACCGCCCCTCTCCCTCCAACCTCTTCCTCCTCTTTCTCTCTTGCCGCAGTCGTCGTCTTTCTTGCTGTCGTCGCTCGATTTTCGCACCATCAAAGTGGTATACTAGTAATTTTACTCTTAAGTTGTTAAAAATATAACATGAGAAGGTAAATTTGGTGGTATTTAAAGAACTGAGAGTAATTGAGCAATTACTATGATCAAAACTGACCGAAGAGAGGTTTTCTCCTGTGACTCCTTCGTAAATTTTGTCAGCCCGTCTCCCTATCTTTCGCTCTTCGCCTCTCCCTCCCTCTCCCCTCCCCTCTCTCTAGCTATTCATCTTATCTCATCTCTCTCTCTATTACGTGTTCTCCCCCTCCCCTCTCCGCCTTCCTCTCTCCCTCTCATTGTCACCGCCATCATCGATCAGTTTTTCACCGCCCAATGATGGTATACTAATTTAGAGGTAATTTTTAGAAATATGAAAAATTTGGAGGGTAGATATGAAAAAGACCCTACAAACAATATCATTATTCCACAAGAGGAGTGGATTTTTCCACCCCAAAAGTGATGAGGGCACCTAATGTTGAAGACACCCCCCAAATTGATGAAAGCACCATTTTTTTTTTTGAAAATGCTAAAATACCCTCTTTCTCCTCCTCCTTCTCTCCCACCTTCGGCGGCCGCCCCCCGATCTCTGCCTCTCCCTCGTCGGCGACCGCCTCCTCCCCCTCGACCTCCCTACCCCTCCCCCGCCTCCCCTCCTCCTCCCCCTCCCCCGCCTCCCTTCCTCCTCCTCTCCTCCCCTTCTCTACTCCTCCCCATCCCCCACCCTACCCGATCTGGCCGAACAAGCCAGATCAGGGGGTGGGGGAGGGGAGGGAGGAGGGGAGAGATCGGGAATAGGGGGAGGGGAGGGGAGGGGGAGGGGGAGGAGAAGGAAGGAGGAGGAGGGGGAGGAGGGAGGCCAGGAAGGGGGAGGGAGGAAGAGGAGGGGAGGAGGGAGGAGAAAGGGATATTTTGGAGTTTTCATCCAGAGTAAAAATGTCAAAAAAAATTAATAACCCGCTTGTAATAATTTATGGGGAACATATATTGTCACCCCAAGAATGAAGAGGGTACCCTATGGATTTGGGCACCCTCAAATTTGATAAAAGGCCCCAACCCCCTCCAAAAAAAGGCCATTTTCTTCTTCTCCTCCTTCATCTTTCCCTCGCCTCGTCGCCGGCGAACACCCCTGGGCACTCCCTCGCCATCGAACTCCCTCCCCCCTCCCCCTCCGCCGACTTCTCCCTGCTCGCCCCCTCCCCTCCGCCTCCCCCCCGGCGCCCCTCCCCTCCACCTCCCCCCATCCCCCCACGCCCCTTCCCTCCGCCTTCCCCATCCCCCCACTGGCTTCCCCCTGCCTCCCCCATCCCCCCACTGGCTTCCCCCTGCCTCCCCCATCCCCACAGGCCTCCCCCGGGCCCCTGCCCTCCTCTCCCCCGGCGTCTCCCTTCCCCCCCTCGTGCTCCCTCCCTTTTGTTCGGCCACTCTAGCCGAGCAGACCTGTCTCTGTTCGACCGGAGTTGAACAAACAGAGAGAGCTCTGTTCGGCCAACCTCTGTTCGACTGTTGTTCTGTCAGAGTTGGCCGAACAAAAAAAAGGGGGGGAAGTGGGTCGTTGGGGAAGATGACGGAGGAGGAGGAGGAGGAGGAAGGAAAGGAAGGAGGAAGAAAGTTTTTTGAATAGGTAAAATATGAAAAAAAAAATAATGGCACTCTTGTAATTTTTTTCGGGGCCTTTCCCACTTCTCGGGGTGGCAATATCCGTACCCTAATTTGTAAGTTGCCTTCCTCATTTTTTGGGTGGAAGCATCCGTTCTCCACCCCCAGTCTCCCGCAGCTTTAAAGGAAGAGAGAGAGAGAGAGAGAGGGGGGAAGGAGAGAGAGAGGGGGCGACGAAGCATCAGCGATCAAACCCTAGCTCACCTGAATCTCGGCGCGAGATCGAACCCTCGATATCGGATCCCGCAATCTGATCCGGACCCGATCCGAATGGAGGAGGAAGACGCCCGAAGCGAGAGCAGCAACTTCACTTCGGAGGACGAGGGGACCGAAGACTACAGAAGAGGCGGGTACCACGCGGTTCGAGTAGGCGATTCCTTCAAGCAGGGAGCTTATGTCATTCAATCGAAGCTCGGCTGGGGCCACTTCTCGACAGTCTGGCTCGCTTGGGACACGGTTCACAACGTAAGAGAGATCAAACTCGAGAACCCAAAACTTGTTCTTTTTAAATTTGTGCTTTTGATCGATTGACTGATCTTGTAGTGAATTGTGGTGAAACTCGTGTCTTCTTTTGGATTAGGAAGCCAACTGTAAGCATCAAAATTTGATCTTGTTTGTTTGATAATGTTTAATTGATTTGATCTTTGTTTCTAAGAACAAGGGAAAGCAATAACGTGATTAGGTTGGGGAGCAAGAAATGTAATCGAAATTTGAAATTGGCTTCATGTTGGGATAGTTTTAAGTTCAAACTTAAATCTTGCGTGTTTGGGTGCTGTTGTTTTCTTGAAGTCTATGGAGAAATTGTAGGGATTGATGTTGCTTTGCTTAAAAGAATAGTTTATGTAACTAATCCACAGTTTTCTAAGTTAGAGTCGGGGCATTTAAGATCTGTCCAATTTTCAGTATGAAGAAGTTAATTCTTAGCTTGAAATATGATCCATGATCACTGTGTAGTTCACCTAAATGGAAAGGGTTAAAATTATTCTCTTGCTTATATAGCATCAATATTTATGACCTTTGTTGCAATTGGATTAGTTGCACCTTGTTCCTTTGTTTGGCATCGAAATTGAGAGTGCTCCACAATATTACTTTTCTTCTAAAAAGTGAAACCATAAGAGCTGTTTAATTTTCTGTAATTGCACCCTCAATGCAATTGTTTGCTTATAGTTGTAACTGCATCAGCTAGTTGCTGCAAAGATGGTTGACACTCTGTCGTCGTTGCTAGATTTCTGTTGCCGTAGAACTCCTTGTGCAGACATTCTGTTATTTCTAGATGTGTTCGGTGAGGTGCAACTCTTCTTCTATGGTTACCCTGGTATCATGTAGTGAACTCTCCTTGCTCATTTTAATAAGAGAAACTGTAAAATTCACGGAGATCTGATGAATTTAGGTCATCTATTACACATGGCCCTACTGATCATTCTCCTTTTTCCAATTTAGATTTTGGATTTTCTAAGAGAAAAAGAAAAGAATAGAAAAGGTGACCTTTTTCTTTTTTGCGTGACGGGGGTTGAGGGGTGGGGGGAGGGCGTGAAGTGAGGAGGGCAGGTATCTTTGAAAATGGACATGATTTTTAGAGGTTCACATATATAGATAATGAAATTGTAAAAAAGTGGGTGTTGGTGATATGACGTTGAGGAAGCAGTACTGAGCAGTCATTGTACTCTTGAATGACGATAAAACCATAGAAGACTAGGGAAGACCATAATTTTTTTTTTTGTGAAATTTTATTAGAATCACAAATTCTGTTATAAATTATTCAAAGTAGGTCTCATATAGGCCCTCTTGTACAAAAGAGTCCTAAACTACTCAAACTAAAAAAAAAAATTCCATAGTAAAAAGCTGACAATATGATTGTAAATCTTTTGGGTCTCTGAACACCTTTGAAACAAACAAATCCTACACTCTGACTGCATAATTGGTTAAAGTGTTGTAGATGTCTTCTTGATGATCCCAACAAGAGGTCATAATAGTAATTTTGAGTCACAACCTGAAAGTTATAGGCACATGACTCTCATTAATTGACCCAATTTCAATTCCTTTTCTTAGAACATTTGGACTTGTTTGATCCAACTGTCTAGAATCATCTTTGAAATTTATGCCATATCAGTCTCTTTGTCTTGGGAAAAACTCAATCTTGAGTTAGAATTTGGATACAAAGGAACATCTGATGTAATACAGGATTGCAATCACCTTCGAATACAAATAAAAAGAAAACTAGGGTTTACAAGAAATAAAATGAAAAGAGAGATTAGGGTTGGAGAAAGAACCAGATAACTTTGGGCTTCGCACCCCTTACGCGGGCTTCACACCCCTTGCACCACGGGCTTCACACTCAAAACTCAAGAACTCAAGAGCTCTGAAATTTTAACTGAAAAAGTTTTAATTATTCATTGTCTGTTTATTCATTGAGTTGAGCCTCTTTATATAGGCTCTTACAAAGTGAACTTCCCCATCACAACCGACGTAGGACTAATTTTATAATAAAAGAAAGGGCTAAACTCAAAAATAGACTAAGGCATAAAAAAATAATTAGTACTGGTGTGATGTCCCCATCATTTCCCCCGGGGTGGGAGAGAGTCGACCCTGTCGAGTAAGGACACCTCTCATGAAGCATCTCAATCGGGCCATGGTGGTGGCCATGACAGTGACACTAATGCATCACATCGAGACCAAGGTGGTGGAGGTGGAACTGGTCTCCGTGTCGGAGCGATAAAGAATAACAGCTTGATCAAGATACCAATAGCAGACTGAGACACGTCATCCATGATGAAAACTGAACAGATTGCACTTTGCACCATAAATACCCTGATCACTTGTAAGCCTGGCTCCTGTAGACATATCTGCAATGGGTCGTACACCTCAGGTGATCTCAAAAAAAATGATACACTCATAGCTGACAACGGTGGTACTAGCTTCAAAGTAGGCTCCGCTAGAACATCTACAAGGGTCTCAACAGGGAGACCTTCAACTTCCATAGGCTGTGAGGAAACCTCTTCTTGTTGTGACACCGACTCAGCAAAAATATCTGGTCTTGGCTCTGGCTCATCATCAACTTCTGGCTTTGGCTCTAGATCGTCATCAATTTCTGGCTCTGATTCTGGATTGTCAACAGCCTTTATCACCTTGCTTTCTAGCATCTTAACCATGCCAGCGAGGATCTTACATTCAGCAATCAAATCGCTGAATTGTGGCCCCTCGAGGTGTGGAGCATACCGGGCATGAAGTTCTTGTAGGATAAGCCAATCTTGACAGTCGATATGATTGTCTTCCCACCACCAATAAGTTTCTCCAGCTAACTTCATTTGGGCATAATGACACTTCTGCGCAGGTGTCAAGGAGAAATACCTGAAGAAATGCTCAAGATGGTTTTCCCACTTTTCATACCCATCTTGATCATAAAAACCCAAAAATACGGGAGAGCTGCATACATGTCACTTTCAACCTCCTTTTCATCCCCATCAGTATAAATGTATTTGCCACAAAAGTAAAATCCCATGAATAAAACTCAATGCATAAAGATCAGAGGTTACCCAATAAATCGGTAGCTCGAATTGGACTCAAATTGGGCTGAAAATGTGTCAGAACACTGATTCTCTGCTGCTGGGACAATACTGGTGCCAAATACGAGCTAGTGGAGGTCAGATCTGTTACTCAAGTGCTATGGAATCTTTGTAATGGCTTCGGAGCTCAGTCACGAACCCAACGCTTCGAACAGAGCTCAAAACGGACTCCGAACGGACGAGAAACAGATTCCGGACTGGTTGGGGTGGGAGATGGCGGTTACTGTTCACTGTGAACAGTAACCGGATGAACAGTAATTACTGTTCACGGTGAACAGTAATTACTGTTCACGGTGAACAGTAATTACTGTTCACGGTGAACAGTAACTTTTTTAAAAATTCCTCTTTTTTTGTTTTTTCTCTCTTTTTCTTTTCTGTATTTTTTTTTTCTGTTTTTCTGTTTTTTTCTGTTTTTCTCTTCTTTTTTCTTTTTTTTCCAAAGTAAATCTAGATCAAAATGTAACAATAATCGATTTTTTTTTTACAAAGTAGATCTAAATATGGATTTAGATCTAGATCTAACAATAATCGATTTTTTTTTTTTTGCAATGTAGATCTAGACTAGATCTAGACCTAGAGATCCATATCTAAATTTAGGATTTGGGGAAGAGAAGAAATTCGAAAGGGATTGGGACCAAAGCTCTGATACCAAATTGATGAAATACAGGATCGCAATCACCTTCGAATACAAATAAAAATGAAAACTAGGGTTTACAAGAAATAAAATGAAAAGAGAGATTAGGGTTGGAGAAAGAACCAGATAACTTTGGGCTTCGCACCCCTTACGCGGGCTTCACACCCCTTGCACCACGGGCTTCACACCAAAAACTCAAAAACCCAAGAGCTCTGAAATTTTAACTGAAAAAGTTTTAATTATTCATTGTCTGTTTATTCATTGAGTTGAGCCTCTTTATATAGGCTCTTACAAAGTGAACTTCCCCATCACAACCGATGTGGGACTAAGTTTTATAATAAAAGAAAAGGCTAAACTCAAAATAGACTAAGGCATAAAAAAATAATTAGTACTGGTGTGATGTCCCCATCAACATCTTGATAAAACTTTGACATATCAACCATCTTGAAGGTTGAGATCACCAACATAAACAACCATTAATCTCCTGAACAATTCTGCAAGTCCCAATTTTCTTCACCTTCAGCTCGCCGAAAGTGCCTTTTGAGAAACACTCTTTTGGTAGGTGCACCATAACCAGATTTTCAAACACCTTCAAATGATAATTTTGATCAGTGCATTATTCTTTACATTGGATTCTTGCACCTCATGTTTGACCTTAACTTGGATTGTCTCCATCTTCTCAGCCAAATGGTTTATAGAAACAATGTAGCTTAGGATCTTCAGAAACATAATAGATCAATATGTGATGGAATTGATGGGGGCAGATCAATTGGAGGAGAATTAATTTTGTAGTCTTTTATTTTATTTAGTGGCCTTTATTTTTAGTAGATTGTCTTTTCTTTTATTAGTTTTTTTTTATTTAAGGCACACATAATGCATATGTTCTTTATCTATTTATACTGTTGTAATTCTTCTTCTTGGGAGCAATGAATAGATTATTGAGATTTGGAGAGATTGAAGCCCTTAGTAGGTTCTTTCGAATCTTCGTGTGTGAGGCATGGAGTGAAAGAGCGATTCTTCTAGGTGTGAGGCCCGAATCTAAATTTTTGTGTGCGATGCATGGAGTGGGTGAGCGATCACTTGGTTGAGAGGCCCGGATCAATCTCTATCTTTTCTCTAATTTTTCAAACCCTAAATTAGTTTATTCCCAATCCCACAAACCCTAGTTTTCTTAAAGAATGAGCATGAACATTATTTTGTTTGATACTTTGATTAAACATTGCCTAAAAAAATGAGCGCTAACATTATCTTATATTAACTCAAATATCATCAAAGTTTATTAATATGCATGGGTTAGAATGAACTAACCTTATAATTTCTTTAATGTCTAACTTAAGATTGTAGTAGCTGATCTTTTTCAGAGAAAGACTGAAACCTACGGTAATGTTATTTGATAACTGGGATACATGAGACCCATTAAATCCCCCATCAAAACTGGAGTTAGTGGAAGGCCCCTTTATTTTACTAGAAATCATGACTTGGTTTCTAATACTTTGATCTTTGAATTAACAACATATCCTTTTTGGTTTAAATGGCATTATAAAATGTTGTCTTGTTGGATATTGGAATCTGGTGAAGTCCATCTTATTCTCATTTTTTTCCTTTTCTCAACTTTCTCTAAAAAAAATGTAAAATCAACATCTTATTTTGTCGTACAAAAATGTAAAATCAATAACTTATTTTGTCACACACTGAATGTCTGGCATGTAATAGCTCTAGTGAACTTAAAATTAACTATAGCTAGAAATTTTGAGGGCAAAATTTTGGAAATAACTTTATAGTTAAGTGTGCTTGGACTAGAGTGTCACCAGGGTGACCCGCTGAGAAAGTTCTTATTTAGGTCATGACAAAAAGTGCCTTGTAGGCTAGCTAGAAGTTTATGAACCTAAGTGCCACATTGCAAGTTGATTAAGCCCTTCTAACTCGTGTGCGGACCACCTTTAGATCCTTACACTGCTTGATGGTATTTTCTGTCTAGCAAGTTAGGATGTTATCTACTAAATGAGATGTTTGTCACACTGATGGGGGATGAACTATAAGAAAAGGGATAATTGGGGAAAACACTAAACCTCAACCAAGAATATGTAACACGGAAAAATTATTGGGACTCTCTCTTTAGGGCATCTCACGCAGAAGCACACTGGTTACACAAAAACTTTAGTAAGCATTTTTTATTAATCATCAACTGAGAATTTCCAAAGCAGTTTTTATTTTTTACGGGTTTACATCACATGAAAACTCCCACCAAAACCAACGTGGGAACAATATAAAATAAACTAACTACACTAACAACTAAAACAAATCAACACTGATTGTCAATATGACTATCTTTCACCACCAATAAGCTTGTCCAACCAACCTCATTTGGGCATAATGTTTTTCTGCTCAGGTGTTAGAATAATAACCGAAGAAAGCTTCAAAATTACTTTTTCACTCCTCATACCCAATATGATCATTATAACCCCGAAAATATGAGAGAGCCATATGCATATCCTGTTCCTCTTCCTTTTCATCCGCATTAATATCTATGTATCTACCACACAAGTAAAAGCTTTTAGAGAAAACTCAGTGTATAAAGATCAGAAGTTATCCAAGAATCTCAACAGCTCGAATTTGGCTCAAATTGGACTAGAAATGAGGTCTGAAACGCTGATATTCTGCTGCAGGGACAATACCGACACCAAACATAGGCTCGTGGAGGTCGGATCTGCTGCTCAAGTGTTACGAATTCTCTTCAGTGGTTCCGAGGCTCAACATGAACCCAACGCTTTGAATAGAATTCAAAACGACTTCGAACGGGCTCTAGACTAAGACTGTGCAGGCTGAGGAACAATACTACGACCAATGAGCTGCTGACGTCAGTGCGGCTTCAGGTCAGCTCCTGGTTGGCTCGATCTGAGCCGACAGTTCCGGCTCGGCACGATCTGAGCCGATAGCTCCGGCTCGGCTCGAGTCGCAGCTTCGGTGTCAACTCAATCTAAGTTGACGGCTCTGACTCTAATCGGCTCAAGCTGGGCTCCGTGGTCGGCTCGGCTCGGCTCGAGTCGCGGCTCTGTGGTCGGCTCGAGCCCAACTCTGCGAGCCACTGACGTCAACAAATTATCCTGAGCATGTTTTTTTTTTGTTTTCTCTCTTTTTATTCTTTTTTTCAAGAACCAGGGTTTTGAGATTTTGTGAAATTATTGGTGGAGGAAAAAGGATTTTGTGGAAGTTAGAATTTTGTGGAAGCTAGGGCTTTGTGGAAGAAGAGGAAAAGAGTAGGATTTAGCTCTGATACCAAGATGATGGGAGATAAATACTAGAAAATCTCAACTTAGGGTTTATCTTCGAAGATAGGGTTTGTGAATCTCTCCCTTGGACATCTTACCCGAAGCACACATGATACTCAAAAAATGTTCAAACGATAATTTTTCATAATCAAGTATCAACTGCCAAAAACAATAGCAGTCTTGGCCTTATATAGGCCTACGTCACAGGGAGTTTTCCCACCACAACTAATGTGGGATTAAAAAGAATACTGAAAGTAGACTAAAATAAATCAACTACTAAACCAACTAAATAAACTAAGTAAATCTATTTGATGTTCCCATCATGCTCTCCATTTGTTTGATATATTGTAATGTTAGTGAACTCATAGGCTATTGTAAGTAGCATTTTTTAGGGAGGAACTAGAGGAAAAGCTCTGTACTTGAGTGTGCTTAGACTAGAGTTGTACTAGGAGTCATTTAGGGCATGCCATCCTTTTCGTACAGAGCTAAGCATAAAATTTGCTTGATGGTAATGTCAAGGTTTTAGCTATCAGATATCGGGGCTGTATTGGATAAGCTTTTCCATATTAGATAATGCATATCAGATGATATGCTAGGGATATGGGTAGGCACTCGAATAGATTTCTTATATATAAATATTGATATCTTAAGGCTTGTATAATGTCCTATGTCATCTATCTAATAAATGTTATCACGTGCATGCAGAGGCATTTTAGGAATTAGGATAACATAAGTTTGCAAATGTGATAAAATGAATCATGAAATAAAAAAAACAATATTCAAATAAACTTCAACTAACTCATATAACATGATAAATTGTATTTTGCATTTGGAATTTGATCAACAAGAAAAAAGAAAACGCTCATCCTTCTTGTCTTCGTTTAGGTTTGCTTCCTTTTCATTATTCGATTATGGCTGCTTCATTTGATTAAGGCTTCCTCATCTTCTTCTCATCGGTTTGAGTCTTCTTAGTCATTGGTGATTCATCACTTTTTTTGCAGCTTCATCATCTTTGGTGCTAGAGCTGGGCATAGTGAAGCAAAGAGGGAAAGTGAAGTGGTAGAGAAGAATTAAGGGGACTGTTTGGTTTCAAGGAAGTGGGTGGAAGTGAGGAAGTGGAAAGTGTCATTTCCCACTTCTGTTGTCCATCCAAACACCGAAAAGGAAAATGAAAAAAACCTTTTTCCTTTTCTCTTTTCCCTTTTACACAACCATTTCCTCACTTCCCGGGTGCTACAGTTAATTTTGTGGTCATGTAAATATCATTTGTAATAAGTTGTAGCTTGCTACAGTTAATTTTGTGGCCATGTAAATTTTATTTGCATTCTAATTACATGCTCATTTTTTTCATAATTAAATTTTATTTTAATATTATTTTACGGTCAACTTTGTGGTCAATCTTTCCACTTCCACTTCTACATTACTAATCGAACACCGGAAGACGCAATATACTTTTTCACTTTCACTTCCCAACTACCAACCAAACACCAGAAAAGATATACACACATTCTCACTTTCCAAAAGGAAAAAAACCTGCTTCCCACTTTCTCACTTCCGCCCATTTCCTTGAATCCAAACAGCCCTAGAAGACTTGTTCCATAGTATTTGGGTTTAAAACAAAATGGGTAATGAGTCTCAGTTTCAGTAAATATTGTGCGTTTGAGTTAACTTAATTCCAAACCTTATTTATCAAGTGGACCCAATAGGATGCAATATGATCCATATTGGCCAATATTTGCCAAGGATCTATCGGCGCGATACATCAGCCAATATCCAAAGTATTGGTTGATATAAGGTCACAATGATATAGCCCTATTCTATTCCGCCATATCAAAAGTGGCATATCCTCGGAAATATTTGGAACAATGGGTATTGTTATGGTGATATTGATTAGAAATCTCTTTCTGCGCTCTTTCTTCTGGCTTCTTATCGGACTTTCTGACTTCTTCTTGTATGGTGAAAATTTTAATCTTGCATGATGATGTTGCTATAATGAAATCTGATTAAAAGTCCTGTTTTTCCCTTTTTTTTTGGCCCAAAAGGGATTCAAAGAAAAGAATTTTGTTCATTAAAAATAGGAAGACCTATATATTTTTGTTTAAATACAAATAAGTGGCAGAAAGTAGGAATTTGTTATTGCTTTTTCAAAGGAAGGAAAGTACGGAAACTCGTTTCTTACCTTATCTTGTAATTGAATAAATGCCAACTGAAACCATTCTCATTTTGTGGGCTGCAGCAATATGTGGCGCTTAAAGTGCAGAAAAGTGCACAGCATTACACTGAGGCAGCCATGGATGAAATCAAGATCCTTAAGCAAATTGCTGAGGGGGACCCAGATAACACCCGTTGTGTCGTGAAGCTCCTTGACCATTTCAAGCACTCTGGGCCAAATGGTCACCATGTTTGCATGGTGTTTGAATTCCTCGGTGACAACCTTCTCTCCCTGATCAAGTACACCGATTACCGAGGTATCCCCCTTTTGATGGTCAAAGAGATCTGCCGTCATGTTCTTGTCGGCCTAGATTATCTCCACCGTGAACTCTCCATCATCCACACAGACCTCAAACCTGAAAATATCCTTCTCGTGTCTTCAATTGACCCTGCCAAGGACCCACGCCGATCTGGTACTACCCCTATCATACCCACAGTAAAGTCCGATGACCTGCTTCCCAAGACCCAAGTCCTGTCCAATGGAGATTTGACTCGTAACCAGAAGAAGAAGATTCGACGGAAGGCCAAGCGGGCTGCTGCTGCGACTTCAGAAACTGGAACTGCTACACCTTCTGTGGATGGTGATGGGTTGCAGGAAAAGGGTAGTTCATGCATTGCAAGTGATGGAGTCAGTGGTGGGTGAATGGGGCAGGACATGGGTCAAGGAGAGGGAGCAAGGGAACGAGGAGGAGGATGGCACTGGAGACTGACACAAGGTGCAAGCTTGTGGACTTTGGTAATGCTTGCTGGACTTACAAGCAGTTCACAAGTGATATCCAGACTAGGCAATATAGGTGCCCCGAGGTGCTACTTGGGTCCAAATACTCAACATCTGCTGATCTTTGGTCATTTGCATGCATCTGTTTCGAGCTTGCAACAGGGGATGTGCTTTTTGATCCACACAGTGGGGATAATTTTGACAGGGATGAGGTAAGAAAATTTATAACTATCTGTCTTCTATTTTTATCTTTTTAATTTCAGTTAACTATTGATATTTTGCTGGAACTCGGGCTTGTTGGCGTATATGCTGAGATTGTCAATTTGAATCCTTCTGTTCTCGCTATCTTCTAATTATCATAGATGTCGGTGAATGATGCATCATTGACTAAGTCATGGAGCGTACTACTATTATTTTTTGTAGCGTTATGCCTATACTTCTTGTCACCTTTTTCTTTTTTGTCGGTATTTGGAAATCAACTGGTAGAGACGGCATGGGTTCAGGAGCACCTGACACAACACAAATCCCCCAAAAAACTGTACATACCTGTTTATCTTTGCAAATCAGTTCAAGTAGATGTAATGAATAATCTGCCTTACTGAGCACCAAGAGTTTGATATAGCTGATTGGACCCCAACTTTTTGCAATCTAGTTACAACAATACAATTGTTATCACAATGGAGTGATAATGTCATGATCATGGTTTAATGACTCTGTTATTGGAGTCTCATGAGGTTTCCTTTGAGTGGTTGACACGTCGAAAGACTGAAATCTGAAATATATAGGTAATAGTGATGGAAAACATATGTCAAAGACAGGGAACTGTAAGACATGATGAACAAAGGAGTGCACTTCACATAGTGAACTATAGTAATGATGCAGCCTTGCAGGAACATACGCCACTCTGGAACATGTTACTGCTTCTTACTATTTATCAACACTTTGGTGAATAGTTTGCGTATGTGAGAGTGATGGAAAAGAAATGAAGAAATGGTAAGGCCTACTGCACTAGTTGAGACAAGCTTACTTGGGTTAATAGGAGGATGTTTAAGAATACAAAAACCTGTCTCTCTCTTTAACGTCAAAGTTACATTTAAAATTTTGCTAATGAAGGGTATTGTGATATGGAATCTCCCTATTCAAATATTTTCTCAGAAGCACGAAGCAAAAGTGCACAAGCTGAGAAATGTCTCAGGGAAATGCAATTCTTATGTCAAATACGAGTTAGATTTAATAGTTGGATGTTATTTCATATGTTTGCCATCACAAGGACTGCACCAAAACAATGACTGGATATAATGTTTTTATCTTTGAATGTCATATTATGCTGAAAACCTCGCAATTCCTCTTTTTCGTTACTTATTTTGGTGGTGTTTTCTTGTTTTGCTCCTTATACTGTGTTTGACATACTGATAAGCATATATTGAGTGTGCTTCTTGACCGAAGGGTGCGATTTAATCGAGTCTGGTCATTCTTGTATTGCTCCTTATATAGTGTTGGATCGTCAACCCGACTATGGTTGCCTGTACCCGAATAAATGGGTAAATCTTCCTGATGCATACCCGAACAACTTGTAACCAGGTCAACCCTTCTCAACCTGTACAACCTTTATTTACATGGATTGGGTTAGAAAATATGGATGATTTGCTTCTTAAAAGAAAGGAAAGAAAATAAAAGTGCAAGTAGAGAGATTCAATCTTGGACCACCAATAAGCCAGACGAACGCACCAACTTTTAGTCACTATGCACAGCTCATCCTACTATTGCTACAAATTTATCCTTGAAGATCTTTTCACAGTGTTAAAATGTTTGTCTTCCAAGTCCCAATTCTATCATTACCAGTCCCATCTTCAATTAGCGCCAAGAAAATATGAATTGTCATCAGAAAGTTTCAGCTGATAATCATCCTTCCCTCTCTCTCTCTCTCTCTCTCTCTCTCTCTCTCTATATATATATATATATATATATATTATATATATATATATATAATATATATATATATATTATATATATATATGCTTTTCCAGAAAGAGAATGAGTTCATTCTCTTTACAGACTCTTATTAGGTAATATTTTATCTATGTTATATGACTTAACACAAGGATGTCTAATTACTTCCTATTATCTTCACCATGCATGGTTCTTGGTGAATTTCCAAAACCATTCTCCATATTTTTTGAAGGCATTTAAGGAAAATGTTGGGGAAATTTGCCACTAATAATATCCGAGCTTACTCTTATTTTCCCTGCTTCTATGCATACACTAAATGTTTAATTGCCTAAAATTTCTCCATCCTGTAGAATGCTGATTATGATTTGCTCTGTATAATAAGCTCTATAATATGAGATTGTTTGGTAATAGATTCATCTTCCATTAGAGATCACTTTTACGGCTAATCCTTATATGTCATTTGAAGATTGCTGATATCGCAATACTTAGTTCTATGCTAGTCATAAGAACTAGCCCATTTCCCCTCTTTTCATCTTGACTGCTTTTGACTCGTGTCTTCCCAAAATACTAAATGCGAACCGGGGTTATAGAGTCCCTAAGATAGAAGCTAAATTGGATATTAGTTCACCTACAAATTCAATATGCATTAATCCCCCATAAAGTGGAGACCATAAGCTATGGGCCTCTCTTACATTTCCTGTCGGAATCTTTCATTCAACCTTGGTTGTAAAAAAGTTACCCTATTTGCCCATGTTTGAAAGTATGTTAGCATATCATGATTCAAAATTTTGTGGCATTTCTTCTCTAAACAATCCAAACTCTAGAACTAGGCATCAATTAGCATTTGCAATATGAAAGCTTCAATTAAAATTCCACTTTTTCACCTACATTCAGATTCCATTGTCTCCCTTCACAGTGCATACACTTTACAGCGTTGAGATCAGGCTGTGGTAACAAGACGGATTATGTCATACATAAGGAACATTCTTTTAGGGGGGGAAAAATGCAGGAAGAGCATGAGGGTTGTACCTCCCAAGAGAAGGTGGAGAAACCTGCAGCTTGAGAAGCTTCTAGATGAAAATGATAAATGCGAAGAGATAAATAAGAGGGAGGTAGTTAATAGAGATCACGGAAGCTGTGGAAGGGAACGTGGAAACAAAATGAGTGAATTTATTAAGCAACTACTGCTGTTTGCAGACTTTAGCACAACTTTATCGAGTTGTAGTTATGCGTTTCATGGTATTATGTTTCCTTATTGCAATTGAAGCATTATACCGGGAAAGATTCTCATATGAAGTGGATCAACCTTTGTAGCAAATAAGCTACTTAAGGTTTTGTTTTGCTGCTTGTGCAGGTTAGTTGTAGCCAATTCAGGCAGGGATATGTTCCGTGGAGGTGTTAATGATCTGTAAAGGAAAATATCTCTAGTTGGTTTATAGAATTGTAACCATGTTGAATATATTATTATTACTAGTAATAACTTGAATTTATTTTTGGTATATTTGCTGGTAATTTTTTGTTTTTTGATTAATGTGGTTGGATGCTGATTGCTTAATGAGGACAGAGCAATTGGATTAATTAGATTTGGGATGAGAAAGAACCTTTGGAGAGGTTTGAGAGTTATTAAGGGCGTGTTTGGTAAGTTGCAAAACGTTTGCAAAATGCAAAAAGTTTTGCAACTTTACATTTAAAGTTATTTGGTTTCGTTTGCAAAATGCAAAATGCAAAACACTTTTGCAACTCTTCTTTTCCCACTTGCAGTTGCTACAGTTAAATTTGTGGTCATGTAAATCTCACTTTTACACTCATATTTTCTCACTTGCAGTTGCTACAGTTAATTTTGTGGTCATGTAACTGTCACTTGTAGTATACTTACAGTTCAAAACAGTTACTTGATAATCAATATATAATTAAATATTATTAAATATTTAATATTTTAATAGTGTTCAATTTTTTATTTAATTATTTTATATTTTTAATCTTTACTTTTTTATTATTTTAATATTTAATATTTTACTATTTTAATTTAATATTTTATTATTTTATTAATACTTATTCCATTTTTTATTATTTTATTTAGAGTTAATATTTTATTAATATAACAGTATTATACTTTAATATAAAATTACTATATATTTAATTATTTATTTTTAATATAAAAAATTACTTTATTAATATCATAATATATTTTATTATTATATTAATATTTTATTATGTTAATATTGTAATAATAATTCAGTATAATAATACTATAATGATAATTTATTATTAAATTATAATTATATTTTACTTTATTAATTTTATATTTCTATAATATTACAATAATATTATAATTAAATTTATATTATAATAATTTTCAAGTATTTTTAATATTATAATATTATAACTATATTTTATTATTGTTATAACATTTTTTAATATTTATATTTTATTAGTATTCTTAAAATTTTATTAATGTTCTTTAGATTTTTTTAAATTTTATATTATTTATTTAGTTAATATTTTAGTAATATTTTACTATTTATACTAATATTTTATTAATATTATTGTTATAAATAAAATATTAAGATTATTAATTTTTTATCTCAAATTTATTAATACAATTTAATTTGCAATAGTAGATTTAATTTAATAGTATTTATAATATTTAAATCACTGCTACAGTTAATTTTGTGGTCAACTTTTTCACTTACACTTTTACATTACCAACCAAACACCGTAAAACACAATATACTTTACCATTTACACTTTCACTTTATCAACCAAACACCGTAAAACACAATATACTTTTCCATTTACACTTCACTTTATCAATCAAACACCGTAAAACACAATATATTTTCTCTGCTACAGTTCACTTTTTCCATTCTCATTTTACGACTTACGACTTGCGACGTTTTGCAACGAAACAAACAGGCCCTAAGTCAAATGCTAGCTAACAAGTAGCAGCAACAATAGTAATCATTATTATCATCATCTACGCATTTTCCCATCAATACCAGGTTGGCCATAGGGCAAGGTTCCACGAAGGAGTTGACAAAGTTTTTTGTTCAGCTGTCAACATGTCATCAGCCCTCTCAACAAAATCTTACCCTTTGCAAGTAGCATCACTAAGAGGATGACAAGAACTTACCTACAAAAATATACAAAAGAATACTGTTAACTTGAAGAAATATTCCATACTTCCTATAGGACTATTAACTTGAATGACTCATACAGGTGGGTGTATATTTCAGGTTCCTAGTATCTGTATATTCACTTTTTGGGAAATGACTCACACAAGTGGGTGATGGCCCCTCACGCCATTTATTTATGCAGAAAAAGAGGCTCCGGTATATCTTTGTATAATTAATTTCAAAGTTGAAAGGAGTAGATTAATCAACTTGGAAGCTGTGGGCTTGATAGAAATAGCTCCTCGTCATATAGGGGTAGAATGGAGAGGGTATATTGTTAATCTGATTCAACTTTAACCATGAACAGATTGAATTGCGGAGTTCAGATGCCATGCATGACCAGTTTTCCTTCTCTTTATTGATTTCTTTTATTTGTTAGTTCTTAATAGCTTGTTGAGATTTAAAATTTTATTTGTGATCATGGGCTCATATTTGGAAGGGATCTTCTATAGTTGTATTGAATTTAAGTAAAGATTGACTGCACACTTGTAAAATTGTCCAATCTTATCCTCATTATTTCCATTGGCCGGGCACTTTAGACCTATGAAAATTGTAAAAGTTAATATTTTCCTTAAGTTTTAAATAGTTGCAAAAGGGTTTGAGTTGAAATTGTCCATTCAAAATATTTTCTAATAACTAAAGTCACTTTCTTCTAATCTGTTATTGTGTGTTGCATAATAACACTTCGCTCCTCTGTATTGAAAGCTGTGGCATTACAAGAACATTTGTACTCTAGAAGCTAGTTAAAGTCATTTAGGAAATATTTCTCCTATTGAAAACCATTTCTTTTTCCTGCTTGTAGGACCACTTGGCACTCATGATGGAGCTTCTTGGGATGATGCCTCGGAAGGTACAAAGTCTTGTCTTCTAAACACATCTCTCTCTCTCTCTCTCTCTCTCTCTCTCTCTCTCTCTCTCTCTCTCTCTCTCTCTCTCTCTCTCTCTCGCGCCCCTCACCCAGTATATTCAATTGAGTAGTTTTTTGATGAAAGTGGTGATACCAAAAAACTGTTCCTTACCTTTGAACCTGATTAGGTATGGATACACGATTTAATTGGTTTTGGCTTGGACATATCCAGATCTAGACCTCCTATACCCTCTTAAAGGCTTCAAAGATAATATGCATTATGCGACAAAACTGTGTTATGCTAACATTGACATTTTCTGAACGATTAAATGTAAATTATTAGCAATCAACATGCAATCATCATCATCATCATCATCATCATCATCAAAGCTTTTTTTCTCATTAAGATGGAGTCAGATATTGAGCAAGACTCCACAAAGGATAACCTTCACGACCATATAGTGAACGTGACGTCAACCCTCTTATAATTGGTGCTTTCAAGAAAAATGGTAAGAGAGAGGATTGCCATAATCTTTAAAAGCCAGTTACGTCCTCTAAATTCTACTAAAATTGGAAGATTCGAGAAGAAAGGGAGAAAAGATGATTAGTTTGTATATTCAGTTTCTACTATTTTACTGTCTGCATGTGATTTTTTATAACTAAATCTGATTTATAGATTAGCCTTAATAATACTCATTAGTTGAAAGGTCACATGTGTATTAATAAACATTTTTTTAAAGTGATCATATGCGAATTATCTGCATTCCACATGCGAAATTATCTCAAATACCAATCATTGTATTTAGATCCAAACAATTCAAATTTAAAATCTGATATTTTATTGTCTACATATATTTACTATTACAATGCAAATCCTTTGAGCTCTAGAACTCCCAATTAAATGTGGTTTCACGTTTGCCTAAAGCCTCACATCTTAAATAAATATTAAAGTTTATTTAAATTATTATAAATTGCTATTGGAGTTGTTTAATGCCTTATCTTGGAGACATTTAAAGTTGTATAGGTGTTGCTGGTTTGGAGAGTAAGAGTCTTTGTTATTTGCTTCTTTACAAAGAGATCATGATGATAGCACATTCCACGTGCTAAATATCTAGTGTTTTGTAACTAAATCCAATTCTTGCAAACTTTATATTAGAAAAATAATAATAGTCATAGTAAAGAGGTTATGGATGAAATTTTTTAGTTAGCTTAACAATAATTTTGGAAATTTTAATTTGGAGAATGTTAGGTACCTTCAAACTTGTCTGTTAGGTTTGGTTGCAAGGCCCGTGTGGCACATCCACAATGTCTCCCTTTTTCATAACCGCCATAAAAATTGGTCAGCCTTTAAGTCAAGTTTTCTATTTCCATAAAAACAATCTTTCAGAGTCTTGGACGCGGATCAGATACGACATTTACCATATTCATATCCGCTTGCCAAGTAGGAATACAAGTACATATCTGGTTTGACAAGAAAAACTCATACGTATTCGGCAAAATTGAAGTAAAATATGGTCAAACAGATATGGTCTAAGCGGATATTATTATACCACCATTCATCTTAACTAAAATTAAAACAAGTTGCTTCGGATTTCACTTATCCTAACAATGAAAAAACCTACTTAATATAAATTACCTAACATAACATATTACAAACAAATATATATAAATAGTAGGTATAATTGGCTAATTATGTATAACGAGTTAGAAAGATTTCATATTATGGGTGCTTCAACTATGAATTGGATATGCACTTACCAAATTCATATCCGTTTTTCAATCATGAGATATACGAATACAAGTATAGTTTGGTAAGGATAAATTATATCCATATCCGCAACCGATGTGGATACGATCCAGGTCGGATCGGATATGGGTGCATCTTTTTTGCGCCTTTATCCATAACTGACCCCAATCTTGTTGGAAAAACACTTGCATTTTGCCTTGAGTATGACAATGACAATGATTAATTTTGTACTGTTCAGATCGCCTTGGGTGGTAGATACTCCCGTGATTTCTTTAATAGGTATGGGGACTTGAGGCACATTCGCCGCCTCCGGTTCTGGCCCCTTAACAAGGTTCTTACGGAGAAGTATGACTTCAGTGAGCAAGATGCCACCGACCTGGCTGATTTCCTTGTCCCCATACTAGACTTTGTCCCTGAGAAGCGGCCATCAGCAGCCCAGTTACTCCTCCACCCTTGGATCGAGGCTGGGCCAAGGCTTCGTCAGCCAGCAGATCTTACAGACGGAGGTGCTTTGGAGAAGCAGATAAAGAGAAGGATGATAAGCAGAAAAAGGACGAGGATGAAAGGGAGGCAATGGCAACAGAACTGGGTAATATTGCCATTGATGGTGCTTCTAAGCTTGTAAAAGATCCTCCTCAATCCAATAGTAAACCGACCGAAGCTCCTATCGCTTCATCTCGGCAGTAATTTCTTGATTTTTTTTTTCTTTTTCTCTATGATTTGAATGTTTTTGGTTTGTGGCTGGTGTAAAATGGAAGGTTCAAGGTGCTAGAATTGTATTAGTAGGTGGACCAAAGCGATTTGTTTCTGGGATTGTTGAAGACTGTCCCTTTGGCTTGGACATTTGATTTTTACCCTCCTATAAGTGAAAAAAAAAATGGCTCCCTATTCTTCAACATTCTTCGAGTTGCATTCTTTGTATGGACACGGTTATCTTAATCTGATTGATTTCTAAACCAAGAACATATTTCTTCTTCTTTTTCTTTTTCTTTTTCTTTTTCTTTCTCCTTTTATTCGGCTTTCTGTTATCTGTACGGGTTGGATCTGGTTTGGTTTTGTGAAGCAAATCGGTTCTCGCACAATCTGATTGAGAACTGTCCTCTAATTTTACTTCAGCCCCAGTGATCTTAAAGGATGTATCATGCTTCAGCGTTCAGGTTCCAGTGTCAAAGTGTCATGGCTTGTGTTCCGACCCTGTGACCACGGCATCGATAGCTGAATTTGAAAAAAAACAATCAACAAATACAATGTCTTCTCTCTCTGACCGGTCATTGGTGGAGGAGGGGGCTGCCGTTCCCCTCTCCTCCCAAAGTTTCTCCTTCTCCTCCTCCTTCTTCTTTTCATTTGATTTTTTTTGAGATTAGGAGAAGCCGGATTCGGCCTTGCGCCTACTGATCCAGCCGAGAGGAGGCTGGATCCGGCCTTATGGCTACAAATCTCGCCGGAGCTGCCACCAGTGGTGAGTATTAGGTCACCGCTGCCCTCCATCCTGTCACTGCAGGGCCGACGGACTGTTGCGTGGATCCCGCAGGGGGGACCTTTGAGACGTCAAAGCAGATGCTGCCAAGCGCGATACGGGGTTGGATATGAGGCTCTGGTGCTCGTCTTAGGATACGTGTATAGTCGGGAGGTGGGCTCAATGCCAGAGGGCGTAGACGAGTGCTCCGACGGGGGGTGCGGCCGTGGTCGTCAGATCCTATAAGGGGTCGTCACATCCGAGCGAAACTGGGTACATCCGGCTAAGGGTTTGCTAGATCCGCCTAAGTGTTCGTCGGTTTCGCGCGGGAGTTGTTAGACCCGGTCAGGGGCGGCCATATCTGGCGAGTTTACTCGTTGGGGCTAAATTACAGACACTTGTTCCGACCTTTAGTGTGGCCAATGCTGTTCTTTTGAGATGGCATGAATTGGGGACTCATGTTCTGGCCATGGGTTTGCCAGATTTAATCTCTGTGATCTTGCCATAAAAGGATTAGCAGATGTAGCAAGGGGTACCATATTCCATCTCAATTGTTTCGGCCAAGTATTGTCAGAATTTTAGACCTGTGGTTCATAAGCATATATATATTTGCATGGTAAGATTTCTTGTAAAGCTGAAGAGGCACTGAAATTCAAATTCAATGATAGTTCACTTCTTACTTGGAGGAGAGAAATACGGACATTGGGTGTATTGATGAGGAGATCAAGTATTCCATACAGTTCGAGTACGGTTTGGAGGGTCTTCTCCACCTGTTCTTTCTATGCAATTCTCGATAAGGATACATGGGTTTAACTTGTTATCGATGCAACTGAGAGTTAGAATATCGAGATAAGATAAATTGTTTGAGTATTATGAATTGATCATTGAGTGACAATAAAGATGTTGATACCTTATGTCAAGTGAAGGCTCTAATCTTTTCAGTTGTTTCAAGAATCTTTAGACGTGATGGATAAATTATACTTGAACAACAGCTAAGACAGGACGGGGAGTTACACTATATCATATATTTTACTAGATGTACTTGTAATATACAACATGTCTCTCTACGAGGTTTTATCCCTTTTCCTTTTGAGGGTTAGACTATACGGTTACTGCATATATGCGTTTGTGTTTGTATCTCTTCCATTTGAGAATGTTTCGTTAATCTGTTTTTAATGAAATGCTCGGGGCTTATGCCTCACAGTTGTATTTCTTTTATGGAAAAAAAAAAACGATGTCTTTATTTACACATATACTCCTAAAACCAGAAGGCTAAACATCCAAGGAGCACAGACATGGTCACTGGGACCAACAATGAGTATGCAGCAGAGTGAGGAGGAGACCCAGGCTCCGACGACGTTTGCGCAGCAGAAGGCTGCGAATCAAACTGGACGGTAAACTTGCAGCTTCCCTGCGACGGATCCGTCGTTGTGACCTTCGCCATCCCCTCGAAATTGCAGGCCTGATCACTCTGGTTCTGATTCTGGTAGTAGAGATTGAAGGCAAACGATGCTTTCCCCTGCTCGTCGAGCGAACCGCACGAAGATCCAGCAGAAAACCAAGTGCAATCAGCGCGATCGCAGGCATACTTCATAGTGTCCTGGAGCTTGCTTGTGTCCTTGGCATCAGCATTGAACACACACCACTTGTTCGCTAAGTACTGAACCCCCTTCGCCACCACCGGCAGCTTCTTCTCCCCAGTCCCCGCGAGGTCCATCGGAAACTTGGGCTGCCCGTCGGAGGTAAACATCCCCCAATGCCGTTCGAAATCCCCCGGCAGCGTGCTCTTCGCATCCTCGTCATACAGTCCGAAGAGGTACACTTCAATGTCATAGTTCGGCCTCAGCGGCGTCCCTTTCTTCGCGGCGAGCTTCTTCATTAGGCCGTCGTAGAATCGTTCAGCCAAGGTAATGTTGGCATTGACATCGCCCTCGGTCGGCCACCCGATCTCGCCGATGATGATCGGTATGTTGTCCCCGCAGCCGGCTTTCCTGAGGGCGGCGACAAGGGTGTCGAAGTTGGCATCGAACACGTTGGAGTAGCTGCCGCCGTTGTCGGCGATGGGCTTGTCGAAGCCATCGAAGAAGGCGTAGTCGAGGGGGAAGTTGGGGCTGGTGTAGTAGCTGAGGAAGGGGTATATGTTGACCATGAAGGGGTTGCCGGTCTGGTTCAAGAAGGCCGATATCTGGCCCATGAGGTCGGCGACGTCCCAGCGGAATTGGCCGGCCGAGGGCACGGGGTTCTGCAACGGGGACTCGTAGACGTCGGCGTTGAGGGGGATGGTGGCCTTGACGGTGTCGGCCAGGCCGGCGTCACCGAGGGCTTTGTAGATGTTCTTGAGGGCGGGGAAGGTGGTGTTGGTGAACTGGTTCTTGTAGAATCGGAGGAAGGGCTCGTTGCCTACTCCCACACAGCTGTTGAATGAAACATCATACAAGATTGTGATTTTAAATCCATCTCTGTCTTTAACATTCAGAGAGAGAGAGAGAGAAGAAAAAAAAAGAAAAAAGAAAAAAAAACCTTACGTGATTTTAACTCCATCTTTGTCTTTGACATTATACTTGACCACATTCTCTTTCACCCACTCCTTGGCCTTGTCGTAATCCCCCATCGCCGGAGATCACCATTCGGGACGGCGATCATCACCTCGATGCCGCTCCCGGCCAACGCGCTGATGACGGAGGGGTCGGCGTCGAAGAGCTTCACCTTCTTGATCCCATTGTCTTGCAAGAGCTGGACGCTGACCTTGGGTGGTAGCGGGTGCGTCGAAATCGTACCCCAATTCACCCCAACTCCATCGACCGAAGGATCGGAGAACACAATGAGGAGGAAGAGGACCCATGCAGCAAATCCTGCAACTTTCATCCTCTCTCCTATTATATATCACAAAATGAATGTGTGAGGAACAAGCAATGCGAGATCAATTTTTTTTTTTTTTTGGGGGTCAGAGAACAAATTGGAAATAAGAGGCATCACCTGAGTTCTCTGAAGATTCAGCACAAAGAGAAATGAGAAATTGCTTCCTCTTATGTTTAAAACCAATGCGAAATGCTAGGATTTTTTTTTTCCTTCTAAATTTAGGTATAAAATTTGTGGTTGTAAGAAGGAGACCGCTCTCTCACAAAACCAAATCTTAACTTAAAATAGCAAAATCACATAATATGGACATGTGCCCTTGAGATGATGACACAAACTTCCCAGAATTTGTCGGGTAAATAGAGACGAAAATAGAAACGGAAAAGAAAATAAAATTTGTGAGAAGAGAGTAAGGGAAAATCAATGAACTGATTTTAAAATAGAAAAGAGCGGGAAGAGGGGAGACCCCGTCCAAAGAATTGTGGGACCCAAACTAAGCGGGTCCCAGTGCTACTGAGAGGATGTATTTTCGTTAAGGCCCTTCTTGGGTTTTTTTTTTCTTTTGCCTTTTTTTTTTTGTTTTTCGTTTGAGGTGAAATTTTGGACAATTAATTGCCCCCATCTGCCCACGTTGCCAGTATTGGAGGTGGAACGTGCGGGAGGTGGCGATTCAAGGCTTTTTTGTAATTTATATAGAATCTTGGTGACAGTTACAGAACAGTGGTTGAGTTTAGGGCTGCGCAGGGAAACGGATATTGCCACCTAAAGAAATGATGAAGGCACTCATCAAATATTTGCAATGGCGCACAGCTACTCTCGTGAAAAAATCTAAAATATCCTTCCCTCCTCTTCTCCTTCTTCCCCGGTGAACATTAGTGAGCCCACGCCGGCACTTCCCCCTCCTCCCACTCCCCCCGTCTTAGAAAGAGATTCGTCGGTTCGTGCTCAAAACTAGCTCCTCACTCAGCTCGAGATCGTGCGAAAGGCCCAATCCACCAAAGTTCAGAAGGCAGAAGGGTCTCAGACTCCTCCATCACCCCTAGCATTGCTGGAACCACTCATATCGGGAACAACAGAAGGCACAATAGATCCAACACTCCAAGTTACGAAGAGCACTCAGAGAATTCTGGGCCCCACAAGGCTCAGAAGGTTTCTCGCTTCAAGGACATCGAGGAGTTGGTTCAAAAGTGGATCGAGGAGGCGAACCTACAACCGCGTAAGGAAGTGGAATTCCACGGCTTAAGGGCCTCCGACTCACCACTCTCTGAGGAGATCTTCTATTACCGTTTCCTGAAAAAGTTTGTAATGCTGAGCTTCGACAGGTACACAGAAGCGACAGACCCCATCCAATATTTGCGGCATTACCAAGACAAGATGACTGTCTACTCCCATGATGACCTCCTTATGAGCCATGTGTTTTCGTCCAGGCACAAGGGTGTTGCCTTTGACTGATTCTACTTTCTACCAAAGCATTCACTCCAGAACTTCGAAGAGGTGAGACAGGCCTTTTACAAGCAATACGCCTCACGGCGTGACTTCAAGAAAAACATCAGTCACCTCCTCACAATCAAGATGAAGCCCGGAGAAAGCCTCAAGTACTGTGTCTGTCACGCCCTGCTTCCTAAAATACGTGAAAACGGAGTCGCGACTAGAGTCGGCGACGTATATACGCAAGGAAATACCCCACGTATACACGCTAAGTCTAAGAGTAACCTGAACAAGTTATAAATCTAGACCATGATATATCAACGATCACTGCAATATTACATATAAGTACCATATCATATAAAAGGACTGGAATAAAGACTGAATTCGATATACATGAAATCAAGAAGAGTACAGAAATAGGAATAACAATAGGCAAGAATACCAGAATCAAAAGAGAGAAACTCCAATCTCCTCGCGAAGCGTACGATCACACGATCATCTGAACAATATATAAATATCCAATACGCTGGACGTGCGAATCCAGGGTCGTCCGAAGCGACCTAGTGAGTGTGTGTGTAAAGAGAAAGGTGCTTGTGTATAACAAAAACATAAACAATGAAAACATGATAATTGAAATGAAGGATAATAAGATAATCAATGCCAAGAACAAGATATGAATGATGTATAACTGATCTTATGACAAAATGAAAGGACTAATGTCAAAATGTGTAATCTAGCATATGTCACTAGTCTGATATATAAATCTGGTCATGATTACAATTATATGTCGATCATAGCTTATCGATGTGCAGTCAGGTGATTATAGTCAGTCACAATATGCTATAAACAATTTCATTCATCATTTATTATGTCAGCGAACACTAATTGCCACATACAGTAGACGCATCCCATACTACGCCTACCACACGTGTCAATCAACGTCCTAAGTTATTGAAACTGATTGATTGGAGATATTATCCATACTTTAGGTGGGTCCTGTACATACCTGGGACTACGGCCTCAGTTTCCTGGCGCTGAATCAGGCCGTACCGCTAGGAACTCAGTAACATTAACAGTGATCTCACTGTGAAAACAGTGGAACAATAACAGTACATATGGGATGTCAGTCATCCCCCAAGAATCCTGCAATGGAACCCTAGTCGGCTATGCAAACTGTATTCTAGGTCCACCCCAAAATACAGATGCTGTCTTCTTCATCAATCTCCCCAATCCCGGTATAAGTTGTTCAATTACTTTATTATTAAATTTAGTTAGAGTAATCAATATCATGTTACGTAGAATACTGGGATGATACAGTGACAGTAACAGTACAGTAACAATAATCGTATACACAGTGAACAGTAATAAGAACAGTGAATAATAACCGTGTATACGATGAATAGAACTGTACCGAGCATTACGGTCTAATAATACTTTTCCCAGTAACTTTCAGTAACATGAACAGTATGTTTATCAGGTACGTATTATGTATAATCAGTCACGTTACTTAAATGAATCTGATATTTATTCAGAATCAACATTATAATCTTCTGGGGTTTATTCTTTATGCATTTAATATATGATCATGAACAATAATTAGCATGCATGAACAGTAATTGAACATGAACACTATTTAAACATAAAATAACATTAATTTGGAACAAGTTAAAAGCATGGACGTGAAATAATACCAAAAACTCAATAAATAAACAAAGAACACTCACCTGGTCTTATCACGAGTCCGATAACCAATTCGAAGAATCTACATTAAATACATATAATTTTATATCAGATATCGAATTTACATTTATTGAATTTTATATAAGATATCTTATTTGATGTTATTCAATATTTAAAATTAAATACAGATGGTCCAGATCTTAAAACAAGTTGTAAGATGATACACTGAGTTTATAGGATTAATCAGATTTTATTTACTGATTTTTGTGGGGTTTAAATTGTTAAAAACGTGAAATTTTCTTAACGGGTCTGAATGATGGAATAGCGGGTTTCAACTTAGAAAGCAGTATTTCAGTCCAATATGACATGCAAATACTTTTCAAAATTTTTCATTAGGTACTAGGGATTATGTAGATATTTATCCCTATTTTTACGTATTGTTTTCAGATTTTTATCTAGTCAATAAAATTATTTTTCAATAAGTTAACGATTCTGTTTTATATTTGGGTCGGGTTAAAAATAAATTAGAACCCAAATATTTGGGCTGAACTGAAACTGGGCTTTTAAATATGGGCTCTGAATTTATTTTATTTTATTTTCTTTTGTTGCTATTTTCTGGTTCTGGGCTGGCCCAGAAATCAGGCCCAGACTATACACACACACACAAATATGCATTGGAAGAGGTCTGGTCTAATGACCAGACCCAGAAACATTTCTATTTTTATCTCATTCCTTTTGGGCTGGGTCAATGACGGCCCAGTTCTTTTTTTCTTTTTCTTTTTCTTTTTTTTCTGAACTAGGCCCATAAATCGGCTCAATTCCTTTTTCTCTTTCTTTTTTTTCTTTTATTTCTTTTCTTGGGTTGAGACCAGTGCGGCCCAGTTCTTTTCTTTCCTTTTTTTTTTGTAAAGGATTTGGCCCAGCGGCAGCCCAGGCCATTGGGCCTGGCCGATTTTTGGGGGCGGGGGCTGCTGTTCTCGGCAGTGACCCTTTCTCCTTTTATTTTTTTTCTTTTTTTTCTTTTTTTTTGTTCAGTTTACAATTAAATTTCTTCTTTTTTTAATCTACCTAGGGTAATAATATATTACTTTTATAGGTTTTATTTAAACAAAAATGATATTTTTAATGAAAAAGATTTATGGGAAGATGAATCTATGTTTGGTAATTTCAATTTAATTAGAATTTTTAATCCACACAAATCCATTCTATTTATATTATTGGATGAATTTTCAGTTTCATAAAAGAAGGTACTTTAAATCATGATATGTTTAAACTTTAATTCATATAAATTTAGATATTAGGGGAGATCTAGGTTTCATAACAAGAATAGAATTTTTAAATCATGATATTTCAATTAAATATTTTAATCTATAAAAATTAATTTTTACTTACTTGGATTTAGTCTGCTTCTCAATCTCCATGCCTCCTTCTCAACCTCCACGCCTTGAACCCGTTCCCGTCACGATCAACTCCAACTCCAAGTAGGGTGAAGAGGATGAGAAATGATGGGTTGGGAGTTCTTTCTGATTGTCGTTCTTTCTTCTTTTTCTTGCAGGAGGAAAGAGTTACGGTTAAGATTTTTAGCAATCAGTTTGTTAAGATGTGAATCCAGATTGTTAAGATAAGAAATCCCTAAAGATCTCTTGAGATCTTTCAGTTGAAAATTTGAAACTTAAATTGGCTTTAGATTTGTTTAAATAAATTAGACTTCCAACTTAACCATACGCTAATGTGGCATTATAGTTTAGATATTGGGATTTGGTAAAAAGACAAGGGTTTAAAACTTTGAATAAACAATTTATGCACAAATTTATATTTTATTATTTTTACTATATATTTATATCATTTTTTTGTTTAATTTTTTTAATTTTATTTTAGGTATGAGGTAAATGAGTTGTGGTTTATTGGATAATAAGATTATGGCTTGAAAAAGAAGATCAATTAAGAATAATATCAACAATAACATAATAATAATAGTAAGACTAATAATAATGTATAAATAAAATTATAATACATATATATATTTGTATAAATGCAAATCAAAAACATATGCACTTAATATGTATGCACATATATCTATACACATGTATAAAATAAATTAATCAATAGGTAAATCTAACTATAATTAATAAAATAGAAATACAGTATTATTAATTAGGGGATATTACAGTGCCAGTTATTTCTAAAGCCAAATGACTTTGGTGTATAACTGCAATGGGGACGTAGCCATCGCTGCATTCATCAGTGTGTTACAAGTTACACATTCCTTCTTCAAGTACTTGGTGAAGCATGAAGTCACCAAGATGAACGACATCCTCTTTCGAATCCAGAAATATATCTAGATCGAGGAGATAGAGGATGTGACTCGGATTGCAGTCAATCGCTCTCCCAAAGGGGAGAAGCCTAAGCCACAAGTTGTTTTTACCAAGAAGGACCAGAACCGAGCTTCTGATGTAATCAACAAACCACCCCCCAGAGAAACCCGCGAAGGCCATTGAAACGGAGGTCAATTTCACTCGTTCAAGATATCCATCGACCACGTCTTCAGCGCCATCAAAGACAAATCCTAGGTAAGGCGCCCGAAGCTACTCCCCACTAACCCAAAGGTGGCAGGAGCGGGAGAGTACTGTGCCTTCCACGACGAAATGGGTGATCACACCGTTGATTGCAAGTCTCTCCGGGAATAGCTCACGGAGCTAGTGGATCGAGGGTATCTCAAAGAATTCATTCTCAACCCCGATCAGCCTTCAGAGTCAAAGGTGCAGAAGCAAGCCTCTGAGGTTCCCCAATACGAGGATCAAGAGAACTGAGCCCTCATCCACTACCGAGAAGTAAACACCATTTTCGATGCTTCCCCGATAGAGGGCACGACCATGAAGGAGAGGGCTATCTACGTTAACGAGGTTCGAGGAAGCAATTATCGGATGATACTGATTGACCTACCCTCGGCCCCGAGTAGACCGATCTGTTCTCCGACTCCAACGCCTGTGCTATGCACTTTTCGCACAATGACGTCCTGATCGTCATCATGCACATCGACAACTGTCGAATATCAAAGATTTTGGTCGACGGAGGGAGTAGCGTTATCATCATGTATGCTCTTGACAGAAGAGAGGATACCCCAGAGATGACCCGACTAATGATCAACCCTCAATCCCAGTCTCACTTGTATGGGTTTGACGGAACTAGACGCGTTCACTATTGTCTTTAAGGCAATCTTGCCTTCTAGCTAGGAATAAAGAAGAAAGTGAACACATTCCCCAATGGCTTTAAGGCTAGCACATTAGTTCATACTGCAATGATTGTCATGTGTTGAACTTGTATAAGACACCCATTAAAATTTTATAAATGAAAATCAAGTTAGCTTAGTCATTAATTATGTGTCGCGAGTGCACAGTAAGGAATAGATGATTATTACAATATTGGTCATTAGGCATTGCTGATAAGATATGTGGATGTTGCTGATTCCAATTCAATTTGTAAATGGCATAGAAAGTCTGCATATTTGTATGGGAGCTGACATTCTGTGTGATTAAAATTTTATCAGTGATGGCACAGAAATTCCTTATAGTGTCACTCTTCATGTATTTCTTTTGTTTCACCACAATCAAAACTCAAATTGGAGCAAACTTGATGCAGACGATTTTTGATTATCCTTCTGTGCTCTTTCATTACATTATTCAGTTGGAGCTGAATGATGCAAATTTTGACTATGGTTGGCTAGTAATTTGGCTTTAACAAATTTCTTCTTGTGTGAAAATTATGTCATGTTAGGGCAGTTACTGGAGTTTTGTGAATCTCTGATATTATAATGGTTTGGTAAAATAATGATATTTTTTCTCTATTTTAATTGTGAATTAATATATGATTTTTTTTAATTTTGAAAACTATACTACGAGGACTTGAGAGATATTTTGTCTATATTTTTAATTTAATGGGTTATTAATCTATGATTGTTTAATTGAAAAATAAATAGTGTTATGAAGCTATATTACTATCTGATTTCTTTACTAGATTTTGAAGACATATAAGTTTTTTTTTTTCCCTCTATACAAGTTAATTTCAGGCAAGCTAAAAAAGAAATGGTCATTCTTTGAGCGGGCCGCGCCCAAGTCAAATCTGAACTGACTCAGAACCTGTCCAGTTTAATATGGGTTTGGCCCGGCCTGGCCCATTCTCATCCCTATCAAGATGGCGATTGAGGTGGTGACTTGGGTTTTGGTGAAGGAGTTAAAGGATTCGAGTATAACATCGAACAGGGTGGCATTCGGTCTGGTGAGAACGGCGATGTTCTATGCGGGTAAGATGGAGGAGCGGATTCGGGTGCCGTACAAGGGCAACCCGATAGGGAGGGTGGGTGAGCGGAGTAGATTAATGGGGGATTAATGAGGGTTATGTTTGAGTTACTGTTTATTTATTTATGAGTTTATTTGCTTATTATTGTTGTTGTGTTTTTATTTGATTATTTATTTAATTTGGTTTGTGTCTTATACTGTTTCTTATTGCGTTTTTAGATGTGAAGTTTTTTCAAATTATAGTTTATTTTAAATTGTGGCTATATGTTTGTAAACTATAGTTTGTAAAGTTTTAATCTCAGGTTTAAAAAAAAATTAATTTACTAGTTTTATATTTTGTTTGAATGCAAAATGGAATTATCTCATATCTATTTTCTCTTTCATATTTTGTAGTTAAGAGAAATCTAGTCTCTACGATTAAACATAATTTTTTAGGGCTAAATAACTATTTATTCAATCATGAATGATATCTAAAACAACATTTGATTGGTTCTTTTGGAGCCAATAGACTTACAATAGAAAACTAGAGAGAAAACTCAACTCCGAATTCAAACATGCCTTTAATTGATATCCAACTTGTTTTCTACTACATACTATACATTATCTAAAACAGAGAACAAATAATTGAACATGAGCAAAATAATATTCAGTGGAAACTTATAGAAAAAAGAAGAAAAAGGAAATAATAAAAAGAAGAAAAATCTTCAAAACGTTTGAAAAGACATAGATCCATGATACATATTTCAACTCAATCACAAAAGGACTAGCATTACAATGGTAGAACAAAGAGGAACAAAGAGGAATATTGTGAAAGGAAAACATCCACTTAGTTTGATTTTTCAATTTGCCAGAAGAAAACATACTTTAGTTGCATATACACTATCTTAGATGGGAATCCATCTCATAGCGATTCTCAATAACACCATGTTTCCCGTTTTAATTGACAAATGGGAAAATAAAGAGGCATTAAAAATAACTAATCTTTCTTTTCAAGACTTGAACTGGTGGTTTCCAATAACTTATTTCTTTAAGTTATCACTTAAGGTAGAGCTTTAAAGTGCTATTTAGTTAATAAAAATGTTCTAAAACATAGAGATCATATATAAAACAGTTACAAATTATATACATTATTCTATATGTTTATAAATTCAGTGTGGGCATTTCGCCCGCACTGATCTGTATGTGAGTCTGCACCTGGCTATGATTATTGAAAAAGCCCACTTTATATTTTAAGTTCTCTTGAAGTAGACTGGGATGGATCTTGAGCCTAACGGAATGCTATGCCGCCAAACTGATGCTTTGGGCTGATTTAGAGGATAGGAGTTTGTGTTCACCTTCAACCTGAGACCAGCAAAAGATAAACCGATCATAAAAGTCAGGATGGCTTCTGACCTAAAACCTTACGGAGCCTTTGTCAATAAAGGTCTCAAGGCTCAAAACAGACTACTTTTTGAGGATAATCATGTGATGAACAAGTAGAGGCAACGTGATTCAACATTCTCTCCCGTTTTGATGATGACAAACAAGAGAGAGAGAGAGAGTGTGTGTGTGTGTAAGATAAGCTAAGCTCCCCTACATAAAAGACATATAGAGATATATATGCTTAAGCTCTCCCCGCATAATAAACATGTCCAAAAAAGATAAATTTCGGAAGAGAGAAGGCGGGGGGGGGGGGGGGGATAAATAATATACATTTATCTTGATCCTTGAACTTTTATCCATCTCCAATAAAAAATGAGATATAAGAAATTTTGAAAGAATGCTGTCCACCTAGGATTTAATTGGGATTTCTTCTTCTCCCTTCAGTTTTTCTTTAAAGAAATCCAAATACATGAGCTGAGAGATGCTCTCTTTCTTCTTTTCGAGCCACATAAACATGCCCGTTAAAGGCAAACGAGTTGCCCCTCCTTTGAGTTAGTCCATGTTGGATCGAAACTGGGCCTTCTTGGGCTTTTACAGGGCTAACTGAGGTGTGGGCCTGTTGGCCCAGAGGCCCTTTACCTTAGTTTTGATGATGACTAACTTATGAAGGTTAGTTTGCTAATGATCTTGTGTTTAATAAGTTTCAGCTATTGATCAAGATCTTCGTAGGTGTTTAGTTTCAACAAAGGATTCAAAGCCAGTTTTGGAGCTAACACATGATGATTCAAAAGCTCGCACTTTAAGATCACATCTAGTACTCGAATGGAGTCAACCTCATTTGGATCATGTTTAAATCGAGTCGTCTTAGAGATGAAGATCGAAGAGAAGACTTGCATCTAAGGTTGTTTAGTTTATGTGACGCCCCGATCCCGCAGATACGGAGACATCACTGTGACGTATATACGCATGTCAGAAATGGCCTCACGTATATACGCTAAGTATCAGTACAGGTAAGAATTAGAGTGCGAAAGCACGATGGTAATATACATTCCAAGAGAAAAGTACAAGTACATGATTATCACAGAAAGTGATACAATATTACCGGAATATTACATCACCAGAAAATACAAAAGTATAATACATGAAAAGATATAAAAAGCTGAGAGGTGCTCACGAGCAGCAAGAGGGATCTCGAGAACCAAACAGGAGAGGAACTGGGAGGAAGAGCTGCGACGATGCTCAAGCTTTTGCTGCGTCTCGATCGTCACGGAAGGATCCGCTGCGCACTCTGTTCTGCTTCAGCAAGGCCACTAAGGTCCGGTCTCTATGATCTGAGCATGAGAATTCAGGGTTGTCAGACGCAACCCTGCGAGTACATATAATGAAGCCAATTGGCGTGCATAACAGGTACACGTGTACATGATCAAGTGATGTGGTCCAAGTATGCAGGTACAAGTAATAACAAATAACATAAGGGAAATTAAAGGGACGCCAATAAATCATATATATCGATGAATCTGAAACTGAAAATATGCATAGAAGACAGTATGAAGAGCATAGGTACATGTGGTAAATAAGTTAAACATGCGATAAATACAAATATAGACAAAACTAGTTGTACAAGCTCAGATTATAGATTCACGAGACAGCTACGTCAAGGGGATAATCCAAACAAGGAAACCCTCATCTATATACCATATATCTCATGTCGCCATCGTCTGAGTTTATACATCTTGAGTTGCCCTAAGAATAACAGAAGTATAGTGTATCTGGAGTAATCATCATGTGTCATAAAGTAAGGTGTCAACTCAGGATATAACACTATAACTAGAATATAAAAGTGTTGCATTTTAGTTATCCAATAATAATAATCAGTACCGTTTGATATTTCAATCGCCTCCCTACCAGCACCTCACATCACCGATAGTCCATACTAGAGTTCGCACTCTATAAAACTTACCCGTGTCTGATATGTGAGTACCAGGACCCGAACAAAGGAGAGACCAAATATCACACGTTCCTAATATTATTACTGTTTGGTTGTTATGTTCTTATGTTATTCTTGTCCCTTCCCACCGGTATCCCACAACACCGACAATTCACGTTGGAGCCCGCACTTTCAGTAGAACTCATCCGAACTTCGATACGCAGGTACCATTATTCGAAGAAGGGAGAGACCAAATAACATGTGCTCTAGAAGTTATCATTGTACATGTATATGTGTGTTATAATAGGCACTGAGAATGCTTATCACGCTAACACCAAGCGGCACAGGCAGGAGGGAAGAAGTAGCCTTTCAGATTCAAGAGGTGGCCCCCACCACGTGTGTGGTGTGGCACTTTGCTCCATGTGACACTTTGCTCTGAGGGTTGATACAGGAGGTAGCCCCATAGATTCAAGAGGTGGCCCCCACAGATTCAAGAGGTGGCCCCCACCACGTGTGTGGTGTGGCACTTTGCTCTTTGTGGCACTTTGCTCTGTGTAGGAAATGGATTCTAGAGGTGGCCCCACAGATTCAAGAGGTGGCCCCACAGATTCAAGAGGTGGCCCCCACCACGTGTGTGGTGTAGCACTTTGCTCCGTGTGGCACTTAGTTCCATTCAGGAACCGCCGGACGCTAGCACGATCGTGGGATACATCCTCGTCATCTCGACACCAGGCATGTTTTGCTGGATGCCGGTATGACTGTGCTATTAATAAGAGTAACAGTGCAGGGGACATGAGTACATGAGATACATGAGTTCAGGAGTACCAGAGGTCTGGTCACATAATAATCATGAATATGCCAAGTAATACAGGTGTCAGGTATCAGGTGTCAAGTATAACATGTCAGGTACCGGTGTTATATATCATATGTCAAGTATAGCATGGCAAGTACCGGTATCTGATATCAAGTGTCAAGTATAGCATGGCAAGTACCGGTGTCAGTTATCATATGTCAAATATAGCATGGCAAGTACCGGTGTCGGGTATCATGGGTCAAATATAGCATGACAAGTACCGGTGTCTGATATCAAGTAATAAGTATAGCATGGCAAGTACCGGTGTCTGATATCAAGTAATAAGTATAGCTGGCAAGTACCGGTGTCAGGTATCATGGGTTAAATATAGCATGGCAAGTACCGGTGTCGGGTATCATGTAGAGCATGGCAAGTACCGGTGTCAGGTATCGTATGTCAAATATAGCATGGCAAGTACCGGTGTCATATATCAAGTGTTAAGTATAACATGGCAAATACCGGTGTCAGATATCATGTAATAAGTATAGCAATGGCAAGTACCGGTGTCAGATATCAAATGTCAAGTATAGCATGGCAAGTACCGGTGTCGGGTATCGTGTGTCAAATATAGCATGGCAAGTATCGGGTGTATACATGTTAGGGTCAGGTAACTAATATATCGGTGAGAGTCACAACAACAAATATCATGTATCAACCTGTCACATAATAAGATACAGGAGAACGGTATAAACATTTCAAACTCTTCACAATTATTTTTATAATAATAATAAATTTATCTTTAATTAGCTATGCAAAGCCGAGTAAAGCGAGAGCAGATCTAGACATACCCGGTATAATACCGGTTCGACAAAGTATAATAATGGCCGGAAGCTATCTATAAAGCATGATAATCATTATATAACACATACTAACTAGCATAAAGAGACATCATATATTAAAAGTAAGATAATAATTATTAAATATGAAACGATGGTAATAAAGTAAGAAATGTCAAAGAAATGTACTCGCCTAGCACCGGACGAAATACCGAGAAAATCCGGAAAAATTCGCGAACACGTTCAAGCAAGCTACTAGCCCATATTTATATATTAAAATATATAATTATAAATATATATAAATATTAGAGAGGGAATGAGAGAGGAGAGAGAGGAGAGAGAAAGTTGTAAGAAGGAGAGAGAGAGAGAGAGAATAGGGTATTTTTAGAAAATGATTTAGGAATTTAAATGGGGAGGGGTATGGTTGTAAATATAAGGGAGTAATTTTAGATTGAGGTAGAGGGTTTTTTTAGGGATGTGAGAAAAAGTAGTATATTTGGAAAGAATAAAAGTACTACTTGGAAAGAATAAAAGAAAGAAAGAAAGAAAGAAGGAAGGAAAGAAAAGAAAGAAGGAAAGAAAATGGAAATGGGGGCGGCCTGGCGGCGGTGGCGGCACCGCCGGGGAGCGCGCGCGCGGCCTAGGGCCGGGGGAGGAGATGAGAGGTGTTGGTGTTTTTGGTGTTGTGGTTGGTGTTTGTGTTAGTGGAGGTGGTTGTTGGTGATGGTGGTGGTTATGGTGGTTGTTGGAGGTAGTAGTGGAGAGTTAGAGGAGGAGGAGGAGGTTATGATGGGATGGTTGGAGTGGAGGATTTGGGTGGAATTGGTGGTGGATTTTGGAGGAGAGAAGAAGGTGAAGTGTTGGGTTATGTTGAAATTGGAGGAAAGGAGGTGGGATTTGGGGGTGATGGAAGTGTGGAAGGGAGGTGGGGTGATGGGGGGTGCGGCGGCGGCGGCTAGGGCGGCGGCGGGCGGCGGCGGTGATGGTGGAGGCGGTGGTGGTGTTGGAGTTGGAGATTGAAAATAGAAGATAATGGAGAAGGAGAAGGAAGAAAAGAAAGGAATTTAAAGAAGGGAGAAAGAGAGGGTGAGAATGATGAGGGATGGGGTTTGCAGCTAATGATGCTGCTATTGCTGCAGCAGGGGAGCAGGCGGCGGGCGGCTTGGCAGGGGAGGAAGTCAAAGGGGTAAGAAAGAAAAGAAAGAGAAAAGAAAGAAAATTAAAGAAAAGGAAAAAATAAGAAAATAATAAAATAGTATAAAAATTTTATTATTATAATTTTATTTATTATAATTTCTGAAAGTATAAAGTAGGAGAGTAGAGAAGAAAAAAGTAAGAAAAGAAATTGTCGGTAAATAATATTATTATTTTAATAGAGTAAAAATTTGACTGTTTTAGAAACGTTCCAAAAATTCTCAAAAATAGAAAATATTATTCTAAGATGCCTATTGAAATCAGATTCGAGAAATTCAATGTAGTTTTTAAATTAAAAATTCTGGAATCTTCCGACAATATTAGCCGACACCAGAATCGGTCAAATTTTAATAAATTTAGAAAAATTCTAAAAAATGTATTAGGTAGAAAATGAAATTTTAAGAAGTAACATGAAAGTCATTTTTAAAAATTCAATCCCATTTGAAAACTAAAAATCCGGGAATCGGTCAGCGATGCCGACCGACACCGGCTTTGGAGATTTTGCAAAAAAATTCTAAAAATCATGAAAAATCTAAAGTATTGAAAAACAGTGTCTGAAACTGAAGCCGATCAAATCAGACTAACAGAAAGGTCAAATCGAGTTACAGGGTGGCATCGGATTCCCGGTCCGAGTCAGGGCTTACTCTAGGTCTGAGAACCCAGATCCGATAAACAAAAAGATAAGTAATCACAACCCAAAAGCAAATACTGGAAGAAAATTGAACAATACGGTCGAAAAAGTTGGGACACGTATCTGGGTACGTATCCCGGGAACGGGGTGCTACAGTTTATTTAGTTAGGTCTTGTGTAAAGATAACTTAGTTTTGATATGCTCAAGTACACACATACACAAATTCAATAGTTTTGCTTTCGGTTTAACCGTTTTAGATTTTCAAGGATATATCCTTCGTTTCATGAATAGGTAGAATCAAAAGAAGTTTTACATGATTTATATGTATGTTGGATTTCATCCATATACATTATTGTTTCACATTGTCTAATAAAAACTTATTTTGATGATTCTAATTCATGATTTCAAGTTTTGCTTTTATCAAAATATATTTTGGTATTTAATGTCAATAACATAGATATATCATTTCTATGTGTATTGGATTCTATTCATACACACTATACTTCAAATGTGTTTCAATATCTTGTCTTTGTATTAAGAAATAGTTTATCATTTTGAAGTCTTCTCAAAAACTCTTGAAGACAAAAAATGAAACGAGTTTTTGAAAATATAGTTTTTGGTTTCAAACTTAATTTCTATACCTCAAAAATAGGTCAAATGTTTGTAATATGGGTTGATCTTTGATCAAACATATTTGTATTTTAAGTGCTTACATGAACTTATTATTGTGAAATTATGAGATTTTATGAGATTTTATGGGCATTTAAAATACCAAGTATTTCAACTAATAATCCCAGCCTGAGCCCAGTCAGTCGACCGGACCAGAGTTCGGTCGACCGGGCGGTCGACTGATGTGCACAAAACGTGCACAGCTGCCTTGGACAGGTCGACCGACTGACCAGAGAGTTAGCTCTCTGGTTTTGACCTCGGTTGACCGGGTGGTCGACTATTAGGAAAGTTTGCTTGGGGCGGTTGACCGAGCGGTCGACCGGTAACCCCAACAGTTAAAAATCTGACCGTTAGCGGGTCGACCGAGCGGTTGATCAACAGGTCAATTTTGACCTGACTTGGACCCCAACGGCTATATTTTCAGACTCCTATAAAAATGGGCTTTTGGAGGCTGTTTCTCCCAAGATTTTGGAGAGCAATTTTTCTCACCTTCTCAAGTGTTTTTAATAATATTTTCAAAAGAGTTTTGTGCCAAAATTCTCTATCTTTATTTCGTTTTCAAAATTTCAGAAAATCAAAGAAAATCAAGTCTTTGGGAATTCTTTTTGCTTTTCATTTTATATATCGATCAAGAAGGTTTTCCCAAGTATTTTCTTTATTATTTTATTTTCAAATACTTTGTTTTCTCACATACTTGAGTTATCATCTTAAATCTATCTTTAGGATCTTTGAATTATGAGAAAAACTATTTGTGATACTTTGAGATCACCAATAGAAAGTTTGTGATCATTAGATCATTAAGTTTTATTTCTTCTTTGCTTTGTGCTCTCTCTTGTGTAGAGGTGATTGTGTAGAGAGAGGAGTTGTGTACTCTCAGTATTGAGTTGTAATTCCTCAGTGGAGGTCTCTTTATGGAAGGTCCTGTGTGGATATAATGAAAATCCTTCTGTGTGAAAGCGGGACATAAAACAGTGGCTCGAACCTCGAAACATATCTTGGTGTTTGTGTTTGATCCACTATCTCTCAATTTTATCTCTCTTTATATCTTGCATTGTTATAACTTGTTCATATTCATATGCTAAATATAGTTTGTGTGCCCACACTTGTATTCAACCAAGAGAGCTTTTAAAGCACCTCAACTCTTAGCCTAGAGGAATCTAGAGGAATAGTTTCAGAGCCCTTCACGGAGAATTCGGGCTCACTCTTGGTTATACATAGTATGTTGGTAATTAAGTTTTAAATTTCACATCATTTGTCCCAAATTAGCGTGTACACCTATTCACCCCCTTCTATGTGGACTTACAGAGCACATTATATATTTTTTTTATATTCGACATTTAACTTGGTCTTATCTTTTTCCTTCATATAATTTGATTGGTGTTATCCTTGGGATAAAAACTAGGAAAATTTTACTATACGCACCTACTTTGTTCATAATTAGAAAAAAAATTCAGTTTCATAATTTTATTCAGTACATCTTCATTCACGTCGGCAATAAATTGATTCCTCCCAACTATTACTTCTTATACATTTTCATTTACTTTTTTACCTTTCCCCATCGCCCTAACGTAGCTCTCCCCTCAATCCTGACCCTAACGTAGAGTAAATTGCGGGTCAATTTGCGCGATCGGGTCGCTATATGGATTGGAAGAGAGGCAGGGAGCCCCCTCTTGGTGGTCTCACAGGACGAAGCCCCTGGACTAAAATTTTTTTTGGGATCGACCTTTTGTAAATCTTGTTTGCTCGTGCTCGCGATGCGTTTTGTTTGTGTTTGTGATCGATGTGGTATTTAAATCTGAAAAAAATTGGGGATCATTCGATGCCGGTGAATGGAGATCTGCTGACGATGGCAATGCTAATATGAAGACTGCGATACTGCGAACTCATAATCACAGTCCTATGTGAAGATTGTGATTATGATCACTGTCTTTTTATTAATTAAAAATTAGGGCATTTTGTAAGGACTGCGATTATCGTCGCAATCCCAATATAGGTTGAAAATTTATGTTTTGAGAGGATTGTGATCATGATCGCAGTCCTAATAAAGACCAAGGCATTTTGTAAGGATTGCGATCATGGTCGCAGTCTTATAAAGGCTCAGAAACATGCCCTAATAATGAGGACTGGGATGATGGTCGCACTCTTACAAAGACTCAAAAATATGACATTTTTTTGGTGAGGACTGCGATCATAGTCGCAATCCTCAGAAGCCGGTTTTTTTTTTTTTTGTGAGTAATGCGATCATGGTTGCAGGCTTCTATAGACTAGCAGTCTACATTTTCAAAGTGATCCGCTTTTTTCGAAGCGGTTACTGCGGGGCATTTGCGTTTTTTGTCGCTGAGAAGCGCTTCTGCGTTGAAATGTGAGCGTACATATTTGGTTTAAAAAAAGAGGTGACTGAAGCGAATAAAATTATGAAGCTGATTTTTTTAATTACAATTTGACATATAGGATTGTAGCGAAATCCCCTAGCTAAGACCAAGAATACTTCAAAAAAAAAAAAATCAACGTCTACATTATTAATAAAAGTACAAGTGGTACTGTTCTAATTAGGTTATGTTTGTTATTTTGTCAAAACTAGAACAGAGCTATTTGTTGTAACAAAGCTTTAGAAATATCTTATATGATACACCGGACTTTAGTACTCCCATCTTCTACCATAAGCTATAAGGAGAAAAAGAAAAAGGAGATCGATTATTGTTGACTTCAATTCCAAAATCTTTCGGCCAATATCGATATCGATTCCAAAATTTTAAAACCATGTCTCTTTTTCTTGTAAGCGTGCTGTTTTTTTTTTTAATGTTAGTTAATCGCTGCAAATTAAAATTCAACTGTATAATTAAAATTATGGTGACTGGACTTATATTTAATTAAATATGTAGCGAAGGCGAAGTTTAGAAATGAAGACCGATGAAGAGTGAAGCTCTTAACAGCACATGGTATAACCACAATGCCAAACCGCAGGGACGATGGTGCTGCTTATACATATGAATGCGCTGTGTCGCGGAGTGTTGCATAGTAGTCTACTTTGTTGATGGAGTACCGTTTGATGCACGGGTAAATGAACTGTGTCATCTTGAGAGGAAGTTCAAGTCTTGTCACTTACTAGAATTTCCTCTTGTTTGTTTTCCTTAAATCCTCACCTCATATGTCAATCTCCTTCCTCCTTGATCAGTCACCAGTCCTAACTGAGTCTGCAACGAGAACAGTCTTTTGGACGGTCAAACGCACAACCCACCAACTGTTTGTTGAAACGCTTCTGGGTAAAAAGTTGAACCACACCCCCAAAATTCTATCCGGTCCCTCCCCCTTGCCTTTGCTTCAAACGCTGATAGCCGCGGTGATGCACCCATCTCATTTACAACTAAAGACAATGAATGATTCTGCCGACTGATGTTGTTGTGGAGCCCAATCGATATTGCAGCAGAGATTCCAACTCCAAAGAGAATCCTTATCCAGAATCCACAGCACATTTTGATCACAGGATCATGCCCACAGTCCATATTCAATTCATACTTCCTGAAAATAGGAAAGCCATCAAAATTTTGGCAAGAAAAAAAAAAAGTTTCATTACCATCTATTAACAACTAGCGAACACACACACATACAACACTCGTTGAAATTTTACTCTTCATTGTTGAGATCATTGTTGTTATCCCCTTGCCATGTCCACACGATATCCTTGAGCCCCGGCCGAACATCCTCCTCGCAGAACTTTTTATACTCCAGTGTGTCGCCGGAGTTCTTGCAGAACTCGACCACGGCCACCTCGGGCGCCACCTCGAACACCTCCGCGGTCACTGCCAGCTTCCCCTTCCTCCCCTCGGCCTTCCCTTCGAACGTCACCTTGTACTGCTTCGCCTTCTGCACCCCGAACCCGAGCCCTCTCCCCACCCTCCCTAGAGCCTCAATTATCGCCTCCGCCGGCCTTTTCGATATGAAAGCCGACCCTTTCTTCCTCCTACTCTCAAACAAACTCGACAAATCGAACCCTGACGACATGGTAGATATCAGCTCAAACGCGTTGTAGAATCTCGGCGAGTTCGGCTCTACGGTGGCCAGCTTGTTCTGGTCCTCCGAATCCTGCGTCAGTGCCGGGATCGAGAACGCGATGGGGCGAGACAATCGCCTTTTGAACCAGGGCACCTCCATGATTGCCGAGATTGATATTCTCTTCTCAGGGTCAGCAACAAGCAACCTATTGATCAACCGCCTGCAATCGAAGGAAAACCATGACGGCATGTGGTACTCTGCGTTGTTGATTTTCCTATACGTTCTCATCAAGTTCTCGCCCTGAAAGGGCAAGAAGCCAGCGAGCAACACGAAGAGAACCACCCCGCAGGACCAAACATCAGCCTCGGCGCCATCGTACCCTTTTTTTCTGAGCACCTCCGGGCGACGTAGGCCGGGGTGCCGCACAGCGTGTGCAGCAGCCCGTCGTGGCTCAGCTGCTCGGGGAGGGCCGAGAGGCCGAAATCGGAGACCTTGAGGTCGCCCTTTTCGTCGAGCAGGAGGTTCTCAGGCTTGAGGTCGCGGTGGGAGATGCCGCGGGAGTGGCAGAAATCGACAGCGGAGATGAGCTGCTGGAAGTACTTGCGGGCGGCGTCCTCGGGGACCTTGCCGCCGGCGATGCGGTCGAAGAGCTCGCCGCCGCGGACGTACTCCATGACGAAGAAGATGCGGGTCTTGGTGGCGAGGACCTCCTTGAGCTCGACGACGTTCGGGTGGTGGACGAGGCGCATGATGGAGATCTCGCGCTGGATCTGGTCCATGAAGCCGGGCTCGCGGCGGGCCTTGTTCTTGTTGATGACCTTAACGGCGACGCTCTCGCCGGAGCGGAGGTCGCGGGCGTAGTAGACCTTGGCGGAGGTGCCCTGGCCCAGGACCCGGCCCATCTCGTACCGGCCAAACACGACGTTGCGGGCCGGGCCGGCGTCGGATGCTGCGGGCTGGGGCTCTGTTTCTTGGACCATGACCATGATGGCTACTCGTGGAGTTAGAGATTGGAGTTGAGGGGAGGTGTGAGGAGTTAGAGGAGGGGGGGAGTTAATGTAGGAGGAGTTAGTGTGGGGGTCGGATTGAAAGAGACTGTGGAGGAACACTTGGTTTGTTGGAGGTCAGCTGTTGGTGGGCCCAAGGAGGGAGATGCACATTAATGATGGGTTTTATTGTCACCCCCTCATTTTATTATTGTCTAAATTAAGAAATAAAAAATAGAGAAAGAAATGACTGATGGGGATTATGTAGGGGTGCCATCGGATCGGATACGGATCGGATATTACCTCTACCATATCCATATCCGGACCCAACCTTCGGATACGGATACGGATACGGATATTGGCGGATGTGAAAAAATGATATCCGTATCCGTCAAAATCGGATATCAGATATAAATCATATTAGCGGATCGGATGCGGATACTAATCGGATATGTTAAAAATGGATATGGTTAAAGATAAATTAAACAGAAATACTTATATTACTTTTTATCTCATCTACTATAATATTAAATGTGATACATACTATGACATTATTGTGTACATATCAATACATTCATCGTATTCATTGTCATTTGACTTCTATAATAATAGATTACACGTCCTCCGGTGCTAAATGCAGATTCGGATGCCATGGTTGATGTCGAAATACTCAAATATCTTGTGGTGCTCTTGCAAGAATTGAATACTTTCCGCTATTACTTTTTCACCAACTCAAAATATCAAAATTTAATGTCTTATTCCATTGAAGAATAGTCTTCTGCATACCGATATCATTATGAAGCACGCAACATTCGGATATCGGATCGGATACGAATAAGATATTACTTTTACCATATCCGTATCCGCACCTACCTTTCGGATACGGATACGGATACGAATATTGACGGATGTGAAAAAATGATATCCGTATCCGGATTGGAGGCGGATTCGAATGCGGATATCCGCGGATAATCTGTATCCGGTGGCACCCCTAGGATTATGACGATCCAGTTAGTTATTAGAAGATGTATTCGCATTGAAGAAGGAATGCTCAAGATTGAATTTGTATAGTAGTAACATTTTATTAAAATTAAAGGTAGTTTTTTTTTATCGGTTTTTTTATTTCTTTTAAGAGTTCATTTAAGATTAAATGTTATTTAATTTTAGATAATTAGAATTTTAATTAAGTTATGTTTAATTTTCTAATTTGTGTTAAATGCATATATAAATATGTCTTTTGTTTACATTATAAAAGAGACTTATTTATGAAAACACAAAATATCATACTCTCTCTAATCCCTCTCCTTCTTCTCTTTTCTCCTCTTTTTTTTTTTTTTTAATTTCTCTATCGTTGTACATCAATGACAAGTTAATAATTTCAACTAATTTAATAAGGAAATGGTTCACTTCCTTTTTTTTTAACTAGTTAGGGAAGAAATTTCTTTAAGATTTGTAGAAAATGAAAAAGAATAGAGAAAGCAAAGAAAGATAAGAAGAAAAAATAATCGTGACAGTTACAACAATGAAAGAAGGCAAAACAATGCTCAGAAAATCAAATATTTCTATTCATGTTCACATCAAAAGAGGGAAAAAAGAAGTACACAGTGAAGACCACTTTGAAAGAAGTCAAGAGATTGACAAAAAAGAGACAATACATCTTATCATGTAAGACGACCGGCAACAATGCGAGTAAGAATTTGACTTTATTTTGTTAACTCCTATAATTTTTTATATAATTTCTCATATAATTTTATCATGCAAAATTGAGTTGTGCTCTATTTATAGAAATAAAATTTCTTCAATCTGCCTACTCCTATCCTTACACAAACTCTAATGACATAATTAGAACTCTTAAAAGAATAGAAAATTTTCTAAATAAATAATGCTAGTTTAACTCAACTTTGAACAAAACTCTAAAAAAAAATAGGAAGTTGTGTATTGTGCAAAATACAACAAAATAATTAACAAGAAAAAGAAAATCTCTAGAACCTCTTAACAAGATATTAAAGGAAACATTCATTAAATGTTACTACAAACTTTTCGAATAATGAGATTTATTGTTTTTCTTTCCCCTTTCTGTGCATGATTTCTTTGATACCAATAAGGGACTCCATAGCAAAACAATTCATGAATTTATATACATGCAAAAGTTCAACCTATCACCTTATTATTTAGAAGTTTCTCTTTTTTTATTATGAATGTTCTCTTACAACTTATTTTATAAAGTCATCTTGTTGAAAATATAATTAATTTCAAGTCCTGTTTAAAGAAGCAATACAATCCCAAACATCTCATACACAGATACACGCATCTCACCTTTTCCAGTTTCCTTTTTCTTTTCGTTTGAAACAAGCACCCTGAATATTTTAAAAAAAGAAAATATTTTCGAAGGTTTGTTACTTGAAAGCATTTCAAAAGGGCCCGTTTTGAAGTGGTCTAGTAATAATTGGGGTGAGGGTATCAATTATTTTTAATTATATTTGGGCAAAAGATCTATAGCGACAGCGTCAGCCAATGGGAGGAGTGCGCGTACATTTGGGCCCCATTGGGTGACGCGTGGGGTCGAAGCAACCCATTGATATCAAATGGGATTATGGGAGCCCCTCCAAAAATGTGGTGGCCAATTTGAAAGGTGTTGATTCATTGGAGTTTTCAAGGGACCAATCCTTTGTAGCACCTTGCAATGCGAGATGGCAAGGGATGTGATTCATTCAAATTGGAGCAAAAAATATCTGTAAAAGAAAATGGTAGAAGAGAACACAACAAAATTGTCACTTCCTCCCTCTGTTTCTATCCTTTTATTGATATATAGGAAATATAAAAATGAATATATAGTTAGAGGATATACCTAGAATATCACCTAACGGAGTTCCATCAGATGACGTATCAAAAGTTCATTCTCCATCTTCTTTTCATTTTCTAATAATCTGATCATACATTATAATCTTTATGACCTAAAATATATATATATATATATATATATATATATATATATATATATATATATATATATATAAATCATGTAATTTGGAGTTCGGTTAATTATGATCTAATAGATTCATTTGTTCTATTATTGAAAAATCGTTAAATTTTTAGTCATTTTATACATGATTAAAGAAACTCGGAACCTCATCATGTGTACGTCTTGAGACATGAAATCATAATATGCGATCAGATTGCAAAAAAATAAAAAAAATTGAAAAAAAATCAGATAATAGAAAAAAATAAAAAAAAATATCTGAGTAAATTTTGAAATCTGATAAAACACTGGAAACTCTAGAAAAGTATAGAAAGTGAAGTAACTTAGAATGATCTCAAAAAATTTTCAAAAATAATAAATATTATATTAAAAATATGGTGAAATCAGATTTCAGAAATTCAATCTTATTTTCAAATTAAAAATTCTGAAATCAACAGCGATACTGGTTGACACCAAATCTGACCGAATTTTGATAAATTCAGATGAATCCCCAAAAATACGTTTAGATAGAAAATAAAATTTAAGAAATAATATAAAAGCAGTTTCTAGAAATTTAACTTCATTTGTAAATTAAAAATCTGAAAATCGATCGGTGACACCGGCCGACACCGGTTTTGAAGATTTTTGAAATTTATTTAAAATTTTCAAAAAATCATGAAAAATTTAAAATATTAAAAATAATGTTGAAACTGAAATCGGTCAAATTTGACTGTAAGAAAGGTCAAATCGATCAATAACTAAGATCGGGTCCCTAATTCAGACTCGAGTTATTTTGAATTCAGAAATTCAGATCCAAATACCAAATGATGATATGAATAATCATAAAACAAAATTTAAATATGAGAAAAAAAATTAAAAGAATACGATCAGAAAATCAGAATACATATCTGAGTATGTATTCCAGGAACGGAGTGTTATAAAGAAAAACACTGACTTTATTTTATTTGCTCTTATAATTTCTCATACAATTTACTCATACAACTTTTTCATACAAAATTGACTCATCTTGTGCTCTATTTATAGAAATAAAATTTTCCAATCTCCTTTTCCTACTCTTACATAAACTCTAATAACCAAATACTATTGCTATTACATGAAAATTTAAATAAATAAAAATTTCACTACAATCATAATTAGAGCTCTTAAACGAATAGAAATTTTTCTAAATAGCTAGTTTAACTCAACTTTTATCAAAACTCTTTACTAAGAGGATTTGAAATTGAATTATATTTCCAACAATAGCCAAGATGACTTTGTAAAATAAGTTGTAAGAGAACGTTGGTAATAAAAAAGAGAAACTCCTAAATAATAAGGTGATAGTTTGAATTTTGCATGTATACAAATTCATGAATTTTTTTTTTTTTCCTATGGAGTCCCTTGCTGGTTTTCTAAGAAATCATGTACCGAAAGGAAAAGAAAAACAACAAATGTCATTGTTTGAAAAGTTTCTAGAAACATTTAATGAATGTTTCCTTTAATATCTTGTCAAGAGGTTTTAGAGATTTTTCTTTTTCTTATTAATTATTTTGTTGTATTTTGCACATTCACAACTTCCTATTTTCCTTAAAAGAAGCAATACAATCCCAAACATCTCATGCACAGTCACACGCGTCTCACCTTTTCCAATTTCTTTTCTTTTCGTTTGAAACAAACACCCTGAATCACACATGCGCGCGCATACACGGGAGAAATGTAAATCAGCTGACACAGGAGGCAACTCCATCTTATGTCGCACTCAAAAATTATATTTTCTGAATGAATTTTTAAGATCCGACCGCACATTATCATTTTCATGTTCTAAAATATATACATATAAAAGCATCACCTGATTTGGAGTTTGTTCACTCCATTTTCTTTGGTTCAAACATTAACGGTTTTTTTAACAGTGGAACAAAATGGAACGATTAGATCAATAAGTAAACGAACTTAAAATCACTTGATTTTTTATATGTGTATTTTTAGAACATGAAGATGATAATATGCTCAGATCTTGAAAATTCATTCGAGTAATATGATTTTTGAGTGCGACATAAGAGCTGATTTACATTTCTCTCTCATCGTACGTTTGTCACTTGAAAGTAGTTAAAAAGGGCCATTTTGCAGTGGTCTAATCAATAATAGGGTGAGGGTATCAATTATTTTTAATTTTATTTGGGCAAATATCTATAGCGATAGCCTCAGCCAATGGGACGAGTGCGCGTATATTTGGGTTCCATTGGGTGACGAGTGGGTCTAAGCAACCCCTTGACATCAAACGGGAGCCCCTCAAAAAATGTAGAGAGTCAATTTGAAAGGCCCACATGGGCTTCAAAAAATTAAAAAGAAAAGAAAAATAAAAAGTGGAGCTCTATGGAGACTTGTAATTACTCGCTCAAATCATTGTGGTACTCACACGCATCTGACCTAGATCTGACTCCCCCTATTGAACAAATTAATCTTTCTTATTGAGCTAGCTTGCTTTCTTATTAAAAGCCTTGAGTGAATTGTGAGAAGTGTCAGATTTAGATGTCAATTACGATTTATATTTATTGAGAGAAAAAAAACAAAACACACATCGGCCGAGATTCTTGGGGCCAGAAAGTGATGGGTGTATATAGTTGTAATTATGTCACTTTAGTAACACTGTTCATCTGTGTATTGTAGCTTTGGAGCATGATTAATCTAGCTTTTAACATGTGTGCAATTGAATTTGTCCCATGGTTGAATATAGAATACATATGTGTACAGAGACGGAAGCAGGAATAAATTTTGAGGTGGATTGCAATTTTTTACAACATATACTTATGAATTATATGAATTTGTCAAAAGAATAAAACAGTATTCTCCACTAAATCAAGAGTTGAACTAGGATTAAATTTGTTAAAAAAAAATCAAAATAAAAGAGGTTCTAACACAATATATGAGAAAGAAGAAAATAAAATGAGTTTAATGTAATATATGAAAAAATGAGACGGGCTACAGCCCGACCAAGCCCACTATTGGGTCCGCCCATGTACGTGTAGTTGATGATGTACAAATATTATCGAGGACACGAAGAGGGCGGTATTGTTTGAGCAATCACCATCGAAATGAAAAGTGTTGGCAATTTTTTTCCTAATTTTTTGGACCATTTTTTGTCACCATACGAGCAAGGTGAGTTGGCAAGCAATCAACCAATTGTTGGAGTTTTTCAGAGGACCAATCCTTTTGTAGCATCTTGCAATGCGAGACAGCAAGGTGTTTGGTTCATTCAAATTGGAGCAAAAAATATCTGTAAAAGAAAATGGTAGAAGAGAATACAACAAAATTGTCACATCCTCCCTCTGTTTTTATCTTTTATTGATATAAAGGAATACATTTTTTGTTAATTTTAATTAACAGTAAATAAATAGTTAGAGGAATATAAACCTAAAATGCCATCTAATAGAGTTACATCAGATGAAGTATCAAAATTTCAATCTCCCTATCATTTTTTAACGATCTGACAACACATTATCATCTTAATGTCCTAAAACGTAGACATATAAAAAATCATGTAAATTGGAGTTTATTTAATTATTGATCTAATGGTTTCATTTGTTCTGTTGTTGAAAAATCGTTAAATTTTTAACCATTTGATGCATGAGTAAAGAAACTCGAAACCTCATTATGTGTACGTATTGAGGCAGGAATCATAATATGCAGCTGGATCAGAAAAATAATAATAAGAGATTAGAGTTTTGATACGCCATCTGAAAGAGTTTCGTGTTATGAAAGATTCATTTTTTCTCAAATAATTATTGTTATTTGTGGCTTCACCTTGTCAAGCACTCAACTATAATTTCTTTATTTTCTGTAAATTGGTTTGTTTGTGGTTATTCTTTCTCCTCCAAAGAACGTATTTATTTTCATTTTAGTGGAACTTAGGTGCTCGTAGAAAAGACTCATACTGATACAAGAGAGTTGAAAGTGATGGAAATAATTCTGACAACAAATAAAGTTTCCCAAAATTGTTGGAAAAATATGTTGAAGAAGCCAATAGATCTATAGCTTTCTAAAATGTTAGAAATAAACTTAAATAAATACGAAATTATTTTTGATAATAAAATAAAATAAAATAAAATAAAGAAGAGAATTATAAGACTGAATCAGGTTATAAGGCGTGTAGTCACGCTCTTTAGAAACCTGTTCATGCTTTCGTGTAGACAACCAAGCGAGAGAGATTCCGTCCGATATTTTACCCAGAGATCAGTGTCCTTATCGAGCACGAATAGACAAGGAATATGACCCAAATAATTGCTTTTAATTACACAGACATGAACGATACATGGTTGGTCTGTCCTGAAAGTGATTTGGTAAGTCTGCAGCATTGTTTTCGAGTTGGGTAGTCCCATCAGTGACCTCCGAATGAGAGAAATCCAGTGCGAGCGATCTTGGAGAAGAGCTCGCCGCCGCGGATGAGCTCCATGGCGAAGTAGATCTCGGATCTGGTGGCCATGGCCTCATGGAGCTCAATGATGTTGTGTTGGGTGGCCAATTTCATGACGGATATCTTGCGCTTCACTTGCTCCGTCATCCCCACCTTGATCACCTTCTCTTTGCCGACCACCTTCATGGCCACGTTCTGGCCCGTCTTCTGGTTCTTGGCCATGTACATCTTGGCAAAGGGGGCTATGGCCAAGGACCCGGCCGAGCTCGTAGGCTCGTAGCGAACGTGGAGGATGGCGTTGCTGTCATCACAATTTGGCGAGATCGGGCGACTAGCCTCTTCCATCTTTTTTCTTATTTTTTTTAAAAATTTACTCTTTTCTTTTTTTTGTTACTGAACTGAAAGATGGTAAGAGGGAGATGAGTGAGAGGTGGCGGACACCTGTCCTCGACGTGCGTGCGGTGGCAGTTTCGGCCGGTGGGCTGTCGCCTCTTCCTCGTGGAATCATGCCTGTGTTACGCGCCGAGGCAACAACTAATGAGAAAATCCCAACCAACAGATATAGATGCATTAGAGAAGTACCAAAAAGACAAGAACAATTAAACAAGAGAGAATGCTAAACACAATATTTAAGGAGGTTTGAAAATTTGCTTACATCCTCGGGGCAAGGGAGAGAGAGATCTTATTGATTCAATAATCAATTACAAGTTACAATTCATGAGGCTTATACCTCTTAATTTATAGTCAGAGGTCCTAAGTTTTAAACCATAATTGGATTCGATTCCGGATCAGAAACGGAGTTCGAATCCTGATAGAACTAGTAGATCCGTCTGTTGGTTGACCGCTTGGTCAACCGACCCTTCCTTCGGACGACGGACCCCAACAAAAACTTGGCTTGTTCTAATTGGTCGACCGCTCGGTCGGTTGTTCCTTTCATCGATAGACCGAGCGGTCGACCGAACTGCTGCTGTGCACAAACTGTGCATGCCGGTTGACTGACCTCTAATCTGGCTGCGCATAGACCGTGTTCTCCCTCCTTTTGAACTCCAATCTCTGCCCTATCTCTTCTGATGAGTTAAAAAACTCTTCCATTAAGCTTTTATCTCCTCTCTCTCCCTACAGCCTGGAGCGCCTCATCATGCGGCAAGCGCTCAGCAGAGAGCAGAGCAGAGAGTGAGGGGGTGGAAATTGTGAAGCCTTTCTTTTGGTATCAAAGAGAGGAAGAGAAGGGGTTGGGGTTTACATGGATTCAGTTCATGTGTTTGTGCCATACACACACATATTATAAAATGATTAATCTTCTATTGACATGTGAATAAAATATCGTAATTCAAGAGTATAAAGTTATAAAATATTTGAACATCTTATAATATTATAGGAGAGTCAATCTCATGTATCAATACGAAACTGGTCCCCTTATAATATGTGTGTGTGGCTCACACACATGAACCAAACACGATTATCTATATAAGAGTTAGAGTAAGCCTTCATCACCCTGAAACAACAAATAGCACGGAGAAGACCACATGTTACCTTTGTACTTAGTTTTTTGGTGGGACTAATGCAGTTCAAATTTTATACAGCTTTATGAATTTTCGGCCAGACAGATATTTTCTGAAGAGTTGAACTTTATAAATCTCGATTTTAGTCGGGCCTTCCGATTAGGCCTGTCAATGGGCCGGGTCCATACCCGGACCCGACCCGGACCCGACCCGATTAAGCGGGTATGGAAAGGGTTGCTCTGGACCCATACCCGTTTACCCGTATACCGTATACCCGAGTATTAAATGGGATGGGTCTGATTTTATTTGAACCAGACCCGATTACCCATTTACCCATTTCAAAACATAAATATAAATAATACTAATAGAATTAAAACCCTCTCAAGACTCTATCAATAAATGATCCCTTTGTGCTTTAAATGTTGAAGACTGTTGATTGATTAGTGGGTGATTCTATTGTTGTATTTTTTCAAATAAATTTGGGGGCCTTGCTTTAAATTTTTTTTCTTTATTAGAGTCTTTCATCGAAAATTTTCCCTCCACCCTTTGTACCTGGTTGCATTTCATCTTTTATTGATATTAAAACATGCTTTCTTTCTCTTACAAAATTTTTTCCCTCTCTTCATGTGTTTTTGTTACTGTATTTGTTTATATTTTTTTCTTTTGTTATGGGTCTGGGTAAACGGGTCTGGACCCGCGGGTACAGCGGGTCCGGGTATGGAAACCCACCTTCTGGACCCGCGGGTAAATGGGACGGGTATGGTACCCTCTTGGGTAAACGGGTCCGGGTATGGTACCACCTGTACCGCCCCGAACCCGACCCATTGACAGGCCTACTTCCGATAGGTTGCCAGTGTATAATTCTTGTTGGGTTTTTCTTTTGACATATGGACCCTTGCTGGACTTTATTAAATGAGAGAGTCTTTACAACCCATTCTCATCTTTTTACTAGCAAGTCAGGTCTCACTCATAATTCATATCGAGTGAAAACTTAAAGCATGATAGATGACAATAATTAAAAAATAAAAAAATGCTCTCTGGTTGAAACAAGTCGTTGGCGATTTGTTGCTTATGCAGACCATCACATAGTTATTTTATGAAAATGAAAGTGTCATTCATTTAATAATAGATGTTGTCTGATGGAAAAGTGACAAGAAGAGGATTTCGAATCAATATGTGACTTAATAATGTAACAGAGAAAAAAAGAAGATCCCAATCAGCTTAAGATTCTAAGGAGCTACGATCAAGATAAATTGATATGAATACAGACTTCTACTGGGATTAGAAAGAAAATGGTCTTTAAATAAGCATCCTTAGAGAAATTAATTAAGAGATTTTTGTATTCTCGTGGGAAGTTTCAAGGGTACCAAAAAGAAAATATCGATTCTCTTATTACAGTTCGTAAAATTTCTTCACCTCTCTGAGTGAACAAGGCAAAATTTCAAACTACGTAAATTTTATGTCTTTTTCATTATTTAACTTTCTTTTTTTTTTTTAATCACCATCTAAGGAGTTTGTTGCCCTGCGCGACTCTAACAAATTTACCAATCACCGTGTTTCCTTCTCATCTTCTCTGGAGTTAAAATCAAAGAATTAGATAATAATTCTTATGATTTATAATTCTTCTGCAGAAACACCACAACTATTCCTTTTTTTAAGAAAAGACCGTAAGGTCAAAAAACCCTCCCAACATTTTATTAATAAGTCCTTAACGAAATATTTCTCTAAAAATAGAAGGAACAAAAATGTAAAATATAAAATTGATCCACCTGAAAGGAAAAAAATTCCGACAGGAGCCACCTTACTACCAGACGTCTTAGTGATGTATCCATTATTCATTCAGGCCTCGAAGCGACTAAAATAGCGATGCTGATCTCAACCCGACTCGATCTATCAAAAAACCTCTGACGCAAGACATTCACCCTCACTCCCTCCTCATATCTCCTCTCTCTCTCTCCTCAATCTTCTTGGAGCAATCATCGGTGAATCTCAACACCACAGCTATTCTTGTTCGATTTTTGATCCATCTTGAACTTACAGTGTGAATTCCCCTTGCCACACAAGAAGAAATGTTCCAACCATCTTCTTCAAAGTCTGAAGCTTTAAATCTTTTTTACTTCTCCTGCACCTCTCCTTCGCATTCCATTCCTCTTCTACCAAAAAGAACACCAAAAAACATGCAGAGTCCACTTGAAGAACGGCTAGAATTAGATCTATAGCCCATATTCTATGGGAATCCAATCAACAGAGAAGATGTACACCAGAAAATAGTCAATCCAATCACATGAACAATTAACAAAGAAATGAAAGAGAGAGCACAAGATTTAACGAGGTTCAGCAATTCGCCTACGTCCTGTAATTGATTAATTCAATAAGAACTCTCTCCCCTCACCCCGAGGACGTAGGCGAATTGCCGAACCTCGTTAAATCTTGTGTTCTCTCTTTCTTTTCTTTATTTAATTGTTCGTGCGATTCGTGACTATTATCTGATGTCCATCTTTTCTGTTGATTGGATCCCCAACAAGTGGTATCAGAGCTCTCCGGGTTCGACGAGAGTTTTTTTCGTTTAGGTGAGCAAATCAACTTGGAGCTTGTCTATAGTTTTATTCGGAAGTAAAGATCTGACCTTTCCTATTTGGATTTGTTTTCAGTAATTATTTTTCGTATTATAGTGAGGAATCTATTGAGAAGATTGTTTGGTACGGAGAAGAGGCATTCGGTGTAAGATTTCCTTGAATCAATTGAAAGGTTACAACGGACTAATGCTCCGACTACAAAGGGAGGGAAGATGTTGAGTCTTGAATCTCCCCTTTGTTTAGTGCTGGGTTCTTCAAGTGGCGGTGGAAAGTGAATCTTGTTTTCCGTTGACCGGGTGAAACGTCGGAAACTTCTGGGGATCTTCTCTTCAGATGGTGGACGGAGTAGCACAGCTCTGTCGACCAAGAGATTGTAGGCAAAGATTAACTTGTACGCAGCAAGTTTATCTGAAGGGTTGGACTCTCTCTCTCTGTGGAAGCTCTAAAGTCAAACTCTTTTCTCTCAGAGTTCTTCTCTCCGAAAATCCGACCCCTTCTTCATAGCAACGGGCTATTTATAGGGGTTTCAGGGGCGTACGTGCCTCCTAAAAATACTCCATAATGGGGCTAACTTTCCCCGTTATGTGGGCCGTGATTGGCCCCATAACCGGGACGTTACAACTGAGGCGCGGGTTTCGACCCACGCGCCTTGGAGCTGCTGAGACGCGGGTTTTCGACCCACGCGCCTTGGCGCGGCTGAGACGCGGGTTTCGACCCTCGCGCTTTGGCGCGTCTCAGACGCGAGTTTCGACCCACGCGCCTTGATGCGGCTGAGACGCGGGTTTCGACCCTCGCGCCTTGGTGCGGCTGAGACGCGGGTTTCGACCCTCGCGCCTTGGTGCGGCTGAGACTAGCCCTGCGTCTGGAGTTTGGGACTCTGCTTTTGACGACTTGACTTTAATGATTTTTAGACAGCCTACAGAACCCCCTCCAAAGTTTTCGATATTCCGCGGTTGGCTGGACGGATTTCGAAATACTTTGAACTTTAGCTGAATTCGCCCTTCTCGTGGTTGGACTGACAATGCTCTGAGTTTGATCTTGTCTGGACTATGGTCTTTGTGAGTGTACTGTGGAACTCTTTGAAGCCGCCAAAACTGATCGCGTGGAGTGTCTAGATACACAGTCTAAACCTCCCCGATGCTTTAAGTTTGTCGTTGGTGTACTTTAAACCAGAGGTGGGCAGTCGTCTGCTTGTGCCAGTATGCTTTTGAACTGAATTGCAGAAGAAAGGACTACGCGCCAGTTCTGTGGACGCAGGGGTGACACTACTTTTGGGATGACAACGCGACTGTTACTCCATGAGGTAGACGCGATTTTGGCTGAGTTGAAAGGGTGCGTCCATCGAAGGGACACGTCTCTTGGGATGAAGACGCGACCGTTGGATGCGAATCTGTGTCGTGAGTATGCTGCCATGTGTTCCGTAGAATTGAGGGGACATCTACTTTTTGGCATGCGAACTTCACGCTGCATTTAATACGCTGTCCACGCGTCAGGCGGTAATTGGGCGTCGAGCCAAGCGCCGCGTATCTTTGCGAATCACTGTGCTTATAAAAGGCAACAGTCTTTCAAGAGTCATCATTAGACTCTCCTTCGTCTTCGTGCATCCGTTAGGGTTTTAAGAAAGGAGCTTCCTTTGTCCTCTTTTCCTTCATCTAACATTAGATCTTTGATTCGCGATGGCACCAAAGGCCAAGCAAACTGCTTCATCTTCACGGGCGGTCGTCGCTGAGACTCAAAGGGGTGGTTCCTCCATGCAGGAAGCCCCTATTTCAGGTATAAAGCCCTTGGACTTGACTTCCACCATTGAAAGGGTTTATAGAGTTCTTTGAACTCTTGGACTCCTTTCTTAAATTTGACCCGCCAGCGCGGGTTCGAGCCCATGTTTGATCTTCAGACGCGGCCCTTGAGTTGATAAACGAAACGCAGGTTTGATCTGCTTGAAACTGCGTCTGCTTGTTGAACACAGGGCCCCAGTAAGCCTTGCGTTTTGGATTCAACACTTAGAATGTTTCTAAGTATGAAAAGTTCGGACGCAGATTTCTTATGACTCTTGCGTCTTGTGAAACCAGACGCTGGTCTTCATGAATCTTGCGTCTGAGTCCAAGTACTTAGAGATTTTTCATAAGTCTCGGATTTTTTAAAACGCGGCTCCAGGCTAGCCTCGCGATCTTCGGGTCTGGACGCAGATTTTGATGATTGCCGCGTCTGAGTTTACTTCTACGTTTGAGTAGTGAACACTTGATCATTTCCTTTCAGATTTCTGATCAAATGTCGTTTCCTTTTTGCAGGTAGGCTTGATCATCCTTTTTCATATTCGCTGGGCCCTTGGGAGAATATATCGGCCAGCGAACTTGGTCGATGGTCGACCACAGGAGAAGAAGTCATGGCTCCCGTCTTCGGGAGACGGGGATCAGACCCTCGCCAAGATCTCTTTGGATTCAATGCACCAGTCATGCTTCTTGGCATGGCATGGTCAGAGTGAGTATGGCGGGGGATATAGTGGTGGTTATGTCCTTGGATTCTCCCTTCACCACCCCAGAAGTGACATCGATGAAAACTCCATACTCATTGGATGACTTTCTGGTGGTGGAGATGTTCATCAATGAAGGATCATACCCCGCCACTTCGGATGGTCAGGTGGAATCAGAAGATTCTGCTGCCTTTCGACCTCAAAAACACCATTGCTCTTGGTCAACGATGGGCTCTTTCAATGTTTGCATCATGCATCGTGGTGCAATCAGCTTCCGATCATCGCCACAGTGTTCAATCCTACTTTGGCGCCCTTCCAAACATCTTGTACTTGGAGTTGTGAGAAGCTTCAAGGAGTGAGTGCAACCTTTGAGAGAGAAAGGGACTTCTTTGTACTCCTTTATTGTAACACTCAATCTTATTGTATAAGAGAGCATTTTGTATCACCTTCATATGCCTGGATATAAATAAAAGCGACACATTTCTTTTTGTCTTCTTCTGTTGTCTTGAACTCCCTTTTTGTATTGAAAGTCAGACGAATAGAAGTAAAGAACCTTTGACCTGTCAAAATTATGATGATAATCTTAACGAGTCAAATTTTGTAGAGAGAGATCCTATTTCAGGAACTCAGCAATGCTGTCAGAGGTGTGATATTAACTTAACAGAGATAAGATAACTTTTGTGGACCTGCCAATCTATAATGGAGAATGACAAGCTGAATTTGTACCCCCAGGGAGGATGAACTTTTATCAGAGGTTTGGGATTAACTTGATTTAAGATCAGCTGGGGAGTTAATGAAAACACTGCTAAGAGTGTAATGTTAACCTAACAATGTTTTTTTTTTTTGGACTTGTTATTCTGTTGACGAGAATAACAAGTGAGGCTAGATTCGCGGGGGATCTAGGAAAGTTTTTACCGTTAGAGGTGTGATATTAACTTAACGGGTTGAAAGTTGTCTTGCCAGAAGTGTGATGTTAACTTGATAAGAATGTGAGTCAGAGGTGTGATATTAACTTGACTCAGAAGCATTTCAGCTTACATTTGGGAAAACTGAAAGTGTCACTGTCATAGGTGTGATGTTTAACTTGGCAGTGAGGGTAATGCTAGAGGTGTAATTTTGAACTTGGCATTGGTCATCTCGACTTTAACAAGGAAGTCCGAGGGAAAGTCATGGCCTTAAGTGTATTGTTGAACTCAGCAATGACTTGGACGCTAGAGGTGTAGTATTAAACTTAGCTTCGTTCATTTTAGCTTCGATCTGGAAGTCTGAGGGAAGATAACTGTCAGAGGTTTAATATTGAACTTGGCAGCAACTTGATTACTGTTAGAAGTGTGATATTAACTTAAACAGTAATTTGTCAGAGGTGTGGTATTAACTTGACAAAAATTGGTTTGCGATACGAGCAATTTGAGGACCTGTCATTCTATTAATAAGAATTGACAAGTGAAGTTTGAAGAGCCAGAGGTATAGTGTTAACTTGACAAATTTGAAGTCTTGCTGCTCCACGTAGAGTTGACAAATAAAGTTTGTACTCGACAAGGAGTATTGAGAATTTTCATTACCAGAGGTATAGTGTTAACGTAGCAACGATTGTATTTTGTAGACCTACCATTCTGTGGGTGAGAATTGGTAAGGGATTTTTGGAGGAGAGGGTGGAATTACATCCATTTAGGATTTTTAACAAATCCTCAGTTATCAACGAATTTGAGGTGCCTTTACCAACTACCGTTTGAGTTGGGCTAGCCATGCTATTCCCCTCAGCATAGTGAGTTGTCGAAGACTTATGTTGGGCCTAGAAGCCAACATTTTCTTCTATCCTTAGCCGTCGGAGGCGTTGGATCAAAGGGAACATGTCCCTTAGGATTTTTAGCAAATCCTCAGCTGTCAACGGGTTTGATATGCCTTTACTAACTACCGTTTGAGTTGGGCTAGCCATGCTATTCCCCCCAGCATGATGAGTTGTCGAAGATTTATGTTGGGCTTAAAAGCCAACATTTTCTTCTGTCCTTAGCCGTCGGAGGCGTCGGATGTTAATGAAGAAGCTGTTCTTGTTTTGATCAGAGGTGTACTTTTAACTTGATCGGTAGAGGAGTACTATTAAGGATAGTACTTCTTCAAGAATCTGCCATTGATCGGCATCATGAGTGTATCGCCATTTGAGGTTATGAGGCGATATGATCCATTTGAGTAGACTGACTCTACTACAAATGGTCCGTCCCATTTGGGTTGGAATTTTCCTTTCGTCTTGTGCATCATCACCATGGGTCTTCTGACGGCTAAGACAAGGTCGCCTTTTTTTGAAAGTTCGCACTTTGACTTTCTTGTTGAAGGCTCTGGTAATCCGAGCTTGGTAAAGCTCAATTTGTTGTTGGGCCTACAGACGTTTGTCATCCAAGGCTTTCAATTCTTGGAGTCGCTGTCTATGCTTCTCCTCATTTGTCATCTCTCCTTTCAGGGCGACGCGTAGAGATGGAAATTGGATTTCCAGTGGAAGCACTGCTTCACACCCGTATACCAAAGAAAATGGTGTAGCTTTAGTTGGGGTTCGAACAGTTGTGCGATAAGCCCATAAGCATTCACCCAGCTTGTCGTCCCAGTCACGTTGACTTTTCGAGACGAATTTCTTGAGAAGATTGCCAATGGTCTTGTTGAAAGCTTCTGCGAGACCATTAGCAGCGGGGTAGTATGCCGTTGAGGACACACTCTGAATTCTGAACTTAGCGTAGAACCTTTGAAAAGCTTGACTGATGAACTCGGGCCCATTGTCGTGGACAATTCGTCGAGGTACCCCAAAACGGTAAATGACGTGATGTTTCACGAACTTGATCACATCAGATGACTTCACCTCTTTCAAAGGAACGACCTCAGCCCATTTGGAGAAGTAATCAGTTATTGCCAAAATAAACCGATGTCCTTTTGATGACGGCGGGCTGATAGGGCCAACTACATCCATCCCCCACATTTCAAATGGCCAGGTAGAGGTTGTAGAGTGAAGGTACCCTGGTGCTTGATGGATGAAATCGCCATGTACTTGGCAGGCGTGACATATTTTGGCATAAGTGATGGCGTCAGCGATCATCTTAGGCCAATAATATCCCAGCCTTTGGAGTCGGTATGCAAGTTTTGGGCCAGGTTGATGGGCTCCACACATACCGTCATGGGCTTCTTTCAATATTTTCTGTGCCTCCTTTGGTGAAAGGCAGCGGAGCAAGATCCCGTCATGCGATCGACAATACAATGTTCGCGTAATCGCATTATAGTAGAATTTAGGGGCTTTTCTTCGAATGGCAGCCGCTTCTTTGGTGTCCTCAGGCAAGATGCCATACAGGACATAATCAATGTAGGGGAATCGCCAGTCTCTAGGCTTTGGACCGGCTGACGACTCGAGAACTTCTTTGCCTTGACGATTTCCTGTTGACTCCTGGTAGTCCTCAAGAGCATTTCTCGGGCAATACAGGTCATGGCTGTGGACAAATATCTTCTCTACTGCTTCAGCTGGAAGAGCTAAAGAGGCAGCGAGAGATGCCAGTGCGTCCGCATGCGCATTTTCCTTGCGTGGCACATGGTCGATGTAGAAGTTTGTAAACCTCTTGGCCATGTGGACAGTTGCGTTGTAATAGGGTACTAGGTCTTCATGTCTGACTTCGTACTCCCCACGAACCTGGCTAACGATGAGTTTGGAGTCACCATATGCCTCGAGATTTTTAACGCCAATCTCATCGGCGAGTTGCATCCCAATCAAGAGGGCATTATACTCTGCTACATTGTTGGAACACGGCTCGGTTAATGAGACAGCTCGAGGAATCACATAGTTCTGTGGGGAGACGAGTACTACTCCCACTCCTGCCACTATGTGTCCTTTGGGTTCGTTCTCGACGCCCCATCAAAGAAAAGTTGCCACACCTGCCTTTCGAAGGATGTCTGGGTCTGGCAGGCTTCAGTGACCTCGTCTGGGAGATCTTCGTAAAGTTGGGCTGCCCTCGGATCTGGATGCTCAGCCAGGAAATCCGCCACCGCTTGACCCTTCACGGCTTTTTGTGGTAAAAAGTGCATTTCATATTGGGATAGCAATATGGCCCATTTTGCCAGCCGGCCATTTAATGATGAAGGCTTTATCATGAGTAACCTCAAGGGGTTGACTTTTGATATGACGTTTATCGTCTAGCCTACCAAATAGTGTCGCATTTTCTGAATAGCGAACACCAATGCCAAACATTCCTTCTCGATCGGGTTGTACTGATGTTTGGCTCCGATCATTGTTCTACTCAAATAGTAGATTGCTTGCTCTCATCATTGATCATCATTCTGAGCGAGTAGAGCTCCTAAAGAATGATCCATTGCTCGGACGTATACCAGGAAAGGCTTTCCAGACACCGGAGCTGCAAGGACTGGCGGTTGTGTGAGGTACTGTTTAATTTCCTCAAATGCTTGCTGGCAAGCGCTGTCCCAAATGAATGAAACACCTTTCTTCATTAATTTGGAAAAGGGTTGGCATCTTCCGGAGAGATTTGAGATAAACCTTCGGATGTACGCCAATCGTCCTTGCAATCCCCTGAGCTCCTTAAGGTTTCTCGGATGTTGCATTTCCTGGATAGCGCGAACCTTTTTCGGGTCCAAATGAATCCCCATAGAGGTTACTATAAAACCTAGGAATTTTCCACTGGCCACCCCCAGGAAGGACTTGGTGGGGTTCATCTTAAATTGATGAGCCCGCATGATACCAGAGACAGCCTTCAGGTCAGATATGTGATCACCTTTAGCGCGGCTTTTTACCGCAATGTCATCAACATAACATTCCACTGTTTTGCGCATTTGCTGATGGAAAATGGCATTCATGGCCCTTTGATATGTTGCCCCTGCATTCTTCAGTCCGAAGGGCATGACGGTGTAGCAGTAAACCTCTAATGGTGTTCTGAAGGAGGTGTGCTTTTCGTCATCAGGATACATTTTGACTTGATTATATCCTGAGAATCCGTCCATGAAGGACATTCGTTCGAATCCACATGTATTGTCAATCATGACATCTGTGATTGGCAGTGGGAATTCGTCCTTGGGACAAGCCTAATTTAGATCACGAAAATCAATGCAGATCCAGATCTTTCCATTCTTTTTAGCAACGGGGACGATGTTGGCTACCCAGTCGGGATGTTGTTCTTCCCTGATGAAGCCAGAGTCTATGAGCTTTCTGACTTCTGATTGAATCGCCTCCATTACTTCTGGACGGAACCGACGCTGTTGTTGTTTGACAGGCTTTACGTCCGTATTAATGTTGAGGCGATGTATAGCCACTCGAGGATCAAGTCCAGGCATATCCTCGTAATTCCAGGCAAAGACGTCTATATACTCTTGTAACGCCCCGATTCCACTGATACGGGGACGTCACTGCAACGTATATACGTAAGTCCGAATTACCTTCCCGTATATACGCTAAGCATCAGTACAGACAAGAATCAGAGTACGGAAGCAAATGGTGCATTATACATTCCAACACATATATATACAATCACAGAGTTATCACCAGAGGTGATGAATATTACAATAATATAACATCACAGATATGCGCAAATGCGGGAATACAAGAGATATACACATATATGAACGATACAAAAGGGAGTTCACATACAAGTATACAAGGATAGTACAAGTATGAACAGTATAAAAGAGCATGGACAGTATAAGTATAAACAGAAGGGCACTCACGAGAAAACTCGAGAGGCACACAGGGGGCCTGGAAGGAAATGGCTCTGAAAGGTAGGCTGGTGATCCACGCTACCGCTGCGCCACTCTGATCACACGCTCCTAGCTCCATGACCTGGACATGTGGATCCAGGGGAGTCAAATGATACTCCCCAGGCGAGTGGTGAAGCAAAACCAAGTGGTGAAGCAGGGTGAGCACAATAATGCATATAACAAATGATATCAAGAAGGAAATACTCAGGAGTCAGATAGGTGAGAGCAGATATGAACAGATATGACAGGATAATCATAAAACAGGGAATCCGAATAAAACCAATCCGAGCTACCAGGTAGTTATAACATAATACTCATAAAACAGGAAATCCGACATAAAGTCCGGGAAAAGCAAATACGGTAAGGCACATCACAGATTCATAGCCGTTTAAGTTGCAGGCTTTGGTATGCGTCCCATTCCACATACCTCTACTTACAACTTAAAGAGCCGGTTATTATGACACTTTATTATTATTACTCGTCTTACCCATATATCTAGGTATGTGTCTCGGTGTACGGCCAACTCACATACATCCATATATAAGCAAGTCGAGGTTGTTATTGGAAACAAGCGGGGTATCAACGAACTATGTTTACAGTGGGTCCCGTACATACCCGGGACCACGGCCCAGGATTGTTCCGTTGCTAGGTGACGGAACCTGCCGCAAGGCTAACAGGAGGGGCTTATGTATGCCCTATCATACAGGAATAAGGGAGCCAGCTCTCCCCTCGGTCCCCTGGAGGCCCACAGGTCAGACCGGAACATGAGTGCACAATACCTAATGCCACTGTAAACACGAACACATATCGATATCCGCATGTTTCCCCCGACCCAATACAAGTTGGTACATTTTAGGATTCATTAGTTTAATTATCACTTTACGGGAAAAACAGGTACAGGACATGATCAGGAAAATCGGGTGTACATAAATACTATATAGTCAAGTCACTGCATGTAAAGCAGGAATACAAGTCACTGATCATGATACAGGATAATAAAGTAAAGTTCCCGTAAAGGTGATAATCACAAGTCAAGTATATCATGCTGGGTGTAAGGTGATAGCATGATAGGATGGTGATAATTAACAAGCAACTAAGCATATAAGAGATTGATAATAATCAGGTGGCAAGTTATGTCAAGAGATTGATAATAGTCTGGGTAAGTCAGGTCATACCAAGAGGGTCTAGCCAAATAGTAGTATGTCAGGTGGTCAGGTGATAACACTCTAGGTGTCAGGTGATATACATGTGTTAAAAGGAAACATGCAACTAGCAAGTCTAAAGTAGTAGTAGGGCAAGTGTAACATAAAAGTAATCCAAAGTCCACGACCACGAAGGGTCGGCCACGCATGGTATAAGCAATAAAAGTCATAGCACATGAAATAAAATACATGAAAGCTAAAGCAAGAACATGCGCATAATCAATGACATAAGAAGTAAGAGGGTAGCGAGTGAGAACACTCGCCTGCATCACCGAAAAGCCGAAAGGTCCGAAATCCACGAAATCCGGGGCACGCCATAAAATAGGATATATAAATATGTAGAGTGAGGAGGAGAGAGAAAGAGAGAAGGGAAGTGAAGATGGTGTTTGTCAAGTGACAAGTCAAGCCACACCAAGATGTGATATAAGTCTAGGGGGTAAGGTTCATGTTCAAGGAAGGGATCAACTAAGACAGATAGGTAAAGTTAGTCGACTAGGTGGACAGGGTAGTCGACTAATAGAGGGGTTAGTCGACTAGGAAGATGGGGTAGTCGACTAAGACTGTGATCCAGAGAGTTGGATTTCTGGTTCAGGAAAAGTTAGTCGACTGGAGTAAAATAGGTAGTCGACTAACAGATACTCTAAATCGACTAATAGTAAGGTCAAGTCGACTAGAACTGAGATACAGAAAGTTGGGGTTTCAGGTTCAGGGAAGGTTAGTCGACTAGGGTCAAGGGTGTAGTCGACTAAGGGTCCTAAGTCGACTAATAATTGGTTAAGTCGACTGGGGCCAAGAGTTGGGATTCTGGAATCAGGAAGAGTTAGTCGACTGGATGAATCGAGTAGTCGACTAACAGACATGACAAGTCGACTAACAGTTATGTTAAGTCGACTAAATCTGTGATACAGAGAGTTGATGTTTTGGCTCAGGAAAAGTTAGTCGACTAGATGAAATGGGTAGTCGACTAACAGTGATTTCTAGAGAGAGAAAATGTAGAGAGAGAAAGGGATATTCTAGAGAGAGAAAATAGGGATTTTTAGAGAGTAGGTAGAGAGAGAAAGTCTAGAGAGAGAAAGTGGGATTTCTAGAGAGAGAAAGTGAAGAGAGAGAAAGAGGGATTTCTAGAGAGAGAATCTAGAGAGAGATTTCTAGAGAGAGAAGGAGAGATTTTAGAGAGAGAAGGAGAGATTTCTAGAGAGAGAAAGAGATGATGAGAGAGAGAGAGAATCAGGAGAGAGAGAGGGTGCGGTTGAGAGAGAGAGAGAGAGAGAGAGAGCTAGAGTGAGAAAGAGAGGAGAGAGAAACAGGAGAGAGAGAGGGATCCAAGAGAGAGAGAGAGAGGGAGAGTCCAGGAGAGAGAGAGAGAGGAGAGAAACAGAGAAGGGGCTTTGCCCCTCTCTGGATCCACGCACAGCACCCCCCTGCTGGGGGTGCCCGGCCTGGCCGCCGGCCAAGTGGCGGCGCCGGGCGGCGCCGGCCACCGGAAGAGGAGGGGGCGGCTGCCCCCTCAAATGAAACACAGGAGGGGGCTTTGCCCCCCTCCAGCAAGGCAACCAGGGGGGCTGTTGCCCCCCTGCAACACAGAGAGAGAGAGAGGGGGTTTGCCCCCCTCTCAGCACAGGGGCCGCCGGCGGCGGTCCTGGCCGCCGGCGCGCCCAACAGAGAAGGAGAGAGGGGAGGCCGCGCCTCCCCTCCACACGAAGTGGCCGCCGGCGGCTGTCCGGGCCGCCGGCGAGCCCAATCAGAGGGAGAGAGGGGAGGCTGCGCCTCCCCTCCACAGACAGGGGCCGCCGGCGGCGGTCCTGGCCGCCGGCGTGCTCAACAGAGAGGGAGAGAGAGGGGAGAAGAGAGGGGGCTCTGCCCCTCCCCTGCACAGCGCACAGGGGGCCCGAGGCCCCTGGCCGCGCCCAAGGCCGCCGGCGTCGTGCCGGCGGCGGTCAGCTCCGCCACGGCGCCGGAGAGGGAGGAGGAGAGGTGGCGGCCTCGCTGGGCTCGCAGAAGAGAGGAAGGAGAAGAGAGAGAGAAAAAAAAAAAAAGAAAAAAGAAAAAGGAAAAAGAGAAAGAAAAGAAAAAGGGGGTTTATTTATTAAGGAATGATTGATGTGATGGGAGTGGTTGAGATGTGATGGGAGGAGGTGATGTGGCAGGTTGACTTTTGGGGGGAGGGAAAAAGAGAATTGGGGGAAGAGAAACAACAAAAAAATAATATTATTAAAATAGGGTAAAAATCCGACTGTTTCGGAATCGTTCCGAAAAATCCTCAAAAATAGAAAATAATATTTTAAGATGCTCGGTGAAATCGGATTCGAGAAATACAATGCAGATTTCAAATTAAAACTCCTGGAATCTTCCGGCGGTACCGGTCGACACCAAAACCGGTGAATTTTCGATAAATTCTGGAAAATCTCAAAAAATGAATTTAGATAGAAAATGATATTATAAGATGTATCGTGAAAACCGTTTTAAGAAATACTTTATAGTTTTAAAACTAAAAATCCCGGAACCAGCTAACTGCCGACTCCGGTGGAATTTCCATAAAATCATAAAATCCCCAGAAAAAGAATGTAGGTAGAAAATATGATTCTAAGTAATAATGTCTAAAGGATCATTTAGAAATTCCAAACCGTTTAAGAATTAAAAATCCAGGAATCGGTCAGCGGCACTGGCCGACACCGGTTTTGAAAATATTCCTTTTAATTCCAGAAAAATCCAGAAAATCACATAAAATCTAGAATATTGGAAAATGATGTTTAAAACAGAAATCGGTCAAATCGGAATAGTGGAATTGTCCAAACCGAGCAATACTCTGGGATTCGGGCCTTCGGTTCAAACCAAGGTTGACTCCGAATCCACGAATCCAAAACCAAGACAAAACAATCATGTAAGGAATTCATAATACAAAATAAATACAGAAAACGAATCGAAAAATACGATCGAAAATCTGAATACGCAACTAAGTACGTATTCCAGAAACGGGGTATTACAATCCACCCACCTTACAAAAAATTGCGTCCTCGCAATTTCGTTAAGGGGCAAATTGAATACAAAGGGAACAAAGGCTGGAATCTATACTAATTAAGATATGAAGCACTATAGGTAGGGCTCTCAAGTCAACTGAACAATAATTATCCTCCGCACTTCTGGCTGTATAAATCTCCGAATAATGCTGAATGATACTGATGATGTCGTGGCTGTGTAATAAATATACTGATGATGTCGTGGCTGTGTAATAATTTTGCTGATGATGTCGTGGCTGTGTAATAAATGAATAAAGAAAACCCTAATACTCCTGAGCATAATAATAAGGAAGACCGATAATTAAGAATCCCAACTGTTGTCTTCTGAAAGATAGCCAGATCAGATTCGATCTGGAGAATACCAAGCTTCATAGAATTTGCCGAGAGATCCCATAATAGCTTCATGCAGAACCAGCCACTACCTTCCTAGTCTAGTCATATCTTAAGATAGTATAAGGCTTCATAAAACCAAAACATAAAACCAAAACGGGGAAAGGATAGGAGAGATCAGGAATCCAAGGAAAAGATAGTCAAGGAGGGATTTGAAATCAAAGGAAGATAGTCAAGAAATAGATAACTCTGCACTTGCAGTTGGAATGTATAACCAAGATTCATGTATTCCAGTTGCAAATCTCTTTACCATTGATTTGCCTTCTGGACGTACTGAGGAAGTCAGAGCCTAAGCTCTGATACCAACCTGTAACGCCCCGATTCCACTGATACGGGGACGTCACTGCAACGTATATACGTAAGTCCGAATTACCTTCCCGTATATACGCTAAGCATCAGTACAGACAAGAATCAGAGTACGGAAGCAAATGGTGCATTATACATTCCAACACATATATATACAATCACAGAGTTATCACCAGAGGTGATGAATATTACAATAATATAACATCACAGATATGCGCAAATGCGGGAATACAAGAGATATACACATATATGAACGATACAAAAGGGAGTTCACATACAAGTATACAAGGATAGTACAAGTATGAACAGTATAAAAGAGCATGGACAGTATAAGTATAAACAGAAGGGCACTCACGAGAAAACTCGAGAGGCACACAGGGGGCCTGGAAGGAAATGGCTCTGAAAGGTAGGCTGGTGATCCACGCTACCGCTGCGCCACTCTGATCACACGCTCCTAGCTCCATGACCTGGACATGTGGATCCAGGGGAGTCAAATGATACTCCCCAGGCGAGTGGTGAAGCAAAACCAAGTGGTGAAGCAGGGTGAGCACAATAATGCATATAACAAATGATATCAAGAAGGAAATACTCAGGAGTCAGATAGGTGAGAGCAGATATGAACAGATATGACAGGATAATCATAAAACAGGGAATCCGAATAAAACCAATCCGAGCTACCAGGTAGTTATAACATAATACTCATAAAACAGGAAATCCGACATAAAGTCCGGGAAAAGCAAATACGGTAAGGCACATCACAGATTCATAGCCGTTTAAGTTGCAGGCTTTGGTATGCGTCCCATTCCACATACCTCTACTTACAACTTAAAGAGCCGGTTATTATGACACTTTATTATTATTACTCGTCTTACCCATATATCTAGGTATGTGTCTCGGTGTACGGCCAACTCACATACATCCATATATAAGCAAGTCGAGGTTGTTATTGGAAACAAGCGGGGGTATCAACGAACTATGTTTACAGTGGGTCCCGTACATACCCGGGACCACGGCCCAGGATTGTTCCGTTGCTAGGTGACGGAACCTGCCGCAAGGCTAACAGGAGGGGCTTATGTATGCCCTATCATACAGGAATAAGGGAGCCAGCTCTCCCCTCGGTCCCCTGGAGGCCCACAGGTCAGACCGGAACATGAGTGCACAATACCTAATGCCACTGTAAACACGAACACATATCGATATCCGCATGTTTCCCCCGACCCAATACAAGTTGGTACATTTTAGGATTCATTAGTTTAATTATCACTTTACGGGAAAAACAGGTACAGGACATGATCAGGAAAATCGGGTGTACATAAATACTATATAGTCAAGTCACTGCATGTAAAGCAGGAATACAAGTCACTGATCATGATACAGGATAATAAAGTAAAGTTCCCGTAAAGGTGATAATCACAAGTCAAGTATATCATGCTGGGTGTAAGGTGATAGCATGATAGGATGGTGATAATTAACAAGCAACTAAGCATATAAGAGATTGATAATAATCAGGTGGCAAGTTATGTCAAGAGATTGATAATAGTCTGGGTAAGTCAGGTCATACCAAGAGGGTCTAGCCAAATAGTAGTATGTCAGGTGGTCAGGTGATAACACTCTAGGTGTCAGGTGATATACATGTGTTAAAAGGAAACATGCAACTAGCAAGTCTAAAGTAGTAGTAGGGCAAGTGTAACATAAAAGTAATCCAAAGTCCACGACCACGAAGGGTCGGCCACGCATGGTATAAGCAATAAAAGTCATAGCACATGAAATAAAATACATGAAAGCTAAAGCAAGAACATGCGCATAATCAATGACATAAGAAGTAAGAGGGTAGCGAGTGAGAACACTCGCCTGCATCACCGAAAAGCCGAAAGGTCCGAAATCCACGAAATCCGGGGCACGCCATAAAATAGGATATATAAATATGTAGAGTGAGGAGGAGAGAGAAAGAGAGAAGGGAAGTGAAGATGGTGTTTGTCAAGTGACAAGTCAAGCCACACCAAGATGTGATATAAGTCTAGGGGGTAAGGTTCATGTTCAAGGAAGGGATCAACTAAGACAGATAGGTAAAGTTAGTCGACTAGGTGGACAGGGTAGTCGACTAATAGAGGGGTTAGTCGACTAGGAAGATGGGGTAGTCGACTAAGACTGTGATCCAGAGAGTTGGATTTCTGGTTCAGGAAAAGTTAGTCGACTGGAGTAAAATAGGTAGTCGACTAACAGATACTCTAAATCGACTAATAGTAAGGTCAAGTCGACTAGAACTGAGATACAGAAAGTTGGGGTTTCAGGTTCAGGGAAGGTTAGTCGACTAGGGTCAAGGGTGTAGTCGACTAAGGGTCCTAAGTCGACTAATAATTGGTTAAGTCGACTGGGGCCAAGAGTTGGGATTCTGGAATCAGGAAGAGTTAGTCGACTGGATGAATCGAGTAGTCGACTAACAGACATGACAAGTCGACTAACAGTTATGTTAAGTCGACTAAATCTGTGATACAGAGAGTTGATGTTTTGGCTCAGGAAAAGTTAGTCGACTAGATGAAATGGGTAGTCGACTAACAGTGATTTCTAGAGAGAGAAAATGTAGAGAGAGAAAGGGATATTCTAGAGAGAGAAAATAGGGATTTTTAGAGAGTAGGTAGAGAGAGAAAGTCTAGAGAGAGAAAGTGGGATTTCTAGAGAGAGAAAGTGAAGAGAGAGAAAGAGGGATTTCTAGAGAGAGAATCTAGAGAGAGATTTCTAGAGAGAGAAGGAGAGATTTTTAGAGAGAGAAGGAGAGATTTCTAGAGAGAGAAAGAGATGATGAGAGAGAGAGAGAATCAGGAGAGAGAGAGGGTGCGGTTGAGAGAGAGAGAGAGAGAGAGAGCTAGAGTGAGAAAGAGAGGAGAGAGAAACAGGAGAGAGAGAGGGATCCAAGAGAGAGAGAGAGAGAGGAGAGTCCAGGAGAGAGAGAGAGAGGAGAGAAACAGAGAAGGGGCTTTGCCCCTCTCTGGATCCACGCACAGCACCCCCCTGCTGGGGGTGCCCGGCCTGGCCGCCGGCCAAGTGGCGGCGCCGGGCGGCGCCGGCCACCGGAAGAGGAGGGGGCGGCTGCCCCCTCAAATGAAACACAGGAGGGGGCTTTGCCCCCTCCAGCAAGGCAACCAGGGGGGCTGTTGCCCCCCTGCAACACAGAGAGAGAGAGAGGGGTTTGCCCCCCTCTCAGCACAGGGGCCGCCGGCGGCGGTCCTGGCCGCCGGCGCGCCCAACAGAGAAGGAGAGAGGGGAGGCCGCGCCTCCCCTCCACACGAAGTGGCCGCCGGCGGCTGTCCGGGCCGCCGGCGAGCCCAATCAGAGGGAGAGAGGGGAGGCTGCGCCTCCCCTCCACAGACAGGGGCCGCCGGCGGCGGTCCTGGCCGCCGGCGTGCTCAACAGAGAGGGAGAGAGAGGGGAGAGAGAGAGGGGGCTCTGCCCCTCCCCTGCACAGCGCACAGGGGGCCCGAGGCCCCCTGGCCGCGCCCAAGGCCGCCGGCGTCGTGCCGGCGGCGGTCAGCTCCGCCACGGCGCCGGAGAGGGAGGAGGGAGGTGGCGGCCTCGCTGGGCTCGCAGAAGAGAGGAAGGAGAAGAGAGAGAGAAAGAAAAAAAGAAAAAGAAAAAGGAAAAGAGAAAGAAAAGAAAAAGGGGTTTATTTATTAAGGAATGATTGATGTGATGGGAGTGGTTGAGATGTGATGGGAGGAGGTGATGTGGCAGGTTGACTTTTGGGGGGAGGGAAAAAGAGAATTGGGGGAAGAGAAACAACAAAAAAATAATATTATTAAAATAGGGTAAAAATCCGACTGTTTCGGAATCGTTCCGAAAAATCCTCAAAAATAGAAAATAATATTTTAAGATGCTCGGTGAAATCGGATTCGAGAAATACAATGCAGATTTCAAATTAAAACTCTTGGAATCTTCCGGCGGTACCGGTCGACACCAAAACCGGTGAATTTTCGATAAATTCTGGAAAATCTCAAAAAATGAATTTAGATAGAAAATGATATTATAAGATGTATCGTGAAAGCCGTTTTAAGAAATACTTTATAGTTTTAAAACTAAAAATCCCGGAACCAGCTAACTGCCGACTCCGGTGGAATTTCCATAAAATCATAAAATCCCCAGAAAAAGAATGTAGGTAGAAAATATGATTCTAAGTAATAATGTCTAAAGGATCATTTAGAAATTCCAAACCGTTTAAGAATTAAAAATCCAGGAATCGGTCAGCGGCACTGGCCGACACCGGTTTTGAAAATATTCCTTTTAATTCCAGAAAAATCCAGAAAATCACATAAAATCTAGAATATTGGAAAATGATGTTTAAAACAAAAATCGGTCAAATCGGAATAGTGGAATTGTCCAAACCGAGCAATACTCTGGGATTCGGGCCTTCGGTTCAAACCAAGGTTGACTCCGAATCCACGAATCCAAAACCAAGACAAAACAATCATGTAAGGAATTCATAATACAGAATAAATACAGAAAACGAATCGAAAAATACGATCGAAAATCTGAATACGCAACTAAGTACGTATTCCAGGAACGGGGTATTACAACTCTTGTGCAAGAGATATTAGATCCTTTTTCTCCGAAGGTGACAGGCCGTTACTTATAAAGATGGGCTTAGGATTAGCCTCATCCCCCAGATTGATCTGAACAACCTTATCTTCTGTGGGTGGCTCGCGCTGTTCGAAGCGGGTATCCCAAAGATTATTTAAGTGTTTGATCCAAGGATCTGTATCGGATTGGATCATTTCTTCATCTCCATCTTCCAGGTGGCTTGTTGAAACCATGTTCACTGAAAGTTCTCTGAAGATGTTGCCAACACTAGCATCTGACTCCCACGATGACGTGCCCGATGAGCAATCATGGCTCAATGTCTCTTCAGAGTCAGAGGCTGATGGGATCGGAGTTGACACATAGCCCAACTCCCTGCGAGTCCGATGATAATAATCGGGGGTTTTCCCTTTCGGTACAAAAGATCGAAGTAGTGTTCTCCTTCCTTTGCCGAAATTCAACCCTGGTCCGCTTGTCAGATCATACCCCATGCTTCCCATTATTCTGAGTGCCTTTGGCTCATAATGACCGAATTGAGGGGATTCCTCTTCGTCTTCTGACTCTTCATGGGACATTGGTTTGGATTCAACTCGTCCGAAAAGGATTGGTCTTTGGCCTTTCCGTCTTGCTGGAACCATGAATATTGATTCTTGCGCATCGCCGACATTTCGACAGATTTCGAAGGACGATTTCACCAGTACATACAATGATGTCAAAGCATCCATTGCCGACCAGAGATCGTCGTCAACTTCGGTACTAGTGTCTGACGGCACTGAGTCAGAAGCAAACACAGAGAAATACGCCAGATCTAAGTATTCATTAATATACCATCCGCCTACATCATCGGAGGTATTATCAACATCGAGCTTATTATTGCCCGTTACAAGTGGGTCTAGTTCCCATATGCATTCTTCTTTTTCCAGCTCCGTGTCGGCTTCATTACCAGAGTCGGGCTCCTCTGGTTGAGGGATTTCATCTGTTTTCACAGATTCCTGATACAGGAGGGAATCTGTGAAATAATTCTCCACTCCCTTGAACGGATGCCTCTCGGCAATCAACGTTCGCACCTTCCCACTTCCGTCGATGTATTTCATGACTTGGTGGAGAGTAGAGGGAACGATAGAATTGCGATGAATCCACGATCGTCCCAGCAGCAAGTTGTAGGAGGTGTCAACATCTATGACGTAGCATGTCACCTCTGACTTTAGGTCTCCAATCTGGCATTTGAGCTTGACCTTCCCCATTGGACGGGTACTATTGGCATTGAACCCGTAAATAGTAGTCTGGGTGGCGCTCAAACGGTGAGTAGGAATCCCGAGATGTTGCATGACTCGGCGAGGCATAATGCTCAATGCGGACTTGGGATCTACATGAATGCGGTCACCTCAGATGATCCAATATACCCTGCGAAGTAAAGGGGTTGATCATGTTTCCCTTTGACTTGCATATCATCTGCCGTGAAGGTGATGCAGGGAATATTTTGGGAGGCGTGGAGGCAATCCTCTACATCTTCCTCCTTTGGCCCGATCGGCACCTGGGTCATGAAGACCTCAGCATTAGCCAGAGCCTCTTGTAGAGCTTCTCTGGTCGACTTTGATAGCCTAAGAAGCTCATAAAGCGTAATCCGCGCCGGGATGTTGGCTAGTTGAGCCAGGACATCAAAGCGGTAAGGTGCTGTGGATCCTTCCGCTATGTCTTTTGAAAGAACTCGAGAAAATCGAAGTTCTTTCTGTTTCTCCACAGGTTATTTTATGGAGGGTTTGGCTGGCTCTGCAGCGGGTCTTGGAGGAGTTACCGCCATTTCGTCAGACATTCTTCATACTTTGCCTGGTCAAACTCGACGACAAGCGATTCGACCATCTTCCCCTTATAGAGGACGTCACCTTGCGTCACGATTTGTTCGTCAGTAACAAATGATGTCCCCAGCGGAGTCGCCATCTCTTGTTTGGTACGGAGAAGAGGCGTTCGGTGTAAGATTTACTTGAATCAATTGAAAGGTTACAACGGACTAATGCTCCGACTACAAGGGAGGGAAGATGTTGAGTCTTGAATCTCCCCTTTGTTTAGTGCTGGGTTCTTCAAGTGGCGGTGTAAAGTGAATCTTGTTTTCCGTTGACCGGGTGGACGTCGAGAACTTCTGGGGATCTTCTCTTCGGATGGTGGACGGAGTAGCACAGCTCTGTCGACCAAGAGATTGTAGGCAAAGATTAACTTGTACGCAGCAAGTTATCTGAAGGGTTGGACTCTCTCTCTCTGTGGAAGCTCTAAAGTCAAGCTCTGTTATCTAATGCAAGATTAGACAAATCATTTTGGGTTGAGGCGATTGTGTATGCTAGCCATCTCATAAATAGATCAACTGCGATAGGAGGTAAAGCTCCATTGAAAATTTGGTCTGAGAAAGCTGCTCAAGATCATGGTTTGCTACGGGAATTTGAAAGTCCGACCTATTTCAGTGCCAAGGATGGCAAGGTGAATCCGCGAGCAAAGAGGTTTGTGTTTTTGGGTGTCAAAAGGAATATGAAAGGCTACAGGTTGTGGGACCCTGAAAACAAGAAGATCGTGTTGAGCAGGCATGTCACATTTGATGAGACTTCAGTGTTGAAGTCTACCGTCTCTCAGCAGGTGGAGAGGACGGAGACCAAGGAAGTATCGCAGCGGGTGGAGGTTAATGCTACTCTACCATTTCCAGTTGGTTTGGTATCAGTGAAGACTTCACCGGGTGTGACACCGGGTGGAGATCATGTAGCCAAGGTTGATGCTGAATAGGTTGAAGACATTGTTGAGGATGTCGAGTTGTTTGCAGCCATTGGAACCAAGGTAAAACCACGCTTGTAGGTAAAGAAGCATGAATCTCAAGCTTGTAATCGCGACAAGCTCAAGTTGAAGGCCGTTGTTCTCCATGATGGTCGTGAAGAGATTCATATGACTCAGCCAGATAGGTTCACTGTTGCAGATTCAGGTACAAGTGCTTGAGTTTGATGGAGCTCATTTGAATGAACTACGGTTGGCTTGATCCGGGCAAGGTACGTAGGCAGCCGTAAAGGCGCAGCCATTTGGTGATGCAACTCGTATGAAGCTGTTTGGGTTCTCGAGAAGCTGATTGGAACTTCACGTAGAGGTGGAGAGACTTCACGTAGAGGTGAAGTGTTGTGGCTAATTGGACTTCACGTAGAGGTGAGGTATTGTGATCTCGATGAACATGTTGATCTTCTGGTGAGAAGATGGTTGAGCTTGCATAGAAGGGTGTGCATCCAGTTTGTTGAAGCCGATGATGGTGTTCGGGGTGCTCTACTCAGACTTGGTTGGACCGTTAGCTGAAGAAATATAGACTAGACAGAGCTAGTCAGTTGGAGAGTCAGTGTTGGCTTATGATGAGTTCTTCATGAGGTCATGTAGTTGCTGAGTTGGCGACACATTCGGTGATCGACATGTATGGAAGTTCTTCTAAGGTGAAGTGTAGGGAAGGCATATGTGGTGCATTCTAGTTGGATAGCTGAGCTACAGATTCCAAGCCGAGATCGTGTGTTGATTTCGCCGAGATCGTGTTTCGATTTCGTCCGGAGCGCGCAAGCCGAGATCGTGTGTCGATTTCGCCAAGATCGTGTGTCGATTTCGCCAGGTGATAGACTGGAGTTCGTTGGAGATCGGCTCAGATTTGGAAAATCTTCACCGAAGTGGAGAATTGTAGGGAGAGAGAGGAGATGAAAACTTGTGGAATCTAACTTGAATTAGGACTTCGTTTTTGAAAAGGAGTCAGATACAATTGGAGTTTCCTAATAGGTGAATTGTTTCTCCTTTTAGGATTTGGATTCCTTTTAGGATTTAGACTCCTTTCCTATTTGGGGTCAAATCAATTGGGGTTTCCTAAATCCCTGAGACTCTGTAACTATAAATAGGAGCTAGAACCCTCATGGTATTGTATCCCATTGAAAATCTCCATTGAAAATTCCTTGAAGAAGGAAGAATTTGTATTTTATTGTTGAATTAATAAAATCTCTCTCTCCCTTGCCCCGAGGACATAGGACATTGTCGAACCTCGTTAAATTTGTGAGTTGATTGCTTTTCTCTGTTGTTTGCTATTCTTGTCGTGTTGGTTGTTTCTCCGGCTGCATCGAGTCTCCACCAAGTGGGGGGATTTCTCAAGGGTGGTTGTTGTGTTCCCCGCCGCCGGCGCAGCGCGGGCACAACATTTTATTTAATAAATAAATGTTGTCTCACTCATCGAATGAAAAAGCAACCCTCTCAATCTGCTTGAACCAGAACTCCAATTGCATTGAAAGAGTTGTCTCTTTGTACCCAACCACTACCCCAAAATGCTACTTTTATTGGCTAAAAAGTCAGCCCCGATATTTTTTCGTGGAACACATGACTCATCCTAAAAACTCAGAACTCTGAAATCCATAACTGAATATAACCAAGCATAATTGATGCAAGACCGATAAGACATACCTCACCACGTAACCAACGAATCACCACCATAGAATCGCCTTCAAACCATATGCAATTCAAAACATGCCACATGAATTGCATTACGTGTTGTAGAAAGCTCAGTCAATGCTACAGAAAGTCTTGTAAAAGAACCCTTAGGTAGAAGAACAACACCTCGTTCATCCGACAGAAAACATCAGCACCAGTCACTGAGTCACTCTTTACAGAGCTATCAAAGTTGACTTAACTCTACCATGCCGTGGGGTGACCATAAAAAACTAGAAATTTTTGTAGAAATTTGTTTAAAGGGTTTCACTTTTAGATACTTCCCTTTAGCTTTCTTTATTTTGGAATTGAACCCTCAACTTTTTTAATATTTCATATAACTTCTTGAAATCTTCAAATTAAGTATTTTACGTACTTGCCAAAATGACTGAAACATCTTCGCTCCTACTTATGTTCATCTCTCTCTCTCTCTCTCTCTCTCTCTCTCTGAACTTTGGAAGGAGATAGAATTGCTTCGATGTGTCAAATAAGGCAACCAGAAGCTGCAAAGCACACTGTCAACATCAAGGATGCGCTTGAAGAGGCCGAAAAATAAAAATTGAAAAGAAAAATAAAAATTGAAAAGAAAAATAAAAATTGAAAAGAACAAAAAACAAAAATACTAAGAACAAAATCATAAAACAAGCAAAAACTGGAAGACAAAGGAAAAAATGTTTAAAAAAATAAAAAGAAAAAGAGAACAAAGAATTAGTGGAAGTAAACAAAAGAGTCTGCAAAAGGTGAAAATAAAGAATAAAAAATAAGTAGTCAGGAGAAACAAAACAAGCAAAAAGTAGAACTTAATTTAAAAAAATATGAAAATTTTAAAAGTAAAGAAAAAATAATGAGAAAATAAAAAATAAAAAATGGATATAAGAAAATGAAAATAAGGAATCAATTAAGAAATGAAAAATGAAAAAAAAAAGGATCTGAATAATAGTTGAACTTATATTCAAAAGCTCATGGGCGGACCCATTAGTTGACTGGGCCGGGCTACAGCCCGGCCCATATTTTCTTATATTCCCTTAAATTTTTTATATTTTGATTCTTTTTCAATTATAGCTTTAAACATCCTTCTATTTTAATTTTCTTTTAACAAATTTATTGCTGATTCTGCCCCTGATTTAGTGGAGAATATTGTTTTATTCTTTTGACAAATTCATATAATTCATAAGCATATGTTATAAAAAATTACAGCCCACCCCAAAATTTTTTTCTGGCTCCGCCCCTGCAAAAGCTATAAAGGATGTATCTAAACGAAAATGAAAAAGAATTAAAAAAAGAAGAATCATGAAAAATGAAAATAAGAAATGGAGAAGGAGAGAAAGAACAAAAAGGTAGAATAGAATCAGACAAAATGAAAAATCTGGAAAAAAAAAAGAAAAGAAAAGACAATAATTGCGAGAAAACAAAAAAAAAAATGAAGAAAAAGAAGTTAAAAATCTCAAAAAATAGAAAGGGAAAATTTATGGAAATGAAAATAAAAGAATAAAAGGCAAACAAAATAAAAAACATTTGATAAAATTAAGAAATAATTGAAAATATATTTATTTAATAGACTTTATAAAAAAGGAATAAAAACTGGGGGAAAAAAAGAAAACAGAAAATATATGAAAAGTTAAAGAACCATATAGAAAGTAAAGAATTTTTTTTATTTTACAACAGTGCTTCTTACGATTTATAATTATTCTGCAAAAACACCACAACCATTTATGTTCGATTTTGATCCATCTTGAAATTTCAACGTGACCTCCTTTGCCATGCAACAAGAAATGTTCCAACCATCTTCTTCAAAAAAAAACTTGCAGAGCACCATTTGAAGAACTACTAGTATCAGATCTATAGCCCCTATTCACATACTACGTGCATGTTCTTAAAAACAAAATTTTGCATTTGGTTTCTTATTTCAACTTTACTTTTGTTTTTCGTGTAAATAATAAGGAATACAATTAGATTTAAGATTAAAATACTATTATAATTAGAACTTGCTTTATTCAGGAGTTATCTCACACTTGCCTCCATCTTTGCTCAATTCCAGTGCAAATATTAGACTAATTAACCGCGTATAAACAATCTTAAGAAAAGAATTAAACTATATACGAATAATTGGTAGCTTTGGCATCCTATTCATGAGGAAAGAATGGCATAAATCCCACAGAAAGGTGACAACTGCAGATATCTCACACTTGTCTCCATCATTGCTCAATTCCTGTGCAAATAGAAGACTAATTAAGTACATATAAACATAATATGGCCGTATCAAAACTTTTACCCTCTAGAAGAGAAACTCACAGAGTTGGTAAAGGATGCATCTGCAAGAAAAAAAACCACAAATTTAAGGCAAGTTATTGATATGTTTAGAAAAGAAGCTTCAACTCTACGAAGAACAGGATCCAAGGATCCACTTTATATATTCAAAAGTAAACCTACACATAGTAAGAAGTTGTTTAAAAAAATTTCACACAAAATTGCACCACACGAAAAGAATTTGATAAACACACACACATCAACACATATGGCTGTTATTCTTGAACAAAAATGAGTCAGCTACTAGGAAATAGGGGGTTTTAAATTGATTCTATATATTTTGTATATAAAAAAAATGATTCTATATACTAGTTCAATTTATATCTATGAACCAAAATGTATTAACTACTAGTAATAACAAAGTTAAAATTGCTAATGATGAGGTTCTTTCAAACATCATCAAGTTGTAACTGTAAAAATCACCTATATTTAATTAGTTGTACTCCTCTTAATTAGCCAAATGACTTTCCAAGTGGAGTTTTTGAGATTGACAACGCATCTTTTACAAAAAGAAAAAAAAGTTGCATTATTGGAGGCACAAGCTGGATTTGTCCTTTTCAAATTTCAAGTGGTCTCCCACCTCTGTGCTTCCTCTATTATTGGGCTTGGGTGGCTGTTTCCCTTTCACATATGCACCAACTCATCAAACAAATTACCCCAAATATAGATAACTGATATTCATGTCTTGTTGAACTGCGTTTTATTTGAAGGACCATTGAGTCTAACTTTTGGACAGTTTCAACATAAGTATGACCTAATTTACTTTTTATTTATTTACTACTTTTCATTTTCTATGTGATTGGCTGGATCCTAAGTTTGATCCTATATCTGGTTTCATTGTGATTTCAGAATTTCTTTTCACCAAAGACAATAACAATCTTATTTTTTTTTTTTAGGCCAAGTTAGCAACAGTCATTGGAATTTTATTGATCTCAATTAGAGTTTGAAATTATTGAAGTAGAAATGGACCTCTGCTTCCTCTATTTCCCATTGATACCGAGGTCGAGGTCGAGGTCGAGGTCGAGGTCTAGAGAGTATTCACTATGGTTTTAAATTGATTCTATATATTTGTATTAAAAAAGTAATTCTATATACTGGTTCAATATATATCTATGAACCAAAATATATTAACTAATGATGAGCTTCTTTTAAAACATCATCAAGTTGTAAAAGTTAAAATGACATATATTTATTTACATTCCTCTTAATTAGCCAAATCACTTTTCAAGTGGGGTTTTTGAGTTTGACAACTCCAAAAAGAAAAAAGAAACAAAAGAAAAAAAAAACTGCATTATTAGAGGCACCAGCTAGAGATTTGTTCTTTTCAAATTCTTCTATTATTGAACTTAAGAAACAAACGAATATGTGATAGCTTTGACATCTTTTTTAAGAGAATAGAATGGCCTACAGGCCACACAAAGGTGACTACAAAAGAAGAAAAAGCTTGAAATTGGAGAAAGAAAGTGATGAAACAAACAGCCCCGAAATGCTTAAACAATCACCTAAGATGCACCGAAACTACAGAACCTATCACGCCACAATAATTCTTTTTTCCTTTTTTTTCTTTTTTAAAATTCATCAAGAAGAGATAAAACATAAAAGGTTACCGAGTAGATAAATATGCAAGAAAGATACAAAGAAAGAGAGGAGAAAGATATGATGGGAAAGATACAAAATAATACTAAGATTTCACACATTGCACTTGAAATTCAAATCCAATTCTCCCTTCACAAGTTCCAAGAAGAAGCATTCTTCTTTCTTGAAGAAAAGAATAATTTTTATTAATAGATCACGGCATAAAAAGATGACAGCCAATTAGAGAATGTAGTAAGACCGAAATTAGTACAAATGACAAAACACCCTTGACTAGGAAAAACACTCCAAACAGAATTTTTTTTTTTTCCTTATAAAAGTTGCTAAAAATCAAATGAATTCATACAACACAAAGAACTAAAATTTTATGACAAAGAGGAGGGGGAAAAACTTTGTTGCAACTTTTCTTTTTCCGTCACCTGTCTCTGCTCTCTTATATTTCTAAACTAAATGCTTTGTACTACTGGAGAATTGTACTTCTAATGTTTATTAATTAATTTTATTAGACGAGTCGGTGCTATTCAATAGTTATTTTTTATGAATAGGTTGTCTTACGGAATTAAATGAAAATGATATTAGAGATAAATCAGCTTAAAAGAAAAAAGAAAATGAAAATTTGTGACGAAATTTTCCTCGTCTATTATTGAACGAATCGTGCTATATAGACTATATTTTTTGGTCTCAAAATAGACTGAAAAAAGTGAAATGTGATGTTCTATGTTAAAAAAGTTTTGCGTGCAATGCATGGGGCATTAGATATACATATTATTTTTTTTAAAGTTCAGTTGCAGTGTAAAAGTAATCTATTTAACATTATTCTTATTAAATAAGAGAGCTGGGAATTATTGATAGCCAACTCACAAAAAATTACTGGACACGTGAGCATGCCCACCTCACCTGTCCCATAATTATGTCCCGTTTTTTTTGTCGTGACAGCGTTGCTCTTTGGCAGAACTACTTGTGGGGCCGTTTGTTTCGCATAAAACTCGTAATTCGTAAATGACTTATTACCCAGTTACAACTACGGCGTTTGTTTGGACCGTAATTCGTAAAAAATAATACTTGCACAAGTTAGTTTTCGGCCTAAAAAAAGAATACTCAACCTGCAGGGTGTACGTTAAAACATAAATATATTACCCTCAACTCTTATCATAACTTTAGAGTTTTAGTACATTGGAAGGGACTATATGGTACCAGAGCAATCAGGATTCTATTCTCACTAGATGCACATTTAAAAAGTGAAATTAAAAATAAAATGCAACTATGCAAAGATTTCAGATTTTAACCAATAAAAATAAGTGCTCAATCTGCAGAAACGTGTTAGAATATAAATATATGACCCTCAATCATCACTATAACTTTGTTGTTTTGTTGCAGTGCGAAGTAACTTAATAATCAAAAATTCTTCGACTAAGTTGTAACTGTTAAAATGACATATATTTAGTTACATTCCGCTTAATTAGCCAAATGACTTTCCAAGTGGGGTTTTTGGGTGGGGTTTTCGAGTTTGACAACTAAGAAACAAAAGATAAAAAAGCTGCACAAGCTGGATTTGTCCTTTTCAATTTCAAGTGGCCTCCTACCTGTGTGCTTCCTCTATTATTGGACTTGGCTGGATTTTTAACATCAATATGTTCCTTTCGTGAATCCCATTGATACCGAGCCAAGCAGGATAGAGAGAAAGCATTCACCATGGCGGAACTGATTGTATCCCCTCTTCTTGAAGCAGTGATCGACAAGCTGGGCTCTCGTCTCTCGGAGGAGCTCAGTTTGCTTCGAGGTGTCAAAAAAGACATCGAGAAGCTGCAGAGCACGCTGTCAACAATCAAGGATGTGCTTGAAGACGCCGAGCAGAGATCCATCAGTGACAAACCTCTACGCAACTGGCTGAAGAAGCTCAAGGATGCGGCTTACGATGCCGACGATGTGATGGACGAGATCCAGACAGAAGCACTGCGACGAAGGATGGAGGAACACGGTCATCCCTTGAAGGGGCAGGTGCGTGCCTTCTTTTCCTCTCACAATCATATTGCATTTCGCCACAGAATTGCTTTGAAAATAAAAGATTTGCTGGAGAGATTGGATGCAATCGCAGAAGAGAGGAGAAACTTTCACTTGACACAGGGGTCTGTGTCAGTGAGAATAAGGCACGAGGAAACACAGGGGGCTGTCGTGACTGCTTCTGAAGTTTATGGAAGAGATGAAGATAAAGACATGATATTGAATTTCTTACTCAATGAAAAAAATGATGAGGACCTCTCTGTCCTTGCAATTATTGGATTAGGAGGAGTAGGAAAAACAACACTTGCTCAGCTAGTCTACAATGATGAGAGTATAAAATCGTGGTTCGACCTTAGAGGTTGGTTTGTGTGTCTGATGAATTTGATGTGAGAGGAATCACAAAGAATATCATTCAATCTATCAACAAGGAAGCCAAGTGCGATCACTTAAAGCTTGATCCCTTGGTTCAACTTCTTCGAGAAACACTAGGAGGGCAGAGATTCATACTTGTTCTTGACGATGTCTGGAACGAGGATGATCGAGGAAGTTGGGAAAATTTAAAATCTTGGTTGAGATGTGGCAATAAAGGAAGTAAGATTGTAGTAACTACACGGAGTGAACATGTTGCAAGTGTAATGGACAGTGTTTTATCACACAAATTAAAGGGTCTATCAGCTGATGACTGCTGGAATTTATTCAGAGAGAGAGCATTTGGTCTCGGAAGACAAAAGGAATCCCCTGTGTTTATTGAAATTGGAAAGAAAATTGTTAATAAGTGTGGAGGCTTGCCTTTAGCGGCCAAGGCGCTAGGAAGTCTTATGGGCTCCAAAAGGGAGGAAGATGAGTGGTTATCAATTCAAAATAGCGAAATATGGAGCCTTAATGATGAAAATGAAATTCTACCAGCCTTATGGTTGAGTTATTATCACTTGCCGTCTTACTTGAAGCAATGCTTTGTATATTGTTCCTTGTTTCCTAAGGATTATGTTTTTGAAAAGGAGGAACTAATTAGCCTGTGGATTGGTGAAGGTTTTGTTCAATCCTCTAATGAGGGCAACGAATATTTCAATAGTTTGTCAAGGAGATCATTCTTTGATCAATTTGTGCCAGAATATGTTTACTATGATTATGACATTAACGGAGCAGGTAAATACAAGATGCATGATCTCATGCATGACCTTGCTTGCAGTGCTGCAAAAGATGAGTTCCGTATGGAGACAGTGCATGAAGAGGAGGTTAAAGTGATTGATAATTGTCATTACTTATCATTAGTCACCGATGGCAGATCACCAAATATTTTAGGCCTCTCCTCTGAACCAAAAAAACTGCGGTCCTTGTTATTGCTAAAAACTACACCATGCCTTTTTATTGTTAAGGAGATTAAATGGGATGTGTTACTGCGGCTAAGTCACATCCGAGTGTTGGATCTACATGGAAGTGGTATCTCAGTGTTGCCATCTGAAATATGCAGATTAAAATATCTAAGGCTTCTGAACTTGAGTCGCACTCGTATTGAAACATTGCCTCAGACCATTTGCAGTATGTACAATCTGTCTACATTAATTCTATCATACTGTTCCAGTCTTGAAGAGTTGCCTAGCACAATTAGCAGGCTTCCCAATCTGTGCACATTGAATCTTGTTAATTGCCGGAGGCTTAGAGAGTTGCCTGGTGGCATGAGTGAGATGAACAATCTCACGCATCTCGACATCTATAGGTGTGATGGGTTGAGGGACATGCCACTTGGCATGGGCCGATTGACTAACCTCCAGACGATGTCAAGATTTATGGTGGGTGAAAAAGATGGATGCCGCATCACAGAACTGAAAGACCTTAATCAGATAAGAGGCCGTCTGCAAATCCATAATCTCCACAGGGTGAGGAGTTCAATGGAAGCCGAGGAAGCAAACTTAAGGGCAAAGGTAAATGTCAAGCGGTTGGAACTAATATGGGATCGTGAGGAACAGGGGAGAGAGAATGCAACAGACACAGAGGTAATTGAAAGTCTCCATCCTCCCCCTAATCTAGAGGTGCTCAAAATAAAATATTATCGTGGCAGCAGATTGCCAAGTTGGATGATGATGTCAGGTTCAACAGAGCCACCAACATCATTGTTCCGGAATCTAGTGGAGCTTCAGCTATTTGATTTGAGATGTGAAGGCCTTCCATCGTTTGGTCAATTGCCCTCCCTCAAGTATCTGACAATAGAGGAAATGGATGGTGTTAGAAGAATAGGAGGAGAGGAGTTTTATGGACAGACTGCAGAGGTGGGAGAAGGAGGCAGGGATTACTCCTCCTGTTTTCCTGCCTTAGAATACCTTTCATTGTGGGATATGAGTAAGTTGGAGGAGTGGGTAGTGGAGACAGGGGAGATTGAAAGAGAGAGGATGTTTCCTTCCCTTGCAAGTTTGGAAATACGGGGATGCCCCAAATTAACAAGGATACAACCGGGCGTTCCGGTGTCCGTTGTAGATTTGACAATAGGAGGAGGCGATGATGCTACAAACGAGGAGCCGCTACCAGAAGGGAGCCTTGCAGGATTGTCCAGAGTCAGAAATCTATCCATGCACAATTTTAAAACAACTCCAACTTCTTCCTGGTGGGAGGAGCTGCACTACCTCACTGCCCTTGAGACTTTGTGGATACATAACTGTGAAGAGCTGACTTGTTTGCCCGAGGGAATTATCCAGCATCACTTCTCATCCCTCCGAACCCTTAAAATAGACAACAACAGTAAGCTGACATCTCTGGGAGATCCACAGCAGCAAACACCTCCCCTCTTATTCACCTCACTCCACCATCTTAAAATATGGGATTGCGCAGCATTGACTTCTCTGCCGGAGTGGCTGGGACGCCTCACCTCTCTTCAGTCTTTGCAACTTCTTTCTTGTCCCAACCTGGAAATGCTGCCAGAGGGGCTGCAGGACCTCGCTGCACTCCAAACATTGATTATTCAGGGAAGTCCTCTTGTGGAGAGGAGATGCGAGAGGGAGACAGGCAGTGACTGGCACAAGATTGCTCACGTACCTAATAAACATATCCATCAAAGATCAGAAGAAGAGACAATCTCAGAAGAAGAGCCACGGCAAGAGACGAGAAGGAGGAGGAGAAGAAGAGGATGCAATTGGATCGGAGAAGGAGGGAGAGGGCTTGCAAGCTGTCTGCGGGGCCATCAAGGCGCCTAAACTCGCATCTCGCAACACCCACCAGTTAGCCCACTGCGCAAACAACCCTCTTCCTGCTGGTCAGTAGTCATCACTCTGTGTGTGTCTGTGTTTTCCCCCCCTTAATTTATTTACTCTTATTGGAATTTTATTGATCTCAATTAGAGTATGAAATTATTGAAGAAGAAATGGAAAAGGACACGGGAAGAAGACCTGCTGGGCTGTACACCACCTGTTTGACAAAATGCAATCTACTCCCATTCCCAGTAATCTCTCTTATCTTGCATCAACTGTTTCGGTTTCCCATTTGGTTCACGGAGACTGCACACCAACCGGCCAACCGAACCTGATGGAAGCTAAGGAATCGGTGCAGGTGAGGAATTCAAAAACAATAATCATTTTCTATTTCCTTTTCCTGCATTGTCTACTTAAGTGGTTCTCCTTTTTAAAGCTTTATTTAACGGGAACTGCGGTGTTTCTTTGAGCAAAATGATCAATCAATCCATGCTTTATTAAATTTCAGAGATTGAAAATTCATCAAAGAAGAAGAAGAAGACAAGTAGCAAGAGGAAAGGAAGACTTCATAGGCATGCCCACAGCTTGGCAGCAGCCTGGCCGAGAAGTTCAATCATGGGATTAAGTGATAGCGTGCAGTTTTTCACACATCCAAATTTCGCACTCCTCCTTCTTTCTCGTCCTTCTGATGGACGAAATATCTTAATTGTCTGGTTACCCATCATGACGCATGTCTGCAGGCTTATCAATCTCAGAAGTTTGTTCCTTGGGATGCAAAACGTGTATCAGGTCAGTGAATGGCGTACAACATTTGTTCAATCCCAGTCTAGTTTCCTTTTACCAAGTACAGTGAACTCTTGATGTTTCTTGTTTCCATGTTTGCTCACCAATCATCGAATTTATTGACTCATTTGTTTGTGAAACTGAAAATAGAGTTTACACCTTCTCCCAAATATTTTCCTTAAATATGTTTGTTTCAGTGTTGCTGAATACATCATGCGTAATGTGAAAGATCGTCTTTTCTTCTAAAACTCTTATCACAATTACAGTTCATTTTTCTTCTTTGTTTCTCACATGTAATGGAAATTTATGCTCACATCAGAACCTAAAATCACCCCATCTACACATGAGAGGACGAATGCAAATAGCAGCAGCACAAAAATAGATGTGTAATATCCCTAAGAGTTGAAGCAATCTCTGACTTCATCACAAAGCTACAGTTATCTACCTTTTGTGAGGGGGAATCCAACATAAAATTATTTGCAGTTCCCCAGAGTATAATACCTCCCTTCCTCGTGACATTTTTTCCTACTTTCAGGTGAGTCGTGTCTTTCTTTCTCGCTTTTTCCAATTTATGGATCATTTAGATGTTTCAATGTTGCACTTTCTAACAACTCCCCGGGAAATTTCTCAAACATAGAAAACTGTTACTACTGCTACCGGTCAAAAGTTTCATGCAGACTATGAGTTAAAAATTTGACTGATACCGTTGCCAACAAAAAGGCTAACTAAAACTATGACCGATGTTAGACTTATTAGTTTTAAAGTCTAATTTATTTTGGGCCTAATCAAGTCAATTAGATATTTGCACCCGCCCACTTAACCTATGTTGTTTGACCCAATAAAGAATTGATCAAACCTAAATGGTTTGGGTCTAGACACGTTTTCAATTACACTTAGCCATGAGTGTATTTAAATTAGAATGTGGGACTCATCTACACGTGTGGAACTCGTGTTATAAATCAAGGGCCTAGATCTATGATGAGTTGAACTAGGGTTTCTTGATGCTATATATACCATGAGTAGGGTTCCCTCTCCACCAACAAGAATAATCATCTCTCTCTTAGAGGCCTCTCATCTCCTCTAAGGATAAAGAAGAGAACTTGGTGGCTGGAGAGAAGAATCCTCTCCCTCAACTCCGGCGCCTTCGAGATCGTGCAATATTCGGCATCCTCGCGATGGAATCAGGTATGCCTAAAACCCTCCTTCCCTTTGATCATGATAAAGAGGCTTACAGTATATGTGTAGATCTTGTATGGAATAAATTTAGATCTAACAATTGGTATCAGAGCCTCCTCTTTATCAGATCATAGGGATCTACAGAAATTATGATCTCGATATATAAATATCATAAAAATATCTCCTTTGATTCAATAAATATTTTGTGTCTCATATGTTGGATCAAAAGATTAAAAGGAGTAATTTTTATTGAATTTAACATGTATATATTTTTATGAAAATTTTGATTTGTGTGTTATTTAGATTTTTAAAAAAAAGGGGCATGGCCTGTTTGCACGCAGGCGCTTGCAGGCGCCTGCCTGCAACGAAAATTAAATAAAAAAAAAAAAATTTGTGTGCCCCGTCATGCCGGTGCTTGCAGGCGCCTGCATGTTAAAAAAAAAAAAAAAAAAAATGGATGGACGCATGCAGGGGCTTCCCTGCATGCAAGCCTTAAAGTGCCAAATTAAAAAAAAAAAAAAGTGATGTTAGATGCATGCGCTGGAAGCACCAGCGCATGCATCTGAAGGAGATTTCAAAATTTAAAAAAAAAAATGGTTATTTATTTAGGGTTTCCTTAATTTGAGATTATGAGATTAATTAGGATTAAAAATTTAGAGATTGAATTTTACTCTAATAAGGAAACTTACTCCTAATTAATTTCATATTAATTTTCAATTGGGATTGTTGAGATTGATTTGGGTATTATGATTGAGATATAATTCTAATCTATTAAGGATATTTTGGGATAGAATTCTACTCAAATAAAGAAACCTAATCTCAATCAATCTCACATTAAGCTAATTGGGTTTTATTCAGTTTATTTAAACCCGACCTATTAAGGAAACCCATAAGTTAACCATTGCGGGTCGGGTCTGATTCAGACCCGATAACCACTGCAGACCCGTTTTGCCAATAGAAACTTCAATTAGCCGTTACGGGCTCATACGACCTCAGTTTTGGGCATGTAAACAGCCGTTTCGAAGCTCTTGACGAGCACTACAGTATTACAGGAACTATACATGACAAAACAGTAGTTAGTTGACATAAAGAAGGCATTGAAGTGTTTGTTTATCATGGTTATGTGTACCCTTACATGCTTCCGCTTTATCATCAATATTTTATTGCTTATATTGTCTTGCATGATGAATATTGGTGTTTATTACAGTTAATAACACACAGATAAAGATATATACGTGTTCAAGCTAAAGAATTTATAAAAGAGCTTATTTAATTGCGTATGTAGTTCATGCGGACAATAACCGGCCCAAAGGAAGACTATTGTTTGGCCGAATTATGTACGGCGTCGGATACTTGATGTGGGTAATGCAAGTGGGAGAACCTTGATGTGTGGTAATCGGCCCAAAGGAAGGTTGTCACACTATTAGCCCATATTGCATTACCCTCATCAACTAGTCCGATGGCGGAACAAGAACACAGATGCATAAATTTGTGTAGCCCATGCGTGTGGCAATCGGCCCAAAGGAAGTTTGTCATTATGGCCGGGTCATTACATATATTATATGGCCAATATAGATTACTTAAATTTTAGGACCAATCCTATAAAGTGACAGTCGGCCCAAAGGAAGGCTGTTCTCTTACATAGGACCTAGACTTTAGGATATCTATATTGGGCCAGTACAGTGTTGGCATATAGAGACACAACTTGTTCTGAAAGTTTAACCGGCAGCTCTATCGGTTAAACTGGTTGCATTTTTTGAAATTCATTTTTTATGGCTATTAAAGTAGAATTTTATTAAATGCAATGTTTATGTTAAACTGATGAGAAATTGTACACTTATGTAGTCTAAATTGAATGGTACAACCTTTAAGAAGTGGTAAGACCACGTAAATGATCGTTCTTGAATTCATGCACCTAGAGTACACCTTAAAGATTGATGGATCTCTACTATCACTAATAAAAATTCAGTAAAGAAAAGGTCAATTATGGTACATGGGAGAGATCTTATAAGAGGTGTCTAATGATCATAAAGTACACTATTCCTATAACTATTAGAAGTGCTATGTCCGATAAAGTCAGTGCTCACTTAGCATCCAGGGTAAACTTCTAATAAGAAAAGGAAAGTGAAACTAAAGGGAGGAACATAAACATCACTACAGTGGCTGATCCTAAGTGGCAAAAGTGCAGAAAAATAGCCTAAGGTCATTGCATACTTTTCTGTAAGAAAGTAAGCCACCTCAAGTAAGAATGCATAAAGTATCAAAAATGACTATTTAGCGGGTATATCTCATATTTATGTTTTGTTTTGAGATTAATTTAGCTATAGTGCCACTTTATAAATTATGAATAGATAATTCACATAAGCGATTCAATGCGGAACTTTCAAACCCAAAGGAGGCCCAGCCCAGCTGAGCGATACGTATACATGGGTGATGGAAATAAAATTGCAATTAAAGCTATTGGAGTTTGTAGGCTTAAATTAGATTCTGGTTTTTTGTTTTAGATTTGGATGAGACTTTATATGTACCGTCCTTTTAGGCGGAATCATATTTCTATTTCATTTGTTAGACAGATCTAGTTTTGCTGTCACTCTTGATAATGAAATGCTTAGTCTACTTTCCAAACCTAAAGTTGTTGGTACTAGAATTCTAATTGATGGCTATATAAATTGAAACTTCATGCTTTATATACTGAATCTCTATATGTGAATAGCATAGGCACTAAGCGAAAATTAATTAAAGAAACATTAGAAAGTTTGGTACTAGACGAAGTTCAAGTGTCTTAATTTGGTGTATACAGACATTTGTGGTCCATTCCCTACAGCTTCTTGGAATGGCCATGAATATTTCATCACTTTTACAGACAATTACTCTCGTTATAGGTACCTGTACTTGTTCCATGAGAAATCTCAATCATTGGACATGTTTAAAGCCGTTAGATTTGATCATGGTAGTGAGTACTATGACAGATATGACGAATCAGGTAAATGTCCAGAATCATTTGTCAATTTCTGAAAGAGTGGTATTGTCGCTTAGTACACCATATCAGGGACACCTCGTCAAAATGGTATTGCTGAGAGATAAAATCACACACTAAAGGATATGGTTGGGAGTATGATAGCTCACACTACTCTACCAGAGTCATTATATATTGAAGCCTTAAAAATGGTTGTCACCTCCTTAATAGAATACCTAGCAAAACAGTAACTAAAACCCCATATGAGTTATGGACTGGGAAATCTCTCAGTATTAGGCATCTATATGTTTGGGGTTGTCCAGCGGAAGCTCGGCCATATATACCATATGAGAAGAAGTTGGACTCAATGACAGTTAGTTGTTTATTCGTAGGGTATTCTGAGAGGTATAAAGGCTTTAAGTTTTATTGTCCCTCCACTAAGAACATAAAGACGGATTGCTAAATTTTTTTGAGAATATTCAGAACAGTGGGAGTCAACTACATAAATATTTCATATTTAAGAAAGAACATATTGTTATACCCATGACAATTGTTCCAAATGATAAAGTAGTTGTTCCACTTCAAGATGAAAATACAGTTACATCCTTACAAGATACATATATAGTTCATCCTGAAGTAGATCATGCTGGTGAGGTAGAAACTGAAAATTCTCAACCACAAGTGCCTAGGAGATCAACTAGGAAGAGGAGATCAGTCATTACAAATGACTATATAGTTTATCTCCAATAGCATGAGTTTGACATAAGGCTAGAGGATGACCCCGTATTCTTAAATGAGGCCAAACTCAACATTCACTCCAATAAGTGGTCAAATGCCATGAAAGATGAGTTAAAATCCATAAAGGACAAAGATGTTTGGATTTAGTAGAGTTGCCTGAAGGAAAGAAACCGATTGGTTGTAAATGAGTATTCAAAACCAAGCGGGATTCGAAAGGTAATGTCGAAAGGTATAAGGCACATCTTGTCACAAAGGGATTCACTCAAAAAAAAAAAAAAAAAAAGGCATTGACTATAAGGAGACTTTCTCCCTAGTTTTCATTAAGCATTCTTTGAAGATTATTATGGCACTGGTGGTTCACTTTGACCTGAACTTATACCAAATGGATGTTAAGATTGTCTTTCTTAATGGTAGCATTGAGAAGAAATTTATATGGTGCAACCATAAAGTTTTAAAGTGAAAGTTTCATAATATTTGGTTTGCAAATAAAGAAATTCATTTATGGTTTAAAGCAAGCATCCCGTCAATAGTATTTGAAATTTGATCAAGTAATATCCGACTTTGATTTTAAGGAAAATATAGTTGATCAATGTATTTACCATAAATTTAAAGGGAGTAGATTTATATTTCTTGTGCTATATGTGGATGACATTCTATTAGCAAGTAACGATATAGATCTTCTACTTGAGACCAAGAGTTTTCTCTCAAAGAATTTTGAGATGAAAGATCTTGGAGACGCTTCTTTTGTAATAGGCATCCAGATTCAACGTGACAGGACACGTGGAATATTAGGTTTATCACAAAGGCCTATATCGATAAAGTGCTAGATAGATATGGCATGAAGAATTGCTCTTTGGGTGATGCGCCTGTCACTAAGGGAGATAAGTTAAGTCTACTCTAATGTCCCAAGAATGATCTACGGAAAGAGCAAATGAAAGACATTCCATATGCATTGGCGGTTGGATGTCTGATGTGTGCTCAAGTTTGTACCCATACAGAATAGCATATACCATTGAGAAACTTGACAGAAACTTGATCAATCATGGGATTGATCTCTGGAAGACTGTCAAGAAGGTAATGCGATATCAATAGAAGACTACATGAAATCTGATCAGTTGCAGCTGATCAGATACACAGATTCAGATTATGCTGTATGTATCGACAATAGGAAGTCCACTTCATGTTATATTTTCCTTATTGTAGGAAGATGGTGGATTTAGTCGAGAGGCCTTTACTGCTACACTGTGATAATAAAAGCTATAAAGCTCTACTATAATAGTGACAAGAGTTCAGTAAAGTCGAAACATATCGACATCAAGTTTCTTGTCATCAATGATAAAGATCAGAATCATATTTTATCTGTTGATAGTGATGACACTATTCTTAGCATTACAGATCCACTCATTAAAGGACTTTCACCTAAAGTATTCTTAAGAGCATATTGCTCATATGAGGATGACTAGTCATTATGATATCCTGATTTTGTGGGAGTGGATAATTTTATGTAACAGACATTATTTCTGAGTGCACTTTATGGATATTTGTTGATTTTGATAAATTTATAACTGCTTTTCTTAAAGTTTACTTTTGCGCATTTGAGTTTGTTGAATTAGCAGTTAGACTCGTTGGAGTCATAAAGTGAGACTCATTGGAGTCATAAGGCTAGACTCGTTGGAGTCATAAAGTGGAAACCATTTGGAATTGTACCTTATTTGATCAGAGGACATTTCCATGCCACACGTCCACATTTGATCTATGTCGTTAGGGGTTCTGAAACTTGTGATGTGGAAGGTCCTACCTCGATTATACAGAAGGTAACGATCGTCATGTTCGGTGGCAGGACACTTAATGGACCAGATTGTTTTGAAACGTGGTTTTGTCGGCGGTTAAAGTTTTGACGTCATAAAGTTATGCATAATATCTATTCAGTATGACTTGCTTGGCCCAAGTGGGAGATTGTTAGACTTATTAGTTTTAAAGTCTAATTTATTTTGGGCCTAATCAAGTCAATTAGATATTTGCACCCGCCCACTTAACCTATGTTGTTTGACCCAATAAAGAATTGATCAAACCTAAATGGTTTGGGTCTAGACACGTTTTCAATTACACTTAGCCATGAGTGTATTTAAATTAGAATGTGGGACTCATCTACACGTGTGGAACTCGTGTTATAAATCAAGGGCCTAGATCTATGATGAGTTGAACTAGGGTTTCTTGATGCTATATATACCATGAGTAGGGTTCCCTCTCCACCAACAAGAATAATCATCTCTCTCTTAGAGGCCTCTCATCTCCTCTAAGGATAAAGAAGAGAACTTGGTGGCTGGAGAGAAGAATCCTCTCCCTCAACTCCGGCGCCTTCGAGATCGTGCAATATTCGGCATCCTCGCGATGGAATCAGGTATGCCTAAAACCCTCCTTCCCTTTGATCATGATAAAGAGGCTTACAGTATATGTGTAGATCTTGTATGGAATAAATTTAGATCTAACAATTGGTATCAGAGCCTCCTCTTTATCAGATCATAGGGATCTACAGAAATTATGATCTCGATATATAAATATCATAAAAATATCTCCTTTGATTCAATAAATATTTTGTGTCTCATATGTTGGATCAAAAGATTAAAAGGAGTAATTTTTATTGAATTTAACATGTATATATTTTTATGAAAATTTTGATTTGTGTGTTATTTAGATTTTTTAAAAAAAAAGGGGCATGGCCTGTTTGCACGCAGGCGCTTGCAGGCGCCTGCATGCAACGAAAATTAAATAAAAAAAAAAAATTTGTGTGCCCCGTCATGCCGGTGCTTGCAGGCGCCTGCATGTTAAAAAAAAAAAAAAAAAAAATGGATGGACGCATGCAGGGGCTTCCCTGCATGCAAGCCTTAAAGTGCCAAATTAAAAAAAAAAAAAGTGATGTTAGATGCATGCGCTGGAAGCACCAGCGCATGCATCTGAAGGAGATTTCAAAATTTTAAAAAAAAAATGGTTATTTATTTAGGGTTTCCTTAATTTGAGATTATGAGATTAATTAGGATTAAAAATTTAGAGATTGAATTTTACTCTAATAAGGAAACTTACTCCTAATTAATTTCATATTAATTTTCAATTGGGATTGTTGAGATTGATTTGGGTATTATGATTGAGATATAATTCTAATCTATTAAGGATATTTTGGGATAGAATTCTACTCAAATAAAGAAACCTAATCTCAATCAATCTCACATTAAGCTAATTGGGTTTTATTCAGTTTATTTAAACCCGACCTATTAAGGAAACCCATAAGTTAACCATTGCGGGTCGGGTCTGATTCAGACCCGATAACCACTGCAGACCCGTTTTGCCAATAGAAACTTCAATTAGCCGTTACGGGCTCATACGACCTCAGTTTTGGGCATGTAAACAGCCGTTTCGAAGCTCTTGACGAGCACTACAGTATTACAGGAACTATACATGACAAAACAGTAGTTAGTTGACATAAAGAAGGCATTGAAGTGTTTGTTTATCATGGTTATGTGTACCCTTACATGCTTCCGCTTTATCATCAATATTTTATTGCTTATATTGTCTTGCATGATGAATATTGGTGTTTATTACAGTTAATAACACACAGATAAAGATATATACGTGTTCAAACTAAAGAATTTATAAAAGAGCTTATTTAATTGCGTATGTAGTTCATGCGGACAATAGCCGGCCCAAAGGAAGACTATTGTTTGGCCGAATTATGTACTGCGTCGGATACTTGATGTGGGTAATGCAAGTGGGAGAACCTTGATGTGTGGTAATCGGCCCAAAGGAAGGTTGTCACACTATTAGCCCATATTGCATTACCCTCATCAACTAGTCCGATGGCGGAACAAGAACACAGATGCATAAATTTGTGTAGCCCATGCGTGTGGCAATCGGCCCAAAGGAAGTTTGTCATTATGGCCGGGTCATTACATATATTATATGGCCAATATAGATTACTTAAATTTTAGGACCAATCCTATAAAGTGACAGTCGGCCCAAAGGAAGGCTGTTCTCTTACATAGGACCTAGACTTTAGGATATCTATATTGGGCCAGTACAGTGTTGGCATATAGAGACACAACTTGTTCTGAAAGTTTAACCGGCAGCTCTATCGGTTAAACTGGTTGCATTTTTTGAAATTCATTTTTTATGGCTATTACAGTAGAATTTTATTAAATGCAATGTTTATGTTAAACTGATGAGAAATTGTACACTTATGTAGTCTAAATTGAATGGTACAACCTTTAAGAAGTGGTAAGACCACGTAAATGATCGTTCTTGAATTCATGCACCTAGAGTACACCTTAAAGATTGATGGATCTCTACTATCACTAATAAAAATTCAGTAAAGAAAAGGTCAATTATGGTACATGGGAGAGATCTTATAAGAGGTGTCTAATGGTCATAAAGTACACTATTCCTATAACTATTAGAAGTGCTATGTCCGATAAAGTCAGTGCTCACTTAGCATCCAGGGTAAACTTCTAATAAGAAAAGGAAAGTGAAACTAAAGGGAGGAACATAAACATCACTACAGTGGCTGATCCTAAGTGGCAAAAGTGCAGAAAAATAGCCTAAGGTCATTGCATACTTTTCTGTAAGAAAGTAAGCCACCTCAAGTAGGAATGCATAAAGTATCAAAAATGACTATTTAGCGGGTATATCTCATATTTATGTTTTGTTTTGAGATTAATTTAGCTATAGTGCCACTTTATAAATTATGAATAGATAATTCACATAAGCGATTCAATGCGGAACTTTCAAACCCAAAGGAGGCCCAGCCCAGCTGAGCGATACGTATACATGGGTGATGGAAATAAAATTGCAATTAAAGCTATTGGAGTTTGTAGGCTTAAATTAGATTCTGGTTTTTTGTTTTAGATTTGGATGAGACTTTATATGTACCGTCCTTTTAGGCGGAATCATATTTCTATTTCATTTGTTAGACAGATCTAGTTTTGCTGTCACTCTTGATAATGAAATGCTTAGTCTACTTTCCAAACCTAAAGTTGTTGGTACTAGAATTCTAATTGATGGCTATATAAATTGAAACTTCATGCTTTATATACTGAATCTCTATATGTGAATAGCATAGGCACTAAGCGAAAATTAATTAAAGAAACATTAGAAAGTTTGGTACTAGACGAAGTTCAAGTGTCTTAATTTGGTGTATACAGACATTTGTGGTCCATTCCCTACAGCTTCTTGGAATGGCCATGAATATTTCATCACTTTTACAGACAATTACTCTCGTTATAGGTACCTGTACTTGTTCCATGAGAAATCTCAATCATTGGACATGTTTAAAGCCGTTAGATTTGATCATGGTAGTGAGTACTATGACAGATATGACGAATCAGGTAAATGTCCAGAATCATTTGTCAATTTCTGAAAGAGTGGTATTGTCGCTTAGTACACCATATCAGGGACACCTCGTCAAAATGGTATTGCTGAGAGATAAAATCACACACTAAAGGATATGGTTGGGAGTATGATAGCTCACACTACTCTACCAGAGTCATTATATATTGAAGCCTTAAAAATGGTTGTCACCTCCTTAATAGAATACCTAGCAAAACAGTAACTAAAACCCCATATGAGTTATGGACTGGGAAATCTCTCAGTATTAGGCATCTATATGTTTGGGGTTGTCCAGCGGAAGCTCGGCCATATATACCATATGAGAAGAAGTTGGACTCAATGACAGTTAGTTGTTTATTCGTAGGGTATTCTGAGAGGTATAAAGGCTTTAAGTTTTATTGTCCCTCCACTAAGAACATAAAGACGGATTGCTAAATTTTTTTGAGAATATTCAGAACAGTGGGAGTCAACTACATAAAGATTTCATATTTAAGAAAGAACATATTGTTATACCCATGACAATTGTTCCAAATGATAAAGTAGTTGTTCCACTTCAAGATGAAAATACAGTTACATCCTTACAAGATACATATATAGTTCATCCTGAAGTAGATCATGCTGGTGAGGTAGAAACTGAAAATTCTCAACCACAAGTGCCTAGGAGATCAACTAGGAAGAGGAGATCAGTCATTACAAATGACTATATAGTTTATCTCCAATAGCATGAGTTTGACATAAGGCTAGAGGATGACCCCGTATTCTTAAATGAGGCCAAACTCAACATTCACTCCAATAAGTGGTCAAATGCCATGAAAGATGAGTTAAAATCCATAAAGGACAAAGATGTTTGGGATTTAGTAGAGTTGCCTGAAGGAAAGAAACCGATTGGTTGTAAATGAGTATTCAAAACCAAGCGGGATTCGAAAGGTAATGTCGAAAGGTATAAGGCACATCTTGTCACAAAGGGATTCACTCAAAAAAAAAAAAAAAAAAGGCATTGACTATAAGGAGACTTTCTCCCTAGTTTTCATTAAGCATTCTTTGAAGATTATTATGGCACTGGTGGTTCACTTTGACCTGAACTTATACCAAATGGATGTTAAGATTGTCTTTCTTAATGGTAGCATTGAGAAGAAATTTATATGGTGCAACCATAAAGTTTTAAAGTGAAAGTTTCATAATATTTGGTTTGCAAATAAAGAAATTCATTTATGGTTTAAAGCAAGCATCCCGTCAATAGTATTTGAAATTTGATCAAGTAATATCCGACTTTGATTTTAAGGAAAATATAGTTGATCAATGTATTTACCATAAATTTAAAGGGAGTAGATTTATATTTCTTGTGCTATATGTGGATGACATTCTATTAGCAAGTAACGATATAGATCTTCTACTTGAGACCAAGAGTTCTCTCAAAGAATTTTGAGATGAAAGATCTTGGAGACGCTTCTTTTGTAATAGGCATCCAGATTCAACGTGACAGGACACGTGGAATATTAGGTTTATCACAAAGGCCTATATCGATAAAGTGCTAGATAGATATGGCATGAAGAATTGCTCTTTGGGTGATGCGCCTGTCACTAAGGGAGATAAGTTAAGTCTACTCTAATGTCCCAAGAATGATCTACGGAAAGAGCAAATGAAAGACATTCCATATGCATTGGCGGTTGGATGTCTGATGTGTGCTCAAGTTTGTACCCATACAGAATAGCATATACCATTGAGAAACTTGACAGAAACTTGATCAATCATGGGATTGATCTCTGGAAGACTGTCAAGAAGGTAATGCGATATCAATAGAAGACTACATGAAATCTGATCAGTTGCAGCTGATCAGATACACAGATTCAGATTATGCTGTATGTATCGACAATAGGAAGTCCACTTCATGTTATATTTTCCTTATTGTAGGAAGATGGTGGATTTAGTCGAGAGGCCTTTACTGCTACACTGTGATAATAAAAGCTATAAAGCTCTACTATAATAGTGACAAGAGTTCAGTAAAGTCGAAACATATCGACATCAAGTTTCTTGTCATCAATGATAAAGATCAGAATCATATTTTATCTGTTGATAGTGATGACACTATTCTTAGCATTACAGATCCACTCATTAAAGGACTTTCACCTAAAGTATTCTTAAGAGCATATTGCTCATATGAGGATGACTAGTCATTATGATATCCTGATTTTGTGGGAGTGGATAATTTTATGTAACAGACATTATTTCTGAGTGCACTTTATGGATATTTGTTGATTTTGATAAATTTATAACTGCTTTTCTTAAAGTTTACTTTTGCGCATTTGAGTTTGTTGAATTAGCAGTTAGACTCGTTGGAGTCATAAAGTGAGACTCATTGGAGTCATAAGGCTAGACTCGTTGGAGTCATAAAGTGGAAACCATTTGGAATTGTACCTTATTTGATCAGAGGACATTTCCATGCCACACGTCCACATTTGATCTATGTCGTTAGGGGTTCTGAAACTTGTGATGTGGAAGGTCCTACCTCGATTATACAGAAGGTAACGATCGTCATGTTCGGTGGCAGGACACTTAATGGACCAGATTGTTTTGAAACGTGGTTTTGTCGGCGGTTAAAGTTTTGACGTCATAAAGTTATGCATAATATCTATTCAGTATGACTTGCTTGGCCCAAGTGGGAGATTGTTAGACTTATTAGTTTTAAAGTCTAATTTATTTTGGGCCTAATCAAGTCAATTAGATATTTGCACCCGCCCACTTAACCTATGTTGTTTGACCCAATAAAGAATTGATCAAACCTAAATGGTTTGGGTCTAGACACGTTTTCAATTACACTTAGCCATGAGTGTATTTAAATTAGAATGTGGGACTCATCTACACGTGTGGAACTCGTGTTATAAATCAAGGGCCTAGATCTATGATGAGTTGAACTAGGGTTTCTTGATGCTATATATACCATGAGTAGGGTTCCCTCTCCACCAACAAGAATAATCATCTCTCTCTTAGAGGCCTCTCATCTCCTCTAAGGATAAAGAAGAGAACTTGGTGGCTGGAGAGAAGAATCCTCTCCCTCAACTCCGGCGCCTTCGAGATCGTGCAATATTCGGCATCCTCGCGATGGAATCAGGTATGCCTAAAACCCTCCTTCCCTTTGATCTTGATAAAGAGGCTTACAGTATATGTGTAGATCTTGTATGGAATAAATTTAGATCTAACAACCGATACTGTAATGTCCCTAATTAATAATACAATACCTGTATTTTAAGAATTTACTTATTATTTTATTTATGACTTATCATTTTTAAAATATACAAGTTTCGTAGAGATACTTGCTGTTAAATTGCTTTTATATATTAGTATTAATATTTCTTGTTAACATTAGTAATTTTCATTATTATTATCATTATTGTTAATATTATTATTAAAGTTACTACTAGTATTGTTATTGTTACTTTTAGTTATTATTTTGTATTAAATTAGTGTTATTATTATTATACTATTAGTATTAGTATTTATTGTGTGTTTTAGCCCACCTCCTACTTATTTTTCCTCCTCTAATTTTTCTTTTTCACTAAAAGCTCAAATATGTTTTTTTTTTTCAAATTCTTGTTCTCCTCATTTCATAAAGTTAGGCTCAATCTTTATTTTTTTCTCTTTTCCTTTCAAATCTACAAGCCCAATTAACTTGAGCCCATTACCTATGATAACCATACATAACCCAATAGCCCATTAAAAGTTAACAATATTCTAAATTCAAATCTTATTCTAATCCCAGTTGAATCCACCAAATCTTGATCCTAACAACCCAAGCCCATTCTTTTTCCTCCCTCATTTCATGAAGCCAAAACCGAATCCCCATAAATCTCAAATTCAAACAACCCAATCTTAAAAATCCTAACTAAATGATAACTAATCCTATCTAATTTCCTTTTACCAAGTACAGTGAACCTTGATGTTTCTTGTTTCCATGTTTGCTCACCAATCATCGAATTTATTGACTCATTTGTTTGTGAAACTGAAAATAGAGTTTACACCTTCTCCCAAATATTTTCCTTAAATATGTTTGTTTCAGTGTTGCTGAATACATCATGCGTAATATGAAAGACCGTCTTTTCTTCTAAAACTCTTATCACAATTACAGTTCATTTTTCTTCTTTGTTTCTCACATGTAATGAAAATTTAAGCTCACATCCGAACCTAAAATCACTCCATCTACACATGAGAGGACGAATGCAAATAGCAGCAGCAGCACAAAAATAAATGTATAATATCACTAAGAGTTGAAGCAATCTCTGACTTCATCACAAAGTTACAGTTATCTATTGGCAATCCAACATAAAATTATATGCAGTTCCCCACAGTATAATCCCTCCCTTTCTCGTGACATTTTTTCCTACTTTCAGGTGAGTCGTGTCTTTCTTTCTCGCTTTTTCCAATTTATGGATCATTTAAATGTTTCAATGTTGCACTTTCTAACAACTCCATGGGAAATTTCTCAAACATAGGAAATTGTTACTGCTGCTACCAGTCAAAAGTTTCATGCAGACAATTCATTAGAGAACATGAGTTGAAAATTTGACTGATACCGTTGCCAACAAAAAGGCTAACTAAAACTATGACCCATGCTGAGATTTCAAGCCTTGTCAAACAGAACTACATTAGATTTTTAACCTCTAGGTGTAAACATCCCTAGCGACAGAGAGTGTGCCCAAAGATGAGAGAAATATAATTTGGCTTAAAACCAAAAGAAATGACTCTTGAAAAGGGTCTCATCTCAGGAACAACATACATTGCTCTCTCTGGCAAGGCAGGAAAAAAAAAATATCTTCTCCAAGTCATCAGCAGTTACATAACCATGTAGACAAAGATTCAAATTAGAAGTAATCAGGTTCAAAGTATTCCAAAAAGATTTAGATTTAAGTGACATAAATTTTGGTAGTTCCTTCCCTTCACCCAATGCAGAGTCTGCTCAGATTCATCTTCATTTTCCTTTTTTCTCCAATCATCCCACATATGGCCTATAGTATTTAGGGATGATAATGGGTCGGGACTGGCCATGGGACCCCAAACCCGGCCCAAAAAAGCCTGGACCAGTCAAAAATGGGCCATGGTTGGGACCTTGTTTTAGGCCCTTTTTATTTTAGGGCCGCCCGAGGCCTAGACTAGGTCGGCCCCAACCCCGACCTAGACCCTGGTCCTGGTTCTTAAGGAGGCCCGTTTTGGATCCTTCTTATGAGTCTAAATCCAATATCAAATATACTTATTTTCTTATTAATATCATTATTATGCTACAAAATAATATCATCTTATAATTTTTCAAACATTAAAAGTAAAGTAAAGACTATTAATCTCATAAAACATAGAATTTTGACAAAATAAGAAGAAAACATATAAGTGTATTTTTTCCTTCAATTTTTAAATAGCATTAGGATCTAAATGGAGGCTTCCTTTAATTTTTAAATAGCATTAGGATCTAAATGGAGGCTCTAACGCCGGGGGCCAGGGCCAGTTGTATTAGGGCAAAGGCCAAGTTTGGGGCCGGATTTAAAGCCCAAAATATTTTAGAGTTGGGGGCGGGGCTTACCCTAGGCCCAGTTCGGCTCTGACCCATTATCATCCCTAATAGTATTAGACAGGATTGTGTCTTTATTGCGTCTAACTTAAGAAGTTTCGAGCACATTGAGAAAAACAGATGATGAAGTCTCCTAATTATCCATGCAGATGTCGCAATCATTGCCCATTTCCATGCCTTCTTATCTCCATATAATTTCTTATTGTCAAATACCTATGAATTTTCTCCTAGAAAATTTACATTGGCATCCTTGATTTTAGATCAACATCTGACTTATTTATTTTTCTCTATTGTTGAATTTTATTTCTTTTTCCAATGCAGGTTGCTAATCTTGTTTTGTTTGGGAAATAGGTGAAGGTTTATGAGGGGAAACTTTATAGCTACAATACCATGATACCATCAGGAAGTTTGCTAAAGAGAATTATTATGCCTTGATATCCAATTATAAATATTTGTAACCTCAATAATCTGCATTAATGGATTCACCAGCTTAAATTGATAAACTTTTTTTTTTTTTTTGGAAGAAAGAGTATAGGTTTGTTTTCACATATAAAACTTCTAATGAGTCTGGTAGCTTAAAAAGTTAGTTAGAATAAGATTTAAGAAATCCCGTATCATCATAATAATAAATAATATAAAATTCACTGGATTACTAACTTAAAAATAAGATAAAACTATTGAAAAACATCTCACTGTTTTTATTATTATTATTTTAACAGCATTTTGAAAAGAAATAGTTAAGGTAATGATTTATAAATTCAATATGGTTACATCTGATGTTGATTTGTCAGTAAAGAATTTTAAGTTCTTATTTCTTTTTAAGAATTTGTTGTTGCCTGGTAAAAGGCTTTACTGCCGTGCTAAAGCAAGAAACATTTTGCTCTCAAAAACAGCATTGAAAATATAAACTTTTATATTTTCAGTACGTATGTTTGTTTTGTGATATAAGATGAGATAAACAATGTCCTTTCTAGTTAATTTACTTTTCTATGGATGTGTTTTATAATTTGGTTATGCCATCAATAAATTGTCTTTCTTGTTGGCAGTTGGTAGTCTTTGACTGGTACAGTGTTCTAATATGAGGTTACCTGAATGTAGCTGATTGATTGTAATATGGGTGATGAGGACATCGAAGCGCACGTGCAGCAGAAGGGGAAGCACCCGTACGTGAATCAGCACAGGAGGCATCGAACTATACCTACACGTCGTGCTACAGCGACGCGTCGCATTACAGCCATGTGGTTTTAGTCGACTCTGGAGTCTGTATCTTCATTTTAGTTTTTTTTTAATTTCAATACTCTTGTTTAGCCTCACATCAGTTGTGAGGACAAATTGCTAGCATGTCATAGTTTGAGAAATAAAGGAAGGGGTAATTTGCTGAACTAAAATTAGATAATTTTAAATTGGAAAAAACTCTTTATTTGTATTGGTGTGCGAAGCCCTTTTCAAAATCAGATTCGGGTGTGAAACCCTAACCCGTACCTCCTATCCGTAACCCATTATCCATTTCTCCACTTCAACAAAACCCTCGCTTAAAAAAATAGAAACAATTATCACAAAAGATAAATGGAGAACAAATGAGTGAAGATGCAGGTGGACATAATGTGCTTAGAAGTAGATAGTTTCATGTAAAGGTGGACACAACTATTTAAAATGGATATATTACATGTAAAGTAGACATTTTGTTTCTACGGGTTGACCATTTTATTTTTATATTGATAAATGAAAGAAGAACAATGTTATATATCTATACAACAAATAACTAAGCATACAGTTTGAACTATTTGTCCGCCATCTTTACAAAAGTGGATATATATATATATCTAAGCAGTCAATTTATCTAAAAGTGGACTTTAAGACTTAAACACTGATTACGGTGAGATGTGGACTTCCTTTCGTCCTCGTTCCCCAATAGGAGTTTCCACTTCAAAATCACAGTTACAGGGATAATCTTATTTGCCACTAGCTATCTGAGCCATAGGCTAGACTTCAAGCCCATTCAATATATTTTTTTATTCTCAAATTACTATGAACGCTTACTATAAATTTTGTTGTGATAAAAAAAAATTTAATAAATTAAATTTCTAAATGAAAAAAAGAGCAATATAGTTCTAAGAGAAAAAAAATGAGAAGACTAAGATCCAATAAAGTTTCTAAATATATTTTATTTGACACTAAATTAGAAAAATATCAAACTAAATGCTCCGTCCAAAAAAATAAACATTTTTCAATATATTTTCTCTTATATTTAATAAGGAATCTCACTAAAAACTATCCACGCTAGCGTTATTCTATCTAATTTGACATAGAGCTGTACAAGAAATCATGTCAGATTTCATGCTTACCATCCATTATCAAAAAATTAGCCCGAAAGTGGACAAAATGAAGTTAAAGATGGACAGTTTATATAAGTTGATCAGATTTCAACGCGTGACCTGCATTAAAGTAACCTCTGTGCTCCCAACCATGGGCGGACGCACAGGTTGGCTGGACCGGGCTGTAGCCCGGCCCATTTTTTCATATAATGCCTTAAATTTTTTTTCCCCATATATTGTCTTCAATTTCTTTCTATTTTGGTTTTCTTTTAGCAAATTTTATTATGCTTCTACTCCTAATTTAGTGGAGAATATTGTTTTTTCTTTTGATAAATTCATATAATTCATAAGCATAAGTTATAAAAAGTTGCAACCCACCCCAAAATTTATTCCTGGTTCCGCCTCTGCTCCCCACTGACCTCACATTATTGCAACGGCATGCGTGAATTACCCAATGAAGAGCAATAAGGGAATTTTACAAAGCAAACTACCATAAAACTACTGAGAATACAATGTAAGAGATTAATGAATAAAAATAGTATATGCAGGGTTTTTTAGCGCAGGAAAGATGACCAAGGGCTTTTGCAAACTCTAAAAAATGTAACCTACGCTAAACCCCAACGCTATCCTATTATCATCCCCAGTGGGGTGTCATCCTTTTTTAATTAGTTTATTCATGGGCCTCCGAGCCCACTCAAGACTAAAAGCAGAAAAACAAAAAAAATAAAACTTCTTTCTTGTATGGGATGTTTGGGGAATGTATATCACCGTCCCAACAAATGAGAAAGGAACCCCAAAAAAATTACAGTTGTGTCATAATTTTTTAATGATTTAGCGAAAAGTTTAAAATGCCTTTTTTTCCTCCTTTTTTCCTTCTTCTTTCCTCTGGTTTCCCTCCTCCTTCTCCAACGACCCCACTCCTTCTCCTCCTTACCCCTCCCCTCCCCGGCCTCCCCCCGCTCCCGCTTCCGCCACCCTCACCTCCCCCTCCCCGGCCTCCCCTGTTGGCCCAAAGGCCTTCCACCCTAGTTTTGATGATGATTAACTCATGTAGTTATGTTTACTAATAATCTTGTATTGTTTAAGTTTCAGATCATTAACCAAGATATTAGTTGGTGATTAGCTTCAACAAGGTGTTTTGAAGCTTATCATGGTGATTCCGATGCCAAAGCTTAAAGATCATACCTTTGCACTCGGTGGATCGCGTTTGGGAGCAAGTCTTCTTGATGACTCAAAGACTTAGGTATCCTAGTTTAGATTGTGAGTTTTAGATCCATTTGTAAAGATTAGAATAGTATGATATGCTCAAGTACACATACACACACATTTCATGATTTGGATTTTGATTTTCATGAATAGTTTGATCAAAACAAGTTTACATGTTTTATATGTATATTAGATGTGCTCTATATACATACATGCTCATATGACTTATACAAACTTAGTTTGACGTACCTATTCATGTAGTTTTATGTTTTGGTATAAAACATATTTTTGAAATTAAAGAACAAAAACTGTGATATATTTTGTGAATGTATATTGGACCTATGTCCATATGCATCATGCTTAATAATGTTCAAATATCATGTTTTTGTATTTCTATAAAGTTTTAGAAAAATCAGATTTCTATTGAAAAATCAAGTTTGATAAAAATACAAGTTTTGGTTTTTGATAAAATTGGCAAGACACAAAAATGAATTAATATGATTGATATATGTCTTGAAAATTTTATCACATGTTTATGTTTCAATATAAAATGTTAAAATAAGTTTTATAGAATTTTCAGAAAAAGATAAAAGATTTTTATAAAATATTTTTCCCAAATTTTCTGATCTTATTTTTTGTGCTGACAGGCTGGTCGGTCGACCAGGACGGTCGACCGCACCAAGGGACGGTCGACCGCACCGGTCGACCGACGTGCACAGACTTGTGCACGTCTGCAGCACAGTGGTCCGGTCGACCGGACGGTCGACCGCTGCAGAGAGTTCTGCTCTCTGTTAGTTTGAGTCGACCGGGCGGTCGACCGGTAGCTCCAACGGGTCAAAATATGACCGTTGGACGGTCGACCGGCCGGTCGACCGTTGCCTGTCAGAGCTGCCAGCTCAGCTCTAACGGCTAGTTTCTGTTTTGGCATATAACCCCATCTCTTTGGGATTTTGGCTAAGGTTTTCAAGGAGAAATTCCAGACTTTCTCTAGTGTTTAAAAGAGTTTTAAAAGAGTTTTTAAGTCAAAAAGATTTCATCTTATTTGTTTTTGGGGTTTTTGGAAAATCAAAGAAAGCTAGGGTTTTGGGAGATTGTTTTGTTTTTTCGTTTTCTATCATTTACAAGTGATTTCCCAAGTAGATTTTCTTTGTTGCTGGTTTCCAAAAACACCTTATTTCCACACTTGAGCTATCACCTATCCTAATCTATTAGGATCTTGTTTTTGTGGAAAAAGAAAAGAGAAAAGAAAGAAAGATTGTGTTTGTGGTCTTTGTAACCACTTATTGTAAACCCTCCTTACTTTTGTGAATCCCTCTTCTGTAGAGGTGATCGGAGTGGTATTGGTTTGGATCCCTCTTAGGTAGAGGTGATTGTGTTGGTTGTGAGCCTCTTCGGTAGAGGTGGTTGTTGGTTGGTTGTTGGCCTCGGTGGAGGTTGTTGTTTGAGAGAGGAGTTTGGTACTCCTAGTGTTGTAACAAATCCTCTTCGGTAGAGGTTCCCTCGGTGGGAGATAGTGGATTGGAAATCCTACACGGTGGTGTAGGCGGGGATGTAGAGCAAGGTGCTCGAACCTCGAAACATATCTTGGTCTTTGCGATTGATCCATTGTCTCTCTAACTCTCTCTCATTTATATTGTGCAAAGCATCATAATTCATCTTGTCATATTTATTTGCTTGTGTTGTGCCTTGCATAATCCATATTGTTATATCCTTGATTGCTTGGCTTGATTGTGTGTGCACATTGCTTGGATTGCTTGTGTGTGTGCCTAACTTATACTCATCCAACAAGAGCTTCACATAGCACCTCAACCAATTTCAAGGGGAATCAAGGGGAGTTAGTCCAGAGCCTCGCAAGGGGAATTCGGCTACACTTGTTGTATTGTATTAGTTTGTGCATTATTTGCATTAGCTTTCGTTTTTAGCGTACTTAGTTTTGCATTTAGTCTTAGATTAGCACTAACACCTATTCACCCCCCTCTACGTGTTTTTCAATTGGTATCAGAGCTAGTGCTCCTGATACTTAGGCTTAACATCCTAGGAGTGAGATCCATTTGCTTGCTAATCTATTGTTTGCATTTGCTTGTTTGCACACATTTAGTTTACCATGGCCTTCATGACCCCACCTATGTATGACCCTTCCAACATTCTTGTTTGGAAGACTAGGATGTCCATTTACCTACAAACCCTAGGTTTACATGTTTTCCTTGCGGCTACCAAGAAATGCTATCTTGGTAATTGCATTCATATAGGGGCCAATGCACAAGCCCTTGAGGCTATTAGAAGCACACTTTCAAAAGAATATCTTATGCATGTTTCTAATATTGATTCCGTCTTTGCAGTGTGGAACAAATTGACAACAACCACCACCTCCGAGCTTCAAATGCAAATCCAAAAGGAAGAGGAATCTAGTGGAGACTCCGAGTCACAATGCTTCCTGGTCCAAGGGAATGACTCCCTTGAGGTACAATCGGAACCATTAGATAGTGATGATGATTGCTCTAGTTCTTCTAATGATCATATTGATGCTCATGATTTAAATGAAGAACTATCTATTGTATGTGAAAAATTAATAGAAAAATATAAAGTTTTGAAAAAGAAGAGTCTAGGCATTAATAATGAAAATAAAAATTTGATTGCTAGACTTGATGTTGTTTTGCAAGAAAAAGAGGAGATTGCTAATGAGAGGGATTCATTAAAATCTCAACTTGATCTTACACTTAAAGAAAATGAGTTTTTGTAAAATAAAAATGATTGCCATGTTCTTTTGAAGAAAAATGAAAATTTGTCTTCGAAAGTTGATTTTATTTTAAAAGAAAATGTTGCTTTGAAAAATAAAATTATTTCTATTTCAAATGAGTTGAATGCTTGTTTAGATAAGAATATGGTTTTGAAAAGTAAAATTGATGCACATGTTTGCCATGCTAGTGTAGCTTCTTCATCTAGTCTACCTAATGCATGTACCTCTTCTTCTAAGATTAATAATGATATATCCATGCTTAAGAAGAAGGTAGATGGTTTGGGCTCCACTATGAGTCAATGTGCCATGAACCACACTCGCTTGGAAACCTTGGTTCGTAAGAAACAAGTTCCAACTTTTATGCATGCATACCCTCCACGGCATACACATGCTCCACACGGACACCATCAACACATGTATGCTCATGTGTACACATGTACACATTGTGGCCGAAAAAGCCATCTTGCTAAATTTTGTTATGATAGATTAAATGTTTCAAATTTAGCAAAGAAATTTGTTTGGGTTAGGGAAGGGACTAACCCCCATGGACCCAATAAGATGTGGGTACCAAAGACCACCCCTCCTTTGTTTAATGTAGGTGTGGGCTCTCACATGACGTGAGAGTGATGACACCTTGGAGTGGATGCGTTCCGGACTTAAAGGAAATCATTTGGATGCATCACTTTCAAGGGAAGATTTGGTGGTGAGGACCACCACGTTTTGGAGACAAGGAAAGTTGCTTCTTCGGTTTTGGTAACTATCCTAACTCCTCATTTATTATTTACATGCTTTCAATATTCATGTTTATAGCATGTTTTTGATGTCTATGGATTAGTATGTTCATTCCATGTTTATTAGATCCTTGACATACATGTATAGTATTGAGACACACTTGCTTATATGAACCCATATTTAGTGTTCTCACCTTTGTTTAGCTATAATGTACATCATGAATCTAATACATGTGAATTTACATAGTAATCATGTTTAAGCTTTATCATGATGTTTGTTTTATGCTTCATGTGGTATAAACTAGTTTAGATGTAGATTTTATCAAAACTTGCATGTATGCATGTACACATAGTGAGAACAATTTGACTTTTATATGTTTGCACTTCATGCTCATTTGTACCCACTATATGCACATGTATAAGCTAGTTTTGATGATTCCTTCATTTATACTTGCTATGCCTATTTTCATGTTTTTACTTCATGTATATGTATTTTGAATTCAAACCTAATAAATATACATGTATACCCATGAGTTTTTTGCCTTCATGCAAATACTTTTAATAGACTCGTTTACGGTTGGGATATGTATGTATATTGTTAAATTTGGATGAATCATACATATACCTAGAAGTTTGATAAAAGAATTTTTGATGAATCTTTGCTTGTTTTATATAGCAAAATAATATTCGTGTTTGTTTTGATACTTCATGTTTTGAATATATGTTTAGATGTTAGTTTTCATTAAGACTAGGATTTATATTTGTACATATGATGGGCTACAAACAAATCTATATATGTTTGGGATTGAATGCTTGTTTGTTCCCATTAGATGTGCTAGTATAGTCTAGTTTTGATGATTCATACATTTTAAACTTGTATTCCATTTTTGGTATTTGTTTTTATGATTATGAGTTTTCATTTCATGTATATGTGTATTTTGCCAAACTTGAAGATATACATGTATACCCCTTGAGTCATTTGCCTTTCATGCAAATATCTATTATGGACTCAAAGTGTGTTTAAGGGATATGTATGTATACTTCTTGTGTTGACAAATCATACATATACCTTGAAAAGAATTGGTATCAAATTATTTTAATGAAAAGCTAAATTTTCATACTTTTCATGCTTTTCATGTTTTCCTTGAATTGATATTTAAACTTCATGTATATGTTTACCTTGTCCAAACCATTAGATATACATGAATATCCTTTTTGAGCCACGTGCCTTCATGCATATATCCTTGTGGACTCGTTTGTATTTTAGATATGTATGTATACTTTGGTTTGTATTAGACATACATATGCCTTGAAGATTAAATAATATTAATTTTTAGTTTTCTTGTTTAAAGGAATAATTGAACTTAATTGAACAAATTTTCATGATTGTGATCTCCATACTTGACTTGTACACTCACATTTATTATTTGCTCATATTTTGTTTTCATGAGACATTTTTATGCTTAATTGGATTAGAGTGTTGATTATCATGTAGATTTCATTTTTATAAAAAATGATTTGTATTTATTCCTTACTTGAAGGATTTCGTACTAGTTAACAAAACTTTTCATTTTAACTAGTTCATATTCTTCGTTATAATATGAGATATACACTTGACCCTATTCTTTCAATTGGTATCATTGAACACTTTCAATTGGTATCAATTTTTGATCTTTTTGTATACTCATATATGTTTTGTATATGTATGCTTACTCTTTCAAGAATATCAATGTCAATTGGTATCTAATTTTCATACGTATATATACTTGTTTATGCTAAGCTTGAAAATTTCTATTGTTTGATTTATTTTCAATTGGTATCTTAACAAGCTTATGCATATGTTTAGTTGGTATTTCATAAAGGGGGAGAAAATTTGATGTTGTCTTTCAATCGGTATTTGATTTCCACTCCCTTGCTTTATGTTAAAATATAGTTTCAAATTGGTATCATATGTTTAAAAGAACACATTTCTCTTAATGATATCAAGATGTTTATGTTAAATGTTTTAAATTGGTATCTCAAAATTTTGTTTAAGAAAAACATATTTATTTTACATTGCCTATATGTGTATAAATTCATGTTGAGTGTATCTTATATTGAAGAGCTTGACAACTCTTCCTTATGTGGTACACGTGTGTAGGGGGAGCTTCACATCTCCTTTTATGCATTACATATTTTGTGTTATGTGAATTAGGGCGTGTCTTCCTTTCTTCATGTAACTCATATGTGTAGGGAAGCTAACTTAGCGTCTTCCTCTTCATGAATGTATATAGCATATAACATTTATTAATCTTTGTTTATCTTCATTGGTATCAAGATGCTTCATTGACATATTTTTAATTGATATCATGTTTGTAGTCACCCCTTATTGACTTTGTTTTTGTTTTAGACAAAAAGGGGGAGACCATTGTTTGCATTGTTTTGATTGACACAAAAAGGGGGAGAAAAATTTTTACCCCTCATTTTATTTATAGTTTTTGAATATTTACCCCTTTGTTGATGATTGACAAAAAAGGGGAGAATTATTTGTGAGTTTTATATATATGCATAGTTATGTTTTTGCATATATTAAGTTTAATATAGTTTAAAGTATGTTTATTGGTATCTAGAGCATCTAGAAAATGTTTATTTGTTAATTGGTATCTAGAGCATGCTTTGCTTTAAATATTTCATTGGTATCTAGAACCTTTATTGTTTATGCATATTTGTACATTCATGTTTTTTTTAAGAGCCTTCATTGCATATTATTATGTTTATTTGGCTATGCATGAGTTGAGGGGGAGCTTCCTTGAAGCTTTACTTTAATCCATGCATATATATAACTCCATGAGTTTTGTCATCATCAAAAAGGGGGAGATTGTTGGCCCAAAGGCCTTCCACCCTAGTTTTGATGATGATTAACTCATGTAGTTATGTTTACTAATAATCTTGTATTGTTTAAGTTTCAGATCATTAACCAAGATATTAGTTGGTGATTAGCTTCAACAAGGTGTTTTGAAGCTTATCATGGTGATTCCGGTGCCAAAGCTTAAAGATCATACCTTTGCACTCGGTGGATCGCGTTTGGGAGCAAGTCTTCTTGATGACTCAAAGACTTAGGTATCCTAGTTTAGATTGTGAGTTTTAGATCCATTTGTAAAGATTAGAATAGTATGATATGCTCAAGTACACATACACACACATTTCATGATTTGGATTTTGGTTTTCATGAATAGTTTGATCAAAACAAGTTTACATGTTTTATATGTATATTAGATGTGCTCTATATACATACATGCTCATATGACTTATACAAACTTAGTTTGACGTACCTATTCATGTAGTTTTATGTTTTGGTATAAAACATATTTTTGAAATTAAAGAACAAAAACTGTGATATATTTTGTGAATGTATATTGGACCTATGTCCATATGCATCATGCTTAATAATGTTCAAATATCATGTTTTTGTATTTCTATAAAGTTTTAAGAAAATCAGATTTCCTATTGAAAAATCAAGTTTGATAAAAATACAAGTTTTGGTTTTTGATAAAATTGGCAAGACACAAAAATGAATTAATATGATTGATATATGTCTTGAAATTTTTATCACATATTTATGTTTCAATATAAAATGTTAAAATAAGTTTTATAGAATTTTCAGAAAAAGATAAAAGATTTTTATAAAATATTTTTCCCAAATTTTCTGATCTTATTTTTTGTGCTGACAGGCTGGTCGGTCGACCGGGACGGTCGACCGCACCGGTCGACCGACGTGCACAGACTTGTGCACGTCTGCAGCACAGTGGTCCGGTCGACCGGACGGTCGACCGCTGCAGAGAGTTCTGCTCTTTGTTAGTTTGGGTCGACCGGGCGGTCGACCGTAGCTCCAACGGGTCAAAATATGACCGTTGGACGGTCGACCGGCCGGTCGACCGTTGCCTGTCAGAGCTGCCAGCTCAGCTCTAACGGCTAGTTTCTGTTTTGGCCTATATAAACCCATCTCTTTGGGATTTTGGCTAAGCTTTTCAAGGAGAAAAATTCCAGACTTTCTCTAGTGTTTAAAAGAGTTTTAAAAGAGTTTTTAAGTCAAAAAGATTTCATCTTATTTGTTTTTGGGTTTTTGGAAAATCAAAGAAAGCTAGGGTTTTGGGAGATTGTTTTGTTTTTTCGTTTTCTATCATTTACAAGTGATTTCCCAAGTAGATTTTCTTTGTTGCTGGTTTCCAAAAATACCTTATTTCCACACTTGAGCTATCACCTATCCTAATCTATTAGGATCTTGTTTTTGTGGAAAAAGAAAAGAGAAAAGAAAGAAAGATTGTGTTTGTGGTCTTTGTAACCACTTATTGTAAACCCTCCTTACTTTTGTGAATCCCTCTTCGGTAGAGGTGATCGGAGTGGTATTGGTTTGGATCCCTCTTAGGTAGAGGTGATTGCGTTGGTTGTGAGCCTCTTCGGTAGAGGTGGTTGTTGGTTGGTTGTTGGCCTCGGTGGAGGTTGTTATTTGAGAGAGGAGTTTGGTACTCCTAGTGTTGTAACAAATCCTCTTCGGTAGAGGTTCCCTCGGTGGGAGATAGTGGATTGGAAATCCTACACGGTGGTGTAGGCGGGGATGTAGAGCAAGGTGCTCGAACCTCGAAACATATCTTGGTCTTTGCGATTGATCCATTGTCTCTCTAACTCTCTCTCATTTATATTGTGCAAAGCATCATAATTCATCTTGTCATATTTATTTGCTTGTGTTGTGCCTTGCATAATCCATATTGCTATATCCTTGATTGCTTTGGCTTGATTGTGTGTGCACATTGCTTGGATTGCTTGTGTGTGTGTGCCTAACTTATACTCATCCAACAAGAGCTTCACATAGCACCTCAACCCATTTCAAGGGGAATCAAGGGGAGTTAGTCCAGAGCCTCGCAAGGGGAATTCGGCTACACTTGTTGTATTGTATTAGTTTGTGCATTATTTGCATTAGCTTCCGTTTTTAGCGCACTTAGTTTGCATTTAGTCTTAGATTAGCACTAACACCTATTCACCCCCCCTCTAGGTGTTTTCATCCCCCACTCCCCTTCCCCCTCCCCCTCCCCGGTCTTCCCCTGCGCCCCCTCCTTGGTCTCCCTCTTCCTTACTGTCTCATTTGTTCGGCCGAATTCCGACTGAAATACGCTGAACAGAGCTCTATCTGTTAGGTCGGAATCCGGCCGAACAGATAGGGGCAGAGGGAAGACCGGAGAGGAAGAGTAGGGGAGGGTGGGGAGGAGGAGGGGAGGCAGGTGATGGAGGAGGAGAGGGGGAGGCTGAGGGAGTGAGGGGGTGGTTGCCGGTGACGGGGAGGAGAGAGGGGAGGCTGAGGGAGTGAAAGGGTGGTCGTCAGCGAAGGGGTGACATGAAAGGGAGAGAAGGAGGAGAAGAATAGGATATTTTAGGAGTTTTTTAAATTTTTTGGGATGCTTTTATTAAATTTAGGGGTGCCTTCATCACTTCTCAAGGTGGCAATATCCACTCCCAGATGTTTGGGCCAAATTACGGGGCTGACCTTCAGGAAGAAATTTCTCCAGCTATCCATCGGATCAATTCAAATATAAATGATCAAATCTTAACTAAAATTACACCAAAGTTTACATTTTTTTTTTTTTTTTTTTCTCGCGGGGAAAAGAGACTAGTTTTATTTAATCAAATAAAATCTACATTTTCAACCATCAAAACCCCCACAAATGAACCCTCAGCTAGCGTTTACAGGTTCAAGCTGTCGCCGGGGCTGAAGGGGATATAGGAATAATTTCCCCTTTACCCAATAAGATAGATAACTTGAATTTCTAACCAATTAGCTACAATGGGTATTTGGGAGAATTAGAGGATAAGCTTAATACTCTTTTGTTAGAATAATATAAAAATATCCTTAAACATCACCAAGATTTTAGAGTTTTAGTATAGTGGCGGGGATTTCCACTACTCCTAGGTTAAAATCTAACACCCCTGCAAGCTAAGGAAATCTTTGTTTTTGGGTTAATACCTCCTCTTTTGCAAAGCAACAAAGATATTTTTCTTTTCAATAAGATTATTTAAAGTCTCAGCAGCTACACTAAAACTCTGAAATTTTAAGACTCAAGAAATATAAGTTTATATTGTCCAAACATCTTTACCACACTTGGGGTCTAGTTACTTGGCTTTCTAGTTGCCTATTCTGCACTTACAAAGCATAAACACTTGGGAGCCTAAGAAACTTACAACATGGTTTTGATTGAAAAGTGCAGAAAAAACAGTAGATAAGAACCTTACCTCTTGTTGCATCAGAGGTGGGACATCCTTCGAGCAATTGGGCTCAGCATTTCTTGGCTGAAGCTCAGAGGAATTCTGTCATGAATGAGATAAAGAATCCAGTGATTTGGCTGAGAATTTGGAGAGGAACAGAGCCCATGGCCAATTATTAGGGTTTATGGAACGAATCGAGTTGGGAATTTTTTTGAGGAAGATTTGAGATGAGAATTATTTAGGGTTAGGGTTTGGAGAGCAAATACATTACAAGTCTGTGAAAGGTCAACAGCAGTTGGAATCCAGTCTCGATCCCAATAGGGGTGAGCATCGGTCGGTTCGGTTCGGTTTTTGCTAATTTTTGCAAAACCGAACCGAACCGATTAGACTTAGTAACCGAACCGAACCGAACCGACTAAGTTCGGTTCGGTTTTTCGGTTTTTTCGGTTAGGCCAATATTTTTCTATCATTTCTTACATTTTTAATCACCATTATATTATCATCCTTTAATATTCTAATCTCTAATATTCAGTACCCAAATTAAAAATAAGAAAAAGACCCTAACCTTAATGTGAATTAAAAATTTCATATTCTAAACTTTTACGCTATATTTGGGCTCTTATATCAAAACTCACATAATTATTACTAACTTTTAATGGCAAGAATGAAAAAAAAAAGAACTATATTAATATAAATATTATTCTAAATTGTGATGGTGTACTTAACATAACTTTCACATATTCAACATAAAAAGATGATAATGTTAGAAGTAATGAGATAAGTTTTCACTAGTTTTTGTTATGAATTCATTAAATTGAAATGGGTGGGTGATATATAGGGTAGGAGATTCGGTTCGGTTCGGTCGAGTTCGGTTTTTGAAACACAAAACCGAAATCGAACCGAACTAGAGCGGTTCGGTTCGGTTCGGGTTCGGGTTTCGGTTTTTGGTCGGTTATTTCGGTTATAACCGAACTCTGCTCACCCCTAGATCCCAATCACAATACTCCCAAAATCTAATTATATAATATAATATAATATAATATAATTTAATTTAATTTAATAAAAGACCTACATTTTGGCTAGTTTCTCGAAAAAGAAAAAGAAATATACAACTACAAGTGTTGGACTATTACGGCTAAAATTAGACAAGATTTGGGCATGTGCATGTGTGTAAAATAGAATTGCTATAACATAATTATTAAAAGTATTTTTTCGCACCTTTTTTATAGGTGTTTTTCTCTAATTTTAGATAATTTTAATCTTAAATGGAAAAAGAGGATTTCGTTTCAGCCACCTAAGTCAAATCGTAATTAGAAAAAACTCACTCGGATAATTTTATTTGCCTCAGCCATCTCATTTTTTAAAGTTAGAATGTGCGCCCACGTGTCAAGTATTAAAGTGCTCATCGGCGGCGAAAAATGAAAATGCCCCTAAGTAAACGCTTCAAAAAAGGCGGACCGTTTTGAAAATACTTTATTTCTGAGCACTGCGACTATAATCGCATTCCTCACAAAATGATCGCAGTATAGAGGATTGCGACTATTATCGCAGTCCTCACAAAGATGCTTTGTTCCTAAGTCGAAGTCCTCACAAAAATACCTTATTCTTAAGGACTGCGGCTATGATCGCAGCCCTCACGAAATGATCGCAGCCTATTTCTGAGGACTATGATCATTATCACAGTCCTCACAAAATGCACTATTTATGAGGACACAGTCATTACAAAAATGTCATGTTTCTGAGTCTTTATAGGATTGCGATCATGATCGCAATACTCTTTATTAGGACTACAATCATGATCACAGTCCTCATAAAATATCCTATTTCTGAGTCAGTCCTCACAGAAAGACTATGATCATGAGTCGCAATCTTAATTTCAGCATTGCCATCATCAGCAAACTCACATCCACTGACATTAAATGATCCTTAATACTTTCAGATCTAAACACAAATAAAACTCATCGCAAGTATCAACAAATGAGATTTGCAAAAGGTCGATCCAAAAAATAAATTTTCTATGGACTCCGCTCCTGACCCCAGGAGAAGGGCTCTCTGCCCCCCTTCCAACTCCAAAAGCAACCTGACCACGCAGGTCGACCTGTGAAGAGCTCTGCGTCTGGTTCAAGGTTGAAGGCAGAGCAACGTCACGGGTGATGAGGAAGGATAAAAGAGAAAATAAAAATATATAAAGAAGTAATGATTAAGACGAATCAGCTTATGCTAAAGTGGATGAAGCTGTAACGAACAAAATTATAAAGTTGAGTTTTTTTTCCTAATTATGAAGCGAAGTAGATGGCTGTAGCAAAATTTAAAAAAAAAAAAAAATCTTTCATCTTTTTTAAGGATAAGTTCATATTTTTTTCTCTATAATTGTTCTTTATTTTATACAAAAGCAAATTTTAAAATAGAGATCCCTAATAAATGTTGTGTTTTATTATTTCAAACTTTTTTAAAGTATGAGGTGTAAACGCTATGGCTAGATTTCAGGTATTGTAACATTTTTTTTATTTCACTTTCTTTTTGACACATGCATGAGGGGGGGGGGGGGGGGGGGGGGGTGGGGGGGGAGATTAGATGACAGTAAGAAATTTTAGACATGTAATCATGAAGAGAAACTATATTGAATTCTTGTCTCTATCTAATAAATATTATTTTTTTTAATTTCTTTTTGAGATGAGGAAAGATGTATGGGTAAATTTAAAGATTTGTAATAGTTTGTAAATATATGGATAATTTGGTTTGGTCGAAACATGAATGTGAGTCAATCAAATTAGAATTCTAATCAAAAGGCTTGCGGTTATGATAGTAAAGAAAAGATTAATAAGAAGCATTGAGACTATTAGATTTTTAATTTCGCCAAAGTTGGACTAAGTGATGATCATATAACTCTCAAATTCTGAACTTTCCAAAATAACTCTGCTTGTAGCCTTAAAATTTTGAAGTAGGACTTTCTAAACTACTTTTGAATATTTACATGGGACCCTCCTATTAAGATAAGAGAGGAAGTTTATGTTATAATATTAGCAATATATCTTGTTTGTCAACTCTTCTCAAGCTTCTCTTCCATGTTACCAAAAACTTGATGAGATAATTGATTATATGAGTAGAGATATTCAAGAAAATTCAGGCTTTAAAAGATCATTCGTTGCTCACATCAACTTGAATGGAAAACCATCTAAAAAGCATGACATGTAAAGAACATATGTAAAGATGGAGGTAGGGGTGTAACCGGGTCGGGTTCGGGCCAAATCCATGTTATATACCAACTCGAACTTGGTAAATGAAAATCACCTAGAGCGGGGTGAATAGGTAATGCTGATCAAATATATGAAATTAAAATAATTAAAACAATTAAAACAATATCTACAACTAATAATAATAAACGAGAGGAATAACCACAAATAATAAGCGATATAAAGTTTAGAATGAAACTCTGCAAACACCGAGAAATGTTATCGAGGTTAGAGCACTGATCTTCATCCCCATCTCCAACTCCTGTGGAGAAAATTCACTATTACCGGTTTGTGAAACCTAAAATCACGCTTACAATACAAATCTCGTAAGATCTACTTGGAGCCGTAACTCTTACAATAAACTAACTCGCTTGAGGTTCATTGCAACAAAATAACAAGGTTTGTAACCACACATGAGTACTAGAAACTCTCACAAACAACATCCTATAGCTAAAATTAGAGAATTGAGTACTCAAACTTGTGTTTGAGAAAAATAAGAGAGATTTTAAAATAAGGCTCAAGAATTTTTTTTTAGAAATTTTCTTTAAGAGATTAGAAGAGGAATGACTTGAAACTGTTGTAGTTATGTTCTAAAATCATCTGCAAAAGCTTGATTTTATAGCAAAATAAAATTAAAAATGTTTGCTAAAAATCATCAGAGAATGTCAATGAGTTATTGAAAATGGTTTCAAGATTTTCGACAGGTAACGATAACAAAGGACTATATTTCTAATGAAATTCATTTTCGAAAGCTATATAAGGACTATCGAAAGAACATTCAACTGTATCAAATTTTCAGAGAAAAATTTTCAAAAATAGTTCAGCTCTGTAACTAATCTAACTCTCTGAAAAACGCTGTCAAAAATAATTTTTAAGCTGTTGAAAATGATTTTTGACAGTTGAGAAAAACACATAAAAAATTGTCGAAAATGAGTCAGTTTTACAACAGACTGAACTCTTTATAAAACATTATCACAAACGTGCACACGAGCTGTCGAAAATGGTTCAACTCAAATTTAGACTTATGCACACTGAGTATCTATTTTGAAAGTCATGTATAGGCTATCAAAAACAACTCAATTTTTCTAATTTTTAAAACTTTATTTAAATTAATTTTAACTTATTAATTATACAAAAATAATTTTTTTAATATCTTTTGAGCACTAATATGTATGAAATAAATTCAAAACATATTTTCAACAATTAAACTTATTTTTAATAATTAATATACATTAAAATCAACTTTTTGGTAAGAATCTTTTTAGAAACAATCTTTCAAATTCATTTTTGTAATATATATATATATATATATATATATATATATATATATATATATATATATATATATATATATATATATATATATATATATATATATATATATATATATATGGGGTTACTGTACCTCAGCCGACGGCTGAGAGAGTTTCTCAGCCGGCGGTGACGTGGCTGAATATATGCCACATATCGGCCGCAGAGTGTAGGCGCCAAAAAATCAAAAAAATCCCGCCTAAACAATCGTGAAATAAATTGACAAAAATACCCCTTTTTTACTTCTAAACTAGCATAAACTCATCCACAAACAAAATTTACTTACAGAATTTTCAGCTGAATATATCTACAGTTATAAAATTCTTAATTCTACTACAGACGAAACATGATATCGTTCAGCACTCCGACGATAGACGCTGTCTTTTTTCACATGCCTTATATAACAGAATCCTTACCATTTTATAAAGTATGCGATCGTATTCGCAGTCATAGTATAATAAAACTTTCGAACATTGTGACCATTGTCGCAGAATTAATACAATATAACTTTCAATTTTATATGACGACTGCGGCACTAGTCGCAGTCATAGTATAACAAAAACTTTTTTATATCACGTCTGCGACCCTAGTCGCATTCCTTTTTTATATCACGTCTGCGACCCTAGTCGCATTCCTTATTCCCATAAAAATAAAAGACGAAACATGCTATCGTTCAGCACTGCGACCTCGTTCAGAACAGCGACCAAAGTCGCAATCTTTTTTCAGCACTGCGACTAAAATCGCAATCTTTTTTCGCATGCCTTATATAACAGATTTTTTATAAGTTTACAAAGTAGATTAGCACTGCGACCCTGAGATCAGTTCGCGTATATCACATCTTATAAAAATACTATATTAATTATACTGAATTAAATGAAGTAATTAATATTCTATCTACCGTGATACAACAACAGTCTCGAAAAAAGAGATGCACTAATATTAATCTCGATAAAGGAAAGATGAGCACCATACGTAATCTAAAGATATAGGGAAAATATTCTATAAAAAGTTAATTTGTACTTCACGTAGTAAACCTCTGGAAAAAAGGAACTCTTCGGATTCTCCCGCCATAACTCTTCAATTAAATATTAATTTTTTTTACCACTTCTTTCCATACTCAATCGTCACCTATAACAATTATTATTACTATTCATTTTCTTCACATTCTTTACCTTTATATAGTGCTTGTAACTAATATATTATCTCATATCTAAAAACTATATTTTTGCTCTTCCTTTTCAATTTGATTTCAAAAACTTTCAGAAAATAATTCATTCTTGAATCATGTCTTCCCCATCTTCTTCCTCTGAACACTCAGATTTTAACTTCAATCATTCCCCCACCGGTCCTCTTTCTTCAGGGTATTCTAGTGAATCTGATACCAGTCTGGACTTCACTCCTTTTGACTATCTTACTACATCAAATAATATTTTAACTGATCCTCCTCTTCATGAGGATGATGAAGTTTTCATGTGGGTTAGTGAGGAGGAAATTATTCCTCTGCCACTTGACAGAGACATGCTTGATGAAAGTATGTCCTCTGATGCTGGAGGCTCGCTTTCTCGACACGGATCGGAGGAAGAGCTTGAAAGAGACGATCCATTCTGCGAGTTTATCAATGAACAAAAAAAACCCTCAAAAACAGGAAGATGATGAGGAAATAAGTGATGAACAGGAAGACGAGGAGAATGAAGACGATGAATCTGCTTATGATGGTGATGACGACGAGGATTAGGATTTCCTGATCTTCTGATATTCAACGTTATTTTGTCTTCTGTTGACAGCTTTTAATGCTCTTTTTTGTAAGGTCTCGTTCTGACCATATTATGTTATAAATAAAATTTACTTCTATCTGTAAAATAATCTTTCATATTTTTAAAATACATATAAAGTATGCTGTATAGTTATTATTTCTGCATCTTATCTGCGATAATGGTCGCAGAACTCATATAATAATTACATATGAAACTACGACCACGGTCGCTGTCCAGTCATAAACAGTTTGATCGTTTTGCATTCAATAAAGTTATAAATAGCTATCATGGTCGCAGTCCAAAATTAAACTATATAAACAGATAATACTACGAACATGATCGCAATCCTCTCAATCAGTATATTTCACTGTATATTTCATTGTATATCACAATTAGAAAACTGCGACTGCTGTTCTTAAACACTGCGACCATATTGGCAGTCCTACTTCGCATGCAATAAGTAAAAAAAATTCGTACTTTATAGGCGGCTGAGACAACAGTTACAGTGAAGAGCAAACATATAAAACCATACGTAAACTGCGACTATAGTATCAATCCTTGTCACCGTTATTACATTTAACTTACCAAAAAAAATCATCCAAAAAAAATGCTGTCGTGAGTACTGCGACCATAGTCGAACTCCTTGATCGCATGCTATATGTAAAAAATAATTTAATAGTTCATAGGCGGCTCAGACAACAGTCACATTGAAGAACAAATATATAAAATAATACGTAAACTGCGATTATACTATCAGTTATTAGTCACCGTTATTACATTAACCAAGCAAAAAAAAAAATGTCCACGACTTGCTCTCGTTAAGCACTGCGATCATAGTCGCAGTCCTTGTCCGAATTCAATATGTAAAAAAAATAATAATTTATATATTACATGCGAAAAAAAGTAAACTGCGACTATATTAAAAATCAGTAAATTTCAAATCAGATAACAAAAAAATTAATAAAGAAGCATTCAAAATTAGTTTCGTGAATTGATAAAAATTGTTGGCAGTTTAAAAAAAATAATTTATACATTACATGCGGAAAAAAGTAAACTGCGACTATATTAAAAATCAGTAAATTTCAAATCAGATAACAAAAAATTAATAAAGAAGCATTCAAATTAGTTTCGTGATTTGATAAAAATTGGTGACAGTTTGGCCGCAGTTATAAAAGATAATTGTGACAATATTGACTAATGTCAGAAATATAAAAAAATAATAAACTATACAGATCTATTATCTTTTACCGCATGGGTATTTAGTAATTTCAACTGTTTCAATAGGCAGGGCGTCCTTTCTAGTGTGGCTAATAATGTGCCACATCACCGCAGGTTGAGAGGGTCTCTCAGCCGTCGGCTGATATACATTTCTCTCTCTCTCTCTCTCTCTATATATATATATATATATATATATATATATATATATAGAGAGAGAGGAGAGAGAGAGAGAGAGAGAGAGAGAGAGAGAGATTGACTTGTGTCCTCACAAAATTATTTGAGGCCGAATCCTTTCCACTCAAATACCAACATCCGTCATTCGAATACAAGATCCACTCCGTTGAAGATGATCTAAATTATTTCAAGTATTTATAAACAAAAAAATCAAGTGTTTTGAATAAATTTTACCCATGCATCAAGTAGAAAAAAACGGACGACCTAAATAGTGAGTTGGTTAGTTTAACGGTGTAGAACATTTGAAACCTAACAAAATTAGTTTGTAGGGATTTTAAATGTTTAGATCATAATCAAATGTCGGATCGAGAATTTGTATGTCTAAAAATATGGTTCTAACCAATTCACTACTTTCGACCGTCCACTTTGCGCCACTTGATGGATGAGCAAAAAATATTCAAAACACTTGATTTTAGTTTATAGATACTTAAAATAATATAAGTCAACTTCAACGGAATGGATCTTGTATTTGAACGTCAAAGGATTGTATTTGAATTGGAAGGATTCAGTCTCAAATTATTTTAGGACACAAGTCTCTCTATACATACATACATACATACATACATACATACATACATACATACATACATAGATATACATATATATATACATATATATATATATATATATATATATATATATATATATATATATATATATATATACATATATATATATATATATATATATATATATATATATATATCTCAAACTCCACCAAAACAAGCAATAAACCATTTGTGTGTGTTTATATGCAATCTTGAGCTACCAATTCTATAATTAAAGCTTTAACAAAATTCTAACTTACAAACATAAATTCAATTCAAGTAATATAAAATTTCTTGTTGAGTTCTTGACTTGAATTCGACTTCTTGAGCTTTAATTATCAATTTGAGATATTTCAATACACATTTGTTGAAGTTAAGCTCTGCGATATTATTGACACTCAAAAAAGACAAACTCTCAGACAGCTTTCCAACCGGTCTGAACGACATCTAACTTGTCAGCATTTACAAAAGACAAGTCACAGACAAGCTGACAGCCAGTTTTTGCCCATCTCCGAGGGACAAATCAGTGACTTGAACTCTACTGATCCAGTGAAGCAGACAGTAAGCCAATGTTGCCTTTGAAGAGACCTAAGCAGGTCTAAGATGCTGAGTTAGTTCAACACTTAGCATCGCATGAGCTCAAGGGGATAACCTCGCCTGAGAGGCTAAGTTTGTCTAGATTCGCCTTGAAGCTCTGAGAGCTAACTTACAGCTTCGTCTGAAGCTAATTCTAACTTCACCGGAAGTTTTCTTGATAGCTTCATATGAAGCTCTTCATAACTCCACAGAGAGCTAACTTACAGTTTCGCCTGAAGCTAATCTAGCTTTGCCAGAAGCTAATTCTAGCTTCGCTGGAAGCTTTCTTGATAGCTTCGCAGGAGCTCTTCATGGCTCCACAGAGAGCTAACTTACAGCTTCACCGGAAGCTAATTCTAGCTTCGCCGGAAGCTTTCTTGATAGCTTCTCATGAAGCTCTTCATAGCTCCACAGAGAGCTAACTTACAGTTTCGCCTGAAACTAATTCTAGCTTTGCCGGAAGCTTTCTTGATAGCTTCTCATGAAGCTCTTCATAGCTCCACAGAGAGCTAACTTACAGCTTCGCCTGAAGCTAATTCTAGCTTCGTCAAAAGTTTTCTTGATAGTTTCGCATGAAGCTTTTCATAGCTCCACAGAGAGCTAACTTACAGCTTCTCCTGAAGCTAATTATTGCTTCGCTAGAAGCTTCCTTGATAGCTTTTCCGGAAGAGGCTGTCTCCGCATGAGGAAAGTAACCGCCCCACTAAGTTAGTGGGGAGAGTTAATGGGTAGTTATACCCATGATCCCTCATTAAGAGGAGTCAATTGAGGAGAATTAATGGGTAGTTACACCCATGATCCCTCATTAAGAGGAACCAATTAAGGAGAGTTAATGGGTAGTTACACCCATGATCCCTCAATAAGAGGAGACAATCAAGGAAATCATAACTCCCCATTGAGCTTATAAATAGCCCACTAGTAGGCTAGGCTTAGGGTCTTGAAAAGATTCAAGTCAATAGGCTCACGGTCTTGAAGAAATTCAAGTCCAATAGGCTTTTGAAGAGCAAAAGCTTCTTTGGTGGCTTTAAAGCTTGAGCCAATAAGAGATCTACTCTCTCACTTTCAAGAATTCAGAGAATCACTTCTCTAATCCTACAAGAATTAATTCATGGTGCTAATACCTTAAGATCTTCCTCCCTCTCAAGGAATCTCTGAAACCAGGCGAGAAGGAATTCCCAAGCAGTAGCATTCGAAGATCGATCGCTTGCATCATCAACGGGACAAAGTGGTCGCGCGTTGATCAGACTCCCACAGGCACATTTTCTCAGAAATTTCAAAGGAGATCTACTTGTAATTTTTTTTTCTGACTTTAAAAGAATTACTTGTAATTTCGCTCCTCCATCCTTTTTTGTAAGTTTTCCCTGAATCAATTTTTCAATGGAAAATAAGATGGCGACTCCGCTGTGAAAATCATTCTCCACTGCTGAGAATCAAGTGTCGCAAGGCGACGATCAGACCTTCGGGTCTATTGCTGAGACGCTGGTCATTCACTTTAACCAAGAGAGGTTTGAACAACTTCTCTCTGGGGGTAGCACAAACCCCCTACACATGCGCAATAAAGTCAGCGTAGCTAGAGCCCCTTTGGCTAACTCTCGAAAGTAAGTCTCTGTTGAGACAAATAAGGCTCTCTGCAAGCCTATTAAAGCCTCAGGCGAGGCTAAACGGACTTTATGTGAGTCTAGCACAGTCTCAATAGAGACTAAAATAGCCACGTGCCAGCATATTAACACTGTGCGGGAAGCTATAAAGGTTCCTTGTGAACCTAAAACAGCCTCTGCTAAGGCTATGTGGATTGCAAAAGCTGTAGTCCCATGCGAGACTAGAGATAGATCTCTTAATTCAGCTTCCTGCGAAGCTAAAATAGTCTCTGACTGTAAGACTATTTCAGCTCTTCACAGAGCTAAGCCACACCTGTCACACGAGACTAGGACTAATGCACTTTGTACTAACAGCAAGGCTACTGCATCCCCGCTTATATCATCAGCACTATTTGGCAGTGCTAGGCTCGCCGCTGGCGATAAAACCAAAGCACTAAGTGCTAAAGACCTTAACCACGAAGTTAAAAATGAAGCACCACTGAGTGCTAACAGCGAGGCTATTTCAGCCTCGCTCACAGGAAGAACTCCGCGCGACAGAGCTAAGCTCGCCTTCAAAGGCAGAGCTACAACAGTAGCTTCACCTTGCGAAGCTACTCTTTCAGGGGAAGCTATCGCAGGTTTGCCTATAGCCCAAAAGAAAGTCTTCACGGCTAAGCCCAGGGTTTCTCAACCCAAGCAGGCTAACATCCAGTTTTTTCGAGTCTCCGTGTTGGATCAGTTGGACCCATGTAACGCAGACTTGCGAGATTATCTGAGCAACAAGTGAAAACTCCGCTCCGAAAAGCCAGTTCACATCTCGCCATCCCAGTGCGGACAAGCGAGGTGTCAACCTGTGATGGTACATTCTGTCCACTGTTGTTTGGGACCAATCCCCATAACTCCTCCTCCAAGCCAGCAATCGGTGTTCCATCGGCTGTCAGTTCAAACTTCTAAGAGACCCAAGTCTCGAAAGAAGAAGACAGTGAAGGTGCCTCACCTCGCAGCTACCTCTGTCAATATGATAAGCAGAGGAAGGGATCTGCTACGATCTCAAAGAAGGAAACAGGGGGTTCGCACTCCCTCATTTAGTTCTCCAGGGCCCGACTATAGCCCCGGCTTAAGTCAGGTTCTGGTCGAATAAAAGGGTGTCTTCCAAGGTACGGTACCTTATAATTATAGATAACCTCTTCCTCAGAAGCTATGTTGCCAGAACCATTGAGACATCAATTCCAATGGTCTAATGATGAAGAAGAAGGCAGTGGCTACGCTTCCTCTGCCACCATCAGCTCTGTGCAGGCAAGGTTTGTATTAGCCAACATAGATGATAACAATAATGATGATGATCTCCGTCATCGCTTGGAGGCACAGGAGCAGACTTCCAAGGCCCAGCAAGAAGCCTTGGACAACATCCAGCAAATATTGGTTCAGCTCCTAAAAAAACTAGAACAATGATAACACAACCGGTAGTAATCACAAAAATGAGGAGAACAACAACAATGAACCTCCCAAAATCGATCATTCAAAGGAGGGCTCTTCAATCGATGCCAAAATGATCAAAGGCATCAAAGCTCAGATCGCATCCCTGACCCAAAGGGATGAACTGAAGAAAGTAGGGGCAGTCCGTCCTTACCCCTTGGTGTGGGATTCAATCCCATATCCGCCAAAGTTCAAGCCACCAACGTTGCACTCGTATGATGGCAAGAGCTCGCCAAATCAGCATATTTACTACTTCCAATCGCAAACCGGTAATGTAGTAGGTAATGATGTTATAATGGCCAGACTGTTCAATCGCACCCTTAAGGGGGTAACCTTTGATTGGTTCAGGAGTCTCCCCGCGAACTCCATCAATTCCTGGCTCGACTTGGAAACCTGATTCCTCTCCCGATTCTATGAGGATGATACCGAGGTGACCATGGACACACTCCTTTCGACAATTCAGAAAAGAGGAGAATCTGTACGGGATTACATCGAGAGATTTCATAATCTTTCTCTCATGTGCCCTGCAAGTATGCCTTTGCCTATGTTGCTTAAGGCGTGTAGGCATAACTTTCTCGACAAAGTGGAAGTTCGCTTGGGCGCCGTCAAAGCCCACACTTGAAAAGAGCTTATTGAACAAGCCGAGATAGCTGAAAAATCAGCTAAAAAGTTTGAGACCCTCAAAAGCAAGTAGGGAATCAACAACAAAAGTTATGACACGGCTGAATCTTCTGATACATAAGCATTGAAAGTATATGGATGAACTCGATCAAAGAAGGGTAACTCCAATAAAACTTCAGAGTATCAGAGACAATACTCTTTCAAATATGAGCATGTGGTGACACTTTTTCACTTGCTCAACAAAAAGCAACAAGCTCAAGTTGTCAGAGGCTTGACGTCTAGACGAAGTGGGACAAACGAACGATCCCAAATATTGTCTTTTCCATGGGATGATTCATCATCCTACTTACAGGTGCAATGTCCTTAAGGACAAAAGCCAAGCACTGATTGAAGCGGGTGTTTTGACTTTGAAGTCGAAATATAAAAAGGCCACTGCCAACTCCTATCCTGAAAGGGAGTCTGGAGGTAACTCTACTTCCAAAAGCCATGGTTCTTATCCCATCAACGGGTAAAGTAATGGGACTCAAGCAATTCCAAAGCTAAAGGCAAGTCTTGCAATGTCTCTCGCAGCAGATGACACCACACCAGCAACTCCTCTCAGTAGCTCTAAAGAGGAGACAACCGTCTCAACTGCTATTTGATAGCCGACAGGCACTAGGTCTGAAAAATAATACTTGCGACAGTACAACCAGATCCCCGATGAGACACAATAGCCAACGACGTCGGTAAACGCGCAGGGGGTTGGAATATGTCATTCCACCAATCAAATAAGGATAACCTTTCATAGTAGAGGCAGTCTACTCGAGTGGAGCTTATCACCTAGCGAATCCAAACGGTGACACACTCCTGATGCCAATCAATGACAAGTGCTATCCTTGATCACGTTAACAATATACCTCTGATCAAAGAAGTACTATACATGATCATGTTAATATTACACCTCTGATCATCAAGTCGGACTTGTCTGACTGGTTCATCTCCTCAAGGAATCCCTTCCACAGATGGAATCAATTTCAACCATCTCTACATTCTTCCTTCGGCAAATCAATTCGATTTCACAATAATCTCGAATGAGCCGAATTCATCAAAGAATGTTCGTGATGCATCCTTGTAAGATATTTCTAATGTTTCCACATTCATGTTCAAATTCGATGATCAGCTGTGACTAAATTCTTGATTATGACGATCAAAAGTGAAACTCCACGAGGAATCTCGACTTACTCGATATATTTCCTGTGAAGTTTGTACTCCATATCTAGCCACGAAGATCAGCTGAGAATTAAGGTCTTGATGAACAAAAGGTGACGCTCCACGAGAAATGTCGATCTACCCAACAAATTTTCCATGAAGTTTAGACTTAACTCTTTAATCCCCAGTGAGATTTTAGAGGTCACCAGTGGAATACAGAAATGTTCACTTTATGTGACACGATCTGAAGCCTTCGGTGAATAAGGCTAGAGGAAAACATTGGCTTTTAAGCCCAATATAAAATCCTCAACAACTCATCATGCTGAGGGGAATAGCATGGCTAGCCCAACTCAAACGGTAGTTGGTAAAGGCATACCAAATCCGTTGACAGCTGAGGATTTGCTAAAAATCCTAAGGGACCTGATCCCACTTTTCCCACTAAAGTCCCCTATCAATTCTCGTCTATGGAATGTAGGACCACAAAGGCTGTATTCATTTTCCCAATAACAGATCACAACTGTCATGCTTAAAGCTCACGCCTCTGACAGTAAAACTTTTTCCTGACGGATCTTGCTAATATCCATAGCAGATCAAACTTCACTTGTCATTCTCTTCCATAGAGTGACAGGTCTACTCAAATTGCTGTTATGTTCAAACACCTTTAACAATAATTGAATTCTTGTCAAGTTAACATCACACCTCTGACAGGTTGCTTTACAAATCCCCAACGGGAGAAGCTGTCACGATCACTTCTGACAAAACTCCTTCAAATTCCCCAGCAAGGGATTTGATAGTTACGTTAATGATTACCTCTGACAACTTTTTAGGGAATAATCTTTTCCCTACCGAATCCCCACGGAGTTCTTTTTGTCACGTTAATGATTACCTCTGACATATAATCTCTTATGAGATTCACTTTCTAACTCCCCAGCAAGTTTCTGGTAGACTCCCCTCAAAGTCTATTATTTTCCTTTCAAGTCCTTAATGGACTCTCTTGGTTGTCACGTTAACAATATACCTCTGACAATTTCTTTCAAATAACATCTGAAGGAGATATCAATTTTCCCATGGAGTTTATGATCAAGTCTTATTTCCGTCAGTAGAATTATTTCTTTTACCGTCATATCCAGCTTGTCACCTCTGAACGGTAGAAATCCTGAGCTTGGTGGTTTCTCAATCGGTTATGTCCATGTTACCTCTCAACCGACAGATAACCAAGTCTCATCTTCCAGTCCGGAAGGGACTACTCTTTTGCCGTTATGTCCAGTTCGCCACCTCTGAACGACAGGTCTCTGAGTCTAGCAACTTTCAATCGGTTATGTCCAACCGACAGATGCCTAGATCCCTCCCTTTTATGGTACTCTAACTGTCATGTCCAGTTCATCACCTATGAACAGACGAGTCCATAACTTGGTTCTCCTTCCCCGTCAGGGATGGGAGTTCTTGCTGTCATGTTAATACGACTACCTCTGAACAGCGAATTGTGAGTCTGATGTCTCTTAGTTGGTCATATTCATATTACCTCTGAACCGACGAGTGCCCAGATCCAGTTCACCCTTGCAGTCCCTAGTGGGCTAACTGCTAAGCTAATGCGACTACCTCTGACAGCGGATTTGGAGTTTAGGTTGTTTTAGTCTATCATGTCCAGTTTATCACCTCTGAATAGACGGGTCCCTAAAACTAGATTCACCTTCATTTTGTCATCATGTCAATTCGTCACCTCTAAATGATAAAATTTTGAGCTTGGTGGCTTCTCAATCGGTCATGTCCAGATAATCACCTCTGAACCGATAGATAGCCAAGTCTCTGCTTTTCGTTTACTCTTATGTCCAGTTCGTCACCTTGAACAGTAAACATTCCGAGTTTGGTAATTTCTAATAGGTCATGTCCAGTCAATCACCTCTGAACCGACAGATAGCTAAGTCTCCACTTTTTGTTTACTGTTATATCCAGTTCGCCACTTATGAACAGTAAACACTCCAAGTTTGATAATTTCTAATCGGTTATGTGCAGTACGTCACCTCTGAACCGATGAATATCCAATCTCACCTTTCTTTATCGTTATGTCTAGTTCGTTACCTCTGAACGACAAGGCTTCGTGTCTGGTGATTCCTAATCAGTTATGTCCAGTTTGTCACCTCTGAACTGACGGATACCAGATCTAATTTTCCAGTCCGGTTGGGACTCTTCTCGCTGTTATGTCCAGTTTATCACCTCTGAACAGCAAACCCTCTTTTCTAGCGATTTTGAATCTGTTATGTTCACATTACCTCTGAACAGATGGATTCCTGGATCTGCTCCCCTTTGTCCCCAGTGAATGCTCTCCCTTTTGAACACTCGAGGCAATTCAAAGTATTTCGAAATTCGAACCATCCCATTGTGGATTTACAAAAACTTTGAAGGGGTTTTGTTGACACTCAAAAAAGATAAACTCTCAGACAGCTTTCCAACCGGTTTGAACGACGTTTAACTTGTCGGCATTTACAAAAGACAAGTCACAGACAAGCTGACGGCCAGTTTTTGCCCATCTCCGAGGGATAAATCAGTGACTTGAACTCTACTGATCCAGTGAAGCAGGCAGTAAGCCAAGGTTGCCTTTGAAGAGACCTAAGCAGGCCTAAGATGCTGAGTTAGTTCAACACTTCGCATCGCATGAGCTCAAGGGGATAGCCTCGCCTGAGAGGCTAAGTTTGTCTAGATTCGCCCTTAAGCTCTCCACAGAGAGCTAACTTACAGCTTCAACTGAAGCTAATTCTAGCTTCACCGGAAGCTTTCTTGATAGCTTCGCATGAAGCTCTTCATAGCTCCACATAGAGCTAACTTACAGTTTCGCCTGAAGCTAATTTAGCTTCGCCGGAAGCTAATTCTAACTTCGCCGGAAGCTTTCTTGATAGCTTCGCATGAAGCTCTTCATAGCTCCACAGAGAAGTAACTTACAGTTTCGTCGGAAGCTAATTTTAGCTTCACCGGAAGCTAATTCTAATTTCGTCGGAAGCTTTCTTGATAACTTCTCATGAAGCTCTTCATAGCTCCATAGAGAGCTAACTTATAGCTTCGCCTGAAGCTAATTCTAGCTTCGCTAGGAGCTAATTCTAACTTTGCCGGAAGCTTTCTTGATAGTTTCCCATGAAGCTCTTCATAGCTCCACAAAGAGCTAACTTACAGCTTCGCCTGAAGCTAATTCTAACTTCGCCGGAAGCTTTCTTGATAGCTTCGCATGAAGCTTTTCATCTTTCCACAAAGAGCTAACTTACAGCTTCTCCTGAAGCTAATTATAGCTTCGCTAGAAGCTTCCTTGATAGCTTCTCCAGAAGAGGCTATCTCCGCATGAGGAATGTAAATGCCCTACAAAGTTAGTGGGGGAGTTAATGGGTAGTTATACCCATGATCCCTCATTAAGAGGAGCCAATTGAGGAAAATTAATGGGTAGTTACACCCATGATCCCTCATTAAGAGGAGCCAATTAAGGAGAGTTAATGGGTAGTTACACCCATGATCCCTCATTAAGAGGAGACAATTAAGGGAATCATAACTCCCTATTGAGCCTATAAATAGCCCACTAGTAGGCTAGGCTCAGGGTCTTGAAAAGATTCAAGTCCAATAGGCTCACGGTCTTAAAGAAATTCAAGTCCAAGAGGTTTTTTGAAGAGCATAAGTTTCTTGGGTGGCTTCAAAGCTTAAGCCAACAAGTGATCTACTCTCTCACTTCTAGGAATTCAGAGAATCACTTCTCTAATCCTACAAGAATCAATTCAGGGCGCTAATACCCTAAGATCTTTCTCCCTCTCAAGGAATCTCCGGAACCAGACGAGAAGGAATTTCCAAACAGTAGCATTCGAAGATCGATTGCTCGCATCGTCAACGGGACAAAGTGGTCGCGCGCTGATCAGACTCCCACCGGCACATTTCTCCAGAAATCTCAGAGGAGATCTACTTGTAATTTTATTTTTCTTTCTTTAAAAGAATTACTTGTAATTTCGCTCCTCCATCCTTTTTTGTAAGTTTTCCCCGAATCAATTTTTCAATGGAAAACAGATATGACCTTAAATTACATATGGACTTTGTAAAACACTTCAATATCATTAGTTCTTTAACTACATAAGTTATGAATCATCAAAATACGAGTAATTGTACTCTTGAGCCAACAATAAAGATATAGTCTGCCTGTATTAGAATCAGGATCCAATAAAAAGAGAAGAATCCAAATTTGATCCGCACCCAATAAGAATGTCAGATTCGAATTCGGGTTCAGGTTTTTTCTTTGCTAAAATGAAATAATTTAATATGAATATGTCAATAAGAAAAAAATTATTCAAGATCCCATAAATATAGTCCCTTCACAAGTAGAACCATTTATTTGAATTTTACCCATACTAATTATTGAATATGCTTGTTGTTGAGATCAAAAAATCAAAATTAACGAAACAAATAGAGGAAACTGGGAAGAAAGAGATTGAAAAAGAAAATTAACAAATAAATAAAGGGGGGTTTAGAATGAAATCCATAGAAGGATCTCATTATCAAGTTTGAACATCCTATTGGCAGTTGATTACTTGTCTAAATGAGTAGAAGTCATGCCATGCAAAATCAATAACAATAAGGTTGTTGTCAAGTTTCTTAAAGATATTATCTTTTCACGATTCGGTGCATCATGATCCATCATAAGCGATAATTGTACACATTTTTCCAATCATTCTTTTGAGGCTTTGATAAGTACTCCATCACTCAAAAGTTATCTACTCCTTATTATCCTCAAACGAGTGGGTAAGTTGAAGTGACAAATAGGCAAATCAAGCAAATTTTGAAAAAAAAAAATTGTAAATCAAAAGGATTACTTCTTAAAATTGATGGATGTTTTGCGGGCCTACGTAACTGCTTTCAAGACTAATCTTAGAATATCTACTTATAGGGTCGTATTTGAAAAAGCTTGTCACTTGCCCATTGAATTGGAACATCGAGCCACGTGGGCAATTAAACAATTGAATTTTAACTTAGACATGTCCGGAGAACATAGAAAACTCCAACTCAATGAGTTAGAAGAGATTAGGAGTTATGCTTATTAAATTGTTAAGGAGAAAATGAAAGTGTTTCACGATAAAGCAATTTTTGTTGGCCCAAAGGCCTTCCACCCTAGTTTTGATGATGATTAACTCATGTAGTTATGTTTACTAATAATCTTGTGTTGTTTAAGTTTCAGATCATTGACCAAGATATTAGTTGGTGATTAGCTTCAACAAGGAGTTTAGAAGCTATTCATAATGATTCTAGGGCTTAAGCTTCAAGATCACACATTGCCTAACTCATGGATCGAGTTTTGGAGCAAGTAAACTTGAAGATGAAGATCATCAAGAAGACTTAGGTATCCATAGTTTAGATAGTGTGTTTAGATCCATTTGTAAAGTTTAGTATAGTTGATATGCTCAAGTGTACATACACACACTTTTCATGTTTTGGATTTGGTTTTCATGAATAGATTGATCAAAACAAGTTTACATTGTTTTTATGTATAGTAGATGTTTTCTATCTATACAAACATGCTTTAACTAGCTAGACAAACTTATTTTGATATCCCTATTCATGTTTGAAAAAATCAAGTTTGATAAAAATACAAGTGTTGTTTTTGATAAAATTTGCAAGACTCAAAAATGAATTGAATATGTTGTTATATGTCTTGAAATTTTTTATCACTTGTTTGTGTTTCAATATAAAATGGTAAAAAAGGTTTATAGAATTTTTAGAAAAGATAAAATATTTTTATAAAATATTTTAACTGATTTTCTGGCTCAGAAATCTGTTCCAGGCTTCAACCAGTCGACTAGTCAAACTGACCTAGTCGACTTGGGTGAAGTCGGTCGACCGGGACGGTCGACCGACGTGCACAAAACTGTGCACGTTTGGCAGACAATCGGACGGTCGACCGTACGGGTCGACCGGGTCTGAGAGCTCTGCTCTCGGTTTGTTTGGGTCGACCGTGCCGGTCGACCGGGATGAGAGCTCTGCTCTCTGTTTGTTTGGGTCGACCGGGCCGGTCGACCGCAGTTGCCCAACGGTCATATTTCTGACCGTTGGCGGTCGACCCGGGCGGTCGACCGACAGTCTGTCAGACTGCCAGCTCAGCCTAACGGCTAGTTTTCTGATGGGCCTATAAAAACCCCATCTCTTTGGGTTTTTGGCCAAGGTTTTTACAAGAGAAAAAATCCCAGTTTTTCAGAGTTTAAAACAAGTTTTTAAAAGAGTTTTTGGGCTTTAAACTTCTCATCTTTATTATTTTGGGTTTTTGAAAAATCAAAGAGAACTAGGTTTTGGGATATTGATTTGATCTTTCATTTTCTATCTTTTACAAGAGATTTCCCAATTAGTTTTTCTTTGTTGCTTGTTTCCATAAAACACCTAGTTTCCACACTTGAGCTATCTTCTATCCTAATCTATTTAGGATCTTGTTTTTGTGGAAAAAGAAAAAGGAAAGAGGTTTGTGGTTGAAAGAGACAACTTATTATAAACCCTTGATTTCTTGGTTGCTCCCTCTTTGGTAGAGGTTGAGGTTGTGTAATTGGGTTGTTGGTTTGCTCCCTCTTAGGTAGAGGTGGAGATTGGTGTTTGCTCCCTCTTGGTGAGGTGGAGTTGGTTGTTGGTTTGTATCCCTCTAGAGTGAGGTGGATTGGTTGTTGTATTGGCTACGGGCCTACCCCTCGGTTGTGAGGTGGTTGTTTGAAAGAGGAGTTTGGTACTCCTAGTGTTTTAACAAATCCTCTTCGGTAGAGGTTCCCTCGGTGGAGATAGTGGATTGGAAATCCTACACGGTGGTGTAGGCGGGGATGTAGAGCAAGATGCTCGAACCTCGAAACATATCTTGTCTTAGCGTTTGATCCAATATCTCTCAACTCTCTCTCTCACATTTAATTGTGCAAAGCATCATTCATAACATCATATCATATTTGCTTGTGTTGAGCATAATTCATATTGACATATCATATCTATTTGCTTGTGTTGTGCCTTGCATATTTCATATTGCTATATCTTGTATATGCTTGGTTGTTGTGTGTGCCTCATTTGTACCTAATCAACAAGAGCTTCACATAGCACCTCAACCCATTCAAGGAGAATCAAGAGGAGTTAGTCCAGAGCCCTTCACGGGGAATTCGGCTACACTTGTTGATTGTATTAAGTGTGTTCCAAGATTTGCATTAGCTTCCGCATTTAGCGCACTTAGTTTTGCATTTAGTTCTAGATTAGCACTTACACCTATTCACCCCCCCTCTAGGTGTTTTACAATTTTATGGAAATCGTTTACACCTGGTCAAAAAATCTTATTATATAATTCTAGATTTCATCTGTTTTCATGTAAACTATGATCAAGATGGATGAGACCTTTTGTTTTGCGACTTATTTTTTCTCATGGAGCGGTGAAAATCGAAAAGCCTAAGAATGGTGAGATTTTTAAAGTAAATAGACAAAGTTTTAGGCTATTTTTTAGAGTTCCAAGCTAATGAAGAGGAAGAGGTCATGTTTTTTCATGAACCCCAATATTTGGACCAAACTAACGAGTTGTACAAATTGTAAATATTATCTTTTTCATTTTTGGACCTTTCTTGTTCTTCTATTATATATATGTTCCCTACCTTTTTAGACCTTTGTCTTGAGGACAATGCAAGACTTGGGTATGAGGGGATGTTTCACTTTGATTTTTTTTTCTTTTGTATAAAAAAACTCATTTATAAAAAAGTATAATATTACACAATTAGTCAAGTTAGCAATAAGTAATTTGTTGGCCCAAAGGTCCACCACTCTAGTTTTGATGATAATTAACTCATGTAGTTATAATACTAATGATCTTGTGATTTTAAGTGATAGGTTTAATCAAGATTTTAATAAGTTTATATAGGTTCAACAAAAAACTCAAAGTCAAGTTTTAAAGTTAAAAAGTGTTGATTCAAGAGCTCAAGCACAAATATGACATAGAATTCAAGGAGGAGTCAAGCTCAAAAGAATCAAGTTTGGATCAAGTAAAGATCAAGAAGAAGATCAAAAAGAAGAAGACTTGAATTTTGTATAAGAGTTTGTAAGTGTTTAGATTCTTATAAAGAGTAGTGTAAATTTAATTGCTCAAGCTCATATACACACAAAGTTTTTGACAACAATTTATTGAGTTTCATTGAAAATGAATTTGTGGTTTAAAGTTTAGTTTTATCAAAAATTTGATTTTGTGAAAAGAAATCTGAAAAACTAGTTTATATTTGTTTATATATGTATTGGAGTTGTTTATACATATTAGACATTCAAAAAAATTGATAAACTTGTTTTCGTGTTTTATGCAAGTTCGGTTTAACTGGTTTAAATTAAAGTTTATTTTTAGAAAAAATAATTTTGAATATAGTTTATGCTTCAAATTTGATTTGACATCTCAATAACAAGTTTACATGTTTATAATATGTGTTAAATTTTTATCGCATGTATTTGTACTCAAACATATTATAATTAAGAAACTTATTTTTTAAAATTTTATAGAAATTTATTTAGATATTTAAAGAGTTTTAAAAATACATTGAAAATCAGTTTTTGGACTAGGACGGTCGACCGCATAGTTGACCGTTTGTGCTCAAGGTCACCACACGGTCGACCGTTGATGACACAAGCCAAAAAGGCTTGTGCCTCGGTCATCGTATGGTCGACCGTTGAGGACACAAGCCAAAAAGGCTTGTAAGGACACAAGCCAAAAGGCTTGTGCCCCGCTCATCATACGATCGACTGTTGATGACACGAGCCAAAAGGCTTGTGATCACGGTGACCGCACGGTTGATCGTTGATGACACAAGCTAAAAAGGCTTGTGCCCCGGTCGATCGTTGGCCAGAGAGTAACAATCTCTCAGGTCAGTCGACTGATAGATAAAGAGTAAATATGCTCTCTTGGGTCGGTTGACCTCCGGTCGAGCGATGGCTGTGAGAACAAGTTTTGTTCTCACATTGATCGGCCGACAGCCCCCAAACGCTAAATTTCTAGTCCTTGGCGGTCGACCACTAGACCAGATCGATCGCTAGGCCATTCTGAGCCCCAACGGTTAGTTTTCTGAGGGCTTTTATAAATTGGATTTTCGGTTGAGTTTTTGCAACCAGTTTTTCACAAGGCTTTTCAAGTGTTTTTCTCCAGCAATCTTGTGATAGTTTTAGAATTTAAATTTCAAATCTCTAAGAGAATTTTTTCAAAAATTTTCTTGAGCTTTTCAAGTTCAAATCTCTTTAGTTTCTCATACAAACTTGAGCTATCTTTTTTTATATCTATTCTATAGGTATCCTTATTTGTGAGAAGAGTTTTGTTTGTGATCATTAGTGTTGATCACTTGTTTTTTCCTTATATTGAGTGTGGTTATAGGTTGCGGCCTCTTGTGTTGGGTTCTTCTTGGAACGAGTGAGGGACTTGTGGGTTCAAAAGTTCTTAAGAGAACTTATAACATTGGTAATCTTGCGGGATCGAGCTAGTGGAAATTCTTCATTGCAGTGAAGGCAGAGACGTGAAGCATATTGTTCGAATCTCAACACATATCTCTGTATTTGGGATTGTCTTTCTCTCTCAACTCTACTCACTCTAGTTTATACGTTGCTTGCTAATTACTTATGCCCATCATTACATGCTTGATATTTCTTATGCCTAATTATCATATTTGTTTAATATTATGTATTTTTATTAGTTTAGAATTGTTAGTTAAAGTTTTAATTTCCGCATTTGATTAGCATATCACCTATTCACCTCCTCTAGGTGATTATACAATTTGTGTAATTGAGTCCAAAATTCAAAAGTAGAGTTAAAAAGAAAGAATTCTTAAAATCTTAGATTAGAGATAAAAATCTGAAAAATAAACACCATCTTAAATATGTCAAAATGAATATGTACCACACTTATACTTACAATTACACTTACACCTAGCCCTTAGTAGGATGAAGAGGTATAACTTGAAATCTTCGCAAAAAGGAACATCAATTTTTTTCCAAAAGAAGTTATTACTAAGTACCTGGGTATTGATGCCTCAAGAAAAATTAATATTCACGTCGAAAGGTGATGGAAAATAAAAAAATAATCTATATATATTATATGTCTTGTCATGTGGCCCTCGTTACTCGAGTTAGTAAGTCCCAGGGGTGCCTCTGCACCTAATGCCCTAAAACCATCTAGTGTGGGAGTCATTGACTCAAAACTCACTATATCAGTATTATAGATAGCCTAAACAAGACACTTTCTTAAGTAACTTATTAAAAAAAATGTGAAAGTTATAATCAAAATCCCAAGATGAAAGACGATCCTATGGTCACAAGGTGCATGGATCAAAAACATAGGAAAATGACACGAAGAATAATATTTGAGTCTTTATCATAGGACGATAGGATTTCTTAATTTGAGACAATACTTATGAACAAACATTCTTGGATACTTAAAAGCGTATTTATTAATAAGACTAGTTGTGGATATTTGTTTTAAAAAAAAATTATTTTCATTTATCCTTTTATTCTTTCTTCTTTCTTTGAATTTTGTGGGTAAATTCACTACAAACCCTCAGGAGACAATACTCGTCCACTAAGGTAACCAAAGGGTTTAAAGGCTTATTGCATGTGCTAAGTGTAATCACGATTTCTGCAAAAGTGGGTTAAGTTTTGTTAGGTTTTGTTTTGCTCGAGGACTAGCAAAAATATAAGTTTGGGAGTATTTGATTGACATCAGTTTGTTATACTTTTATACTCTTATTTATCTGTTTTTTATTCATAAATAATGCTACTTGGATATTTTTAGTGTTTTATGCAAAAGTTAGGTTTTGAGTAAAGAATAAAGAAAATAAGCCTAAAAGATGAATTTTTACAAGCTCAAAACTCAAAACCCAACTACATAAACTCAAACACAGATTTGCAAGTAATCAAATTAAATCAAATTAAAGATTATGGAGAATCAAGAGATCAAATCAAATCAAATCAAATTAAAAATTGTAGAGAATCAAGTGAAGTCAAGTATTGTTAAAGATTTTCACCATATTTATTCTTATTTTTGTACCTGTCAAAGATTGTGCAAGATTTTTATTATATTTATTTTTTACTTTTATGCCCCTTGTTAGTATTTAGAATGCCTCATATTCATTAGAGAAGAATTCAGGTTTTTGGCAGTTTTCTAATACGGATCTGTCTCCTATTTTGGTTTGGATACGGTTTCTTATTTCTTTAGGGAGGTGCTGATTTGAGTTCGTGTTGGATTAGGATCATCTCAGGTGCTATATAAACCCTTAAGGGTGGCTTTTTCAAGGTGTGTCAAGAATTCAAGAGAAATTTTAGAATTCCACCATTGAAAGTTGTGAGAGAGAGATCTCATTGTAACTTTTGTATTTTCTTCTATAAATATTTCTCTCCTCCTCTCTGTGGACGTAGGCACATTGTCGAACCACGTTAAATCTTGTGTTTCTTAGATGTGTGGTGATTTCTTTCTAGTAGTAGATCTTCTACACTTCCGCTTTCACGGTCGAGTCTTCAACTTGGTGTTCCTCTGTTGTTTGATCGGTGATGGATCATTAACAATTGGTTTTAGAGCAATGGCTAGCAAAATGACCACGACAACCAAGTCTGAGGTGGGAAATTCAACGGGAAGTCCAACTTCCTGTTGTGGAAGATGCGAGTAACATCGTTGCTCGTGAAGGAGGGCATACCCTGCTTGGTATTGAGAAGAAGCCATCGAAGATGGAAGATGATGAGTGGAACGACATTGACTTTCGCGCAAAGGCGACGATCATACTGTGCCTATCAGATGAGCTTCTCTACAACGTGATGAATGAGAAGACAACTGCTGGTCTTTGGTGTAGGCTGGAGAGCATTTACATGATGAAGAGTTTGTCGAACAAGCTTTCCATGAAAAAACAGTTATACAGCCTTCAGATGAAGAAAGATATGCCTATTCTATAACATCTCAATACTTTTAATAGAATTTTAAGCAACTTGTTAACTCTAGAGGTTAAGTTAGAAGAAGAAGACAAAGCTCTTCTATTACTCTCTTCTCTTCCATCAAGTTATGACCACTTGGCGACCACCATCATGTATGATAAGCAGACCTTAGAGTTAGAAGATGTCAGGCAGATGCTCCAGAACAATGAGCAGATGAAGGAGGCAAATTCTACGGAGGAGGCCTTAGGATTGTTTGTCAAGGGCCAGAGGGGAAGATCAAAGAGTAGGGGACCCAAAAGGAATCCATAGGCTTCTAACAATTTCTCTTACTACTTTTGCAAGAAATCAGGACACATCAAGATAAATTATATGAAATACAAGGAGATGCTGAAGAGAAAACGCGGCAAAGATTCTGATGGGGCTAGTACCAGTGAAAAGTCAGATCAAGCCGGGGTTGTCGAAAAAACAGATGAGGATTCATGTGATGTCTTGACAGCTGAGTCAGGAAAAGGTAAATACTCAGATGCTTGGTTCCTTGATTCGAGGTACACATATCACATGTGCTCAAAAAGAGAGTGATTCATTACTTACAAGCCTCATGATGGAGGCTCTGTCCTGATGGAAAACAATGCCTTGTGTAAGACTATCGGCATCGGTAACATCCGTATGAGGATGTTTGATGGACAGGTTTGAGCTCTCACGAATCTTCGACACATTCCGGATTTGAAGAAGAATCTTCTCTCGTTGGGAGCTTTGGAAGCTCGTGGGTACAAGTTTTCTGGTGCAGATGGAGCAATCAAAGTTACTAAAGGATCCATGACGATTCTTAAAGGAGAACAAACAACAAACTTATACAAGTTGACATAAAGCATTATTTTAGTGATGCTTCAGCCGTAACAGAGAAGGAGGATACTATAAGACTTTGGTACATGAGTCTTGGACACATGAGCGAGCGAGGTCTTCAAGTCCTACACAAAAGGAGTGCTCTACTAGATATCAAATATTGCAAACTTGATTTTTGTAAATTTTGCATTATGGGTAGGCAACGTAGAGTAGCTTTTTCTAGATCTCAGCACAAGACAAAGGGCTTGCTAGATCTCATACACACAATGTGTGAATAGGTGTACAAGCTAATTTAGGACAAATGATGCGAAATTAAAAACTTAATTGCTAACGCACTATGTATAACCAAGACTGAGCCCGAATTTTTCGTGAAGGGCTCTGTAACTACTCCTCTAAATTTCTCTAGACTAAGAGTTGAGGTGCTTTAAAAGCTCTCTTGGTTGATCACAAGTGTAGGCATACAAACAATATCTAGCATATGAATATGAATAATAAAAACAATGCAAGATATAACGAGAGATAGAGTTGAGAGATAGTGGATCAAATGCAAACACCGAGATATGCGTCGAGGTTCGAGTCACTGCTCTATGTCTCCGCCTTCACACAGAAGGATTTCTACTATATCCGCATAGGACCTTCCATAAAAGGACCTCCACTGAGAAATTGCAACTCAACATTTAGAATACACAACTCCTTTCTCAAACACAATCACCTCTGCACAAGAGGGAAGACACAAAGCCAAAGTAAAAAAAAGTTTACAACTTGGTGATACAATGATCACAAAACTCTCTTGGTGATGTCAAAGGATCGCAAACAATTTTCTCACTAAACAAAGATCCTAAAGATAGGATTAGAATTGATTGGGTCAAGTGTGAGAAATCAAAGTGTTTGGAAATAAAACTACAAAGAAAATACTTGAAAAAAAAACTTTTTGATGGATATATAAATAAAGAACAAAATTGAATTCCCATAGACTTGATTTTCTTTGATTTTTCAAAAACTTTGAAAACAAATAAAGAAAGAGAATTTTGACACAATAACTCTTTTGAAAATTTTATTAAAAACTCTTGAGAAGGCGAAAAAATTGCACTTTAAATCTTGGTGAAAATAGCCCACGAAGACCTATTTTATATAGGCCCTTGAAAAACTAGCCGCTGGGGTCTAGAACAGGTCAGAAATGACCTGTCGGTCGATCGCCCGGTCGACTAGCCAACGGTCAGATTTCTGACTGTTGGGTTACTGGTCGACCGCTCGGTCAACCGCCTCAGGCGCACTTGCCTAACGGTCGACCACCCGCTCGACCGAGGCCAGAACCAGAGAGCTAACTCTCTGGCCGCTCGACTGGCCAGTCGATCGGGGCTAGATCCAGAAAGCAAGTTCTCTGGATTGGTCTACTGTGCGATCGATCGGCCTAAGGCCAAGGCAGTTGTGCACGTTTTGTGCACATCAGTCGACCGACTGGTCGACCGAGCTCTGGTTCGGTCGACCGCCAGAAGGCTCAGACTAGGGTTACAGGGTTTGAAATCTAACTTGTTTAATCCCCATATAAAATCTCATAAAATCACACAAAATCCATAAAAATAAGTTCTGACAAATATTTGCAGTACAAATATATGTGACCAAAAATCAACACATATTATAAATTATTTGAACTATTTTTGAGGCTTAGGAAATTAGCTTTAAACTAAAAATCGTATTTTTTTATAAATCAAACTTTGAAATGAAAAATGATTTTTCTCAAACTTATATAAATACAAAAATATGATATTTAAACACTTTTAAGCATAGTGTGTATGGATAGAATCCAATACACATACAAACGATATATTTATGTTTTTGACATTAAATTCAAAATAAGTTTTGTTAAAAACAAAAGTTGAAATCACATGAAATAGAATCATCAAAATAAGTTTTTGGGCAATATAAAACATCAATGCATATGGATGAAATCCAATATACACATAAACATGTAAAACTTGTTTTGATTCTATCTATTCCTGAAAACCAAATATGTATTCTTGAAAATCCAAAAACGGTTAAATCAAAACCAAAAACTATTTTAACTTGTGTTTGTACTTGAGGATATCAAGACTAATCAATCTTTATAAAAGATATAAACTAAACGAACTAAACAAACCTAAATGCAAGTCTTCTTGTCGATCTTTATCTTCAGGACGGCTCGATCCAGACACGATCCAAATAAGCTTGACTCCATCCGAATGCTAGATGCGATCTTGACGCGAGAGCTCTTGAATCAATACGTGTTAGCTTCCAAACTGGCTTTGAATTCTTTGTTGAAGCTAAATACCTACTAAGATTTTGATCAATAACTGAAACTATATAAACACAAGATCATTAGCAAACTAACCTTCATAAGTTAGTCATCATTAAAACTAAGGTGGAGGGCCTCTGGGCCAACAGATGGATGTTAATATAGAGTTTCTGCATGGTGAGCTGAAGGAGAAGATATACAAGAAGATAAAGAAAACAAAGTGTGTCTTCTAAAGAAGTCCCTCTATGGACTTAAGTAGTCTTCCAGGCAGTGGTACAAACGGTTCGACTCTTTCATGATCAAGGCCAAATACAACCGTTGTGAGTATGATAGTTATGTCTATTTCAAGCAGAGTGATGATCCGACATATTTGCTGTTATATGTGGATGCTATGTTGTTGCTGCGAGAATAAGACACATATTCAGAAACTTAAAGTTCAGCTCAAGAAGGAATTTGACATGAAGAATTTGGGAGTAGCCAAGAAGATCTTAGATATGGAGATCACTCGAGATAGAAGCGCATGCATTCTTTGGCCACTCCTTTGGCAGAGCAAGATTCAACATAGCAGAGCAAGATTCAACTATATTCTCAAAGTGTTAGAGAGATTCAACATGGCAGAGCAAAATCAGTCACCACTCCTTGGGTAGGTCACTTCAAATTATCCTCCAAGCAGTGTCCACAATCACCGTAGAGGAGGAAGAGATGTCTCGAGTATCATATGCTAGTGCGGTGGGATCACTCATGTATGTTGTGGTCTATACTAGGTCTGACTTAGCCTATGCAGTTAGTACAGTAAGTCAGTTCATATCAAATTCAGGAAAGCAACATTAGGAAGCAGTGAGTGGGTACTGCGACATCTGTAAGGGACTGCAAGACTAGGCTTGGTGTTTCAAAGGTTGGAAACGGGGAAGCCTAGGTTACTACAAAACTATGTTGATGCAGATTATGCAGGAGATCTTGATCAGTGAAGATTTACGACGGGCTATGTGTTCACAGTAGCTGAGTGCGTCATTAGTTGGAAGGCAGAGTTGCAAAATATAATTGCTCTTTCAATGACAGAAGTAGAGTACATGGTTATAGTTGAGGCGTCAAAGGAAGCTTTGTGGTTGAGAGGATTGGTTGAGACGTTAAATATCATACAGGATTCAATTCGGGTTCATTGCGAAGCCGGAGTGCTATTCATCTTGCTAAAGAACACGGTATCACAAGCCGACGAAGCATATTGATGTGAGATTTCACAAGATACATCAGTGGGTCATGGAGGATAAGGTGATCGATTTGATAAGAATTCAGCAGATATGATGATGAAGATCAACACAGTAGAGAAGTTCAGAGCACTCTGAACTTCATCAAGGTTCTCCAAAGATAAAGTGGCGACGGGCTCTTGGGAGGGAGCCATGTGAACTCACAAATGGGGGAGAAAGGAAGGCTAATAAAGTAGATGCCAATTTCTATGGAGGGACTCAATGAAGATAAGTCAAGTTGAGATTGTTAGTATTTGGAATGCCTCATATTCATTGGAAAAGAATTCAGGTTTTTGGCGATTACCTAATACGAATCTGTCTCCTATTTTTGTTTGGATGCGGGCTTCTTACTTCTCAAAGGAGGTGCTGATTTGAGTTTGTGTTGGACTAGAATCATCTCAGATGCCTATATAAACCCCTCAGGGGTGGCCTTTTCAAGGTGTGTCAAGAATTCAAGAGAAATTCTAGAATTCCACCATTGAGAGTTGTGAGAGAGATCTCATTGTAACTTTTGTATTTTCTTCAATAAATATTTCTCTCCTCCTCTCTGTAGTCGTAGGCACATTGTCGAACCACGTTAAATCTTGTGTTTCTTGGTGCTTTCTAGTAGTAGATCTTCTACGCTTCCGCTTTCGCTGCCGAATCTTTGACTTGGTGTTTCTCTGTTATTTGATCGGTGATAGATCATCATCACCCCTCTCCTTGGACTATAAAAGGAGAGGAATTATAAGGAATACATACACCGAAAATAAGAATAAAAGCAATTTTGATGCTCTCTAAACGAAAGGCTCTTACTTTCTCTTGCTCTCCCTCTCCAAATTTCTTGAAAAAATTGTAGAAGTCTTAGAGTTTCTTGTTGTTCTTCAAGTTCATGTTTGTAAGTTTCTTTTAATTAATAAAAGTTTTAATTTAGTTGATCAATTTGTTTTCTTATTTAATGAATTCATTTTGCTATTATATCTAGTTGTTCTTGATCTATTTATGAGTAGCTAAATCTTAGAAAATATCTAGTTAGCTGAAACTAGATTGGTAGTTTGTTAACTCATCTAGATCTGTTTATTTTGTACTTCAATGATAATAAACATTAGATTATGTTTGGTTAAAAATAAGATAATTTTAGATTATCAAGAGTTTAATAGATTATATTTTGTTAAAACAATAAACTATGCTTAAGGTTGAAAATCTAGGGTTATCATGTTTAGATCTAATTAATTTGAATTTATATTTTTTATAGTTATTGATTTAATCTAAATTGATAGACTATTACATAATCATATTTAACTTATGCTTTAAGAAAATAAATTGATAATTATAATGGTAATTCTTAGAGGGATCTAGTTAGTTTTCATGTTATTAAGCTAGTGGATACAAACCAAGATACTTGTTCTTTCTCAAATTGTTAAAAAAATTTAAAACAACAAACATAATTCACTTTATTTCTCAATTTGTCTAAATAGGATATTAAATTATATATTACTTGTTACGCGCACCAAGGCAACAACCTCTCTGAGGAATCCACCAAACGGAGACTGATGCAGCCGGAGATGTAGCCAACACGACAAGAACAGAGATACAATAGAGAAAAGCAATCAACACAGTATTTAACGAGGTTTGGCAACGTGCCTACGTCCTCGGGACAAGGGGGAGAGAGAGATTTTATTGGTTTAACAATCAATTACAACTTATTACTTCTTCAAGCAATTTCGAAGGGAGATTTTCAGTGGGATACTATACATGAGGGCTCTAGCCCTTATTTATAGCCACAGAGTCCCAGGGTTTAGGAAACTCCGATTGGATTCGATCTCAAATAGAAAAGAAATCTGAATCCAGAAAGGAAAGCCAAAACGTGTCTGTCCATGGTCGACCGGCCCGGTCGACCGGACGCAATAGAGAGCAGTGTTCATACAGTCGGTCGACCGGGCGGTCGACCGCGCTTTAGACACGGTCGACCGTGCGGTCGACCGTCCCTTAGCTGTGCATGTCGTGCATGTCGGTCGACCGTGCGGTCGACCGAACTTGTCCAGCGGTCGACCGTGCGGTCGACTGGGACCTGCCCTGGTCTGCTGTAATGCGTCGTTCACTCCCTTTGTCTTCTGATCTCTGTGCTATCTTCCTCTATCTCCTCTATTTCCTCTCTATCTCTACAATCTACACCTTGGTGAAGATTTTTAAATCTAAGCCAAACTCCAACAAACTTCAATATGTCACCTGGCAAAATCGACACACGATCTCGGCGAAATCGACACACGATCTCGGCTTGAGCGCTCCGAACAAAATCGACACACGATCTCAGCAAAAACGACACACAATCTCGGCTTGGCCAATAGTCAAAACCTGTTCCTTCAAACGAATCGCCAGTACACGTACAATTGATTTCCACTGATATCACTAGATCCAAACTGAGTTTGTCGTTGCCACCTGCAACTCTCACCAAACTCCAATATCAATTGTTGGCTTCCAACTTCAGCTCAGCTATCCAACTAGAATGCACCATACATGTGTTCCCATCACTTCACCTTAGGAGAAATACCATACGAGCCGACCAATGAACCTATCTCTCACTCAGCAACTCATGACCTCACGAAGAACTCATCATGAGCCAACACTGACTCTCCAATTGACTGGCTCTCTCCAGTCTACATGTCTTCAGCTGACGGTCTAACCAAGTCTAAGTACAGCACATCGAATACCATCATCGTCTTCAACAAACTGGATGCACACCCCCTTTATGCAAGCTTAACCATCTTCTCAGCAGAAGATCAACTGTTCATTTAGATCATAACACTTCACCTCTACGTGAAGTCTAACTCTTCACCTCTACGTGAAGTCCCAACAGCTTCTCGAGAACCAAAAACAACTTCATACAAGTTGCATCACCAAATGTGGTTACGCCTTTACGGCTGCCTACGTACCTTGCCCAATGGATCAAGCAACCGTAGTTCATTGAAATGAGCTTCATCAAGATCAAGCACTTGTACCTGAATCTTTAGCAGCGAACCTATCTGGCTGAGTAATATGAACCTCCTCACTACCGTCACGGAGAACAACGACCTTCAATTTGAGCTTGTCGCGGTCACAAGCTTGAGATTCATGCTTCTTCACCCACTTTAGTGGTTTTATCTTGGTTCCAATGGCTGCAAATAATTCGACATTCTCATCAATATCTTCAACCTGTTCAGTATCAACCCTGACTACATGATCTCCACCCGGTGTCACATCCGGTGAAGTCCTCACTGATACCGAACCAACTGGAGATGGTGGAGTAGCATCAACCTCCACCCGCTGCGATACTTCCTTGGTCTTCGTCCTCTCCACCTGCTGAGAGACGATAGACTTCAACCCTGAAGTCTCATCAAATGTTGCGAGCGCCAAGGCAACAACCTCTCTGAGGAATCCACCAAACGGAGACTGATGTAGCCGGAGATGTACCCAACACGATAAGAATAGAGAAACAATAGAAAAAAGCAATCAACACAGTATTTAACGAGGTTCGGCAACGTGCCTACGTCCTCAGGGATAGGGAGAGAGAGAGATTTTATTGATTTAACAATCAATTACAACTTATTCCTTCTTTATGGAATACTATACATGAGGGCTCTATCCCTTATTTATAGCCACAGAGTCTCAGGGTTTAGGAAACCCCGATTGGATTCGATCCCAAACATAAAAGGAATCTGAATCCAGAAAGGAAAGTCAAAACACGTCTGTCGGTCGACCGGGCGGTCAACCGACCCCCTGTCCACAGTCGACCGGCCCGGTCGACCGGACGCAACAGAGAGCAGTGTTCATACAGTCGGTCGACCGGGCGGTCGACCGCGCTTTAGCCACGGTCAACTGTGCGGTCGACCGTCCCTTAGCTGTGCACGTCGTGCACGTCGGTCAACCGTGCGGTCGACCGACCTTGTCCACCGGTTGACCGTACGGTCGACCGGGACATGTCCTGGTCTGCTACAATGCGTTGTTTGCTCCCTTTGTCTTCCGATTTTTGTGTTATCTTCCTCTATCTCCTTTATCTCCTCTCCATCTCTACATTACTATATTCTTTGAGAATTCGACTCGCAAAGTACTACGATTAGGTACCATACGCTTGCGGTAACACATTAAAATTCACATCACATGGATAATTTTAGTCTGAGTAATTAATTCAAATAAAAAATTTTAAAATATTAAAAATACACCCCATATCAAAATAGGGATTGGCAAAGTTAGAATAAAAGACTTCATGTGCAATGCACGTTCACTTTTCTAGTTTATAAATTAATCTTTTCTCTACTATATTCTCATTTTCCTGATCACCAACTGATCTAGCAATTGGGGTTCCTTTTCTCAGATCAGATCTTAAGACTCACATATCCAAATCTTTACAATCAAAGCAATTTGTTCATCCTCTGTGTGATTGCAGGGAGCTGCATCTTCTGTCATTTATTTATGGAGGAATCCATTAATCCAAAGTAATATATAGTAACTATCAGTAACCCTAAATGGTTATGGGACCACAGGCACTCCACGCGTGGGCGCACTACTCTCGCAGCCTTTTGGAGCTTGGACAAGAGCACCAACTTGCATGCCTTCAAGTTTTCCCAGTGCTTTGCTTCCTTGAGTGGAGAACTAGCAGCTCTTTGAGTCTTTGTTATTTATTATCAATTGAAGAAAGACACAGAAAGACACAGTTGTGCTTTGCTTCCATGAGTGGAGAACTAGCAGCTCTTTGAGTCTTTGTTATTTATTATCAATTGAAGAAAGACACAGAAAGACACAGTTTCACTCTCATTAACTTTGACGTCGTCCCAAATTGATAACGTCAAAGTAGGGCAAATATGTATCGGATTCTTCAAGGAGCAGCGTCCATTTGCAGGCCATTTGTCGGGACTGGGGTGAGCTTTTATGAAAGGCCAATGACCACCGCAAATTGTTTTATTAAAATATTTATTATTATACTATTTTATATTACTTACGTGGGGCCCCGCCGTATGCCGCCAAAACAACATTTCATGACAGTTTTGCCTTTTTCTTCTTCAATATTATTATCAACAATTTTGGTTTCCTTTATTTAGCCTGCAGTAATGAAAGCTCTGCAGATGCGGTGCTTTTAATTCTTCATCTGTATGCTTTCCTCATTGCACGGGATAGAGAACCATATCCACAGCTTATCAGCAACAGTAGTACAATTTAGATGGAATTCTTGTGGGCTGTCATTCTTGTGGAATCAGTTTTTGTTGTGCACACCAACAACTCTAGCAACTGAGGATGCCAGGGAAACCAATCAGATACTTCCACTACAATGATTCTTTAGATAATGTAAGAGAAGCAGAGAAAAACTGAATTAATTGTTATATTATAAATGATGGTAAGGTCTAGAATACACATACATTTTATTAAACACTTTTCTAATATAAACTCCTTAATTAGACCCCAAAAGTCTATTCACACGCCCACTCATGCCTCTCTGCATAATATAACCAAATAGATATTAAAAAAATAATTGCATTTAATACCATGCTTTATATGACAATTCTCTCTCATCGAATGTTATTATTATACGAGCCAACAATCTAGTAGTATTATATTTATAACTCTCATTATATTCCTTAGCGCTCCCTTGTAAACTCATGATACATCAATCATTGTGAATTTAGATGATTGCAAACGATGAGAAGGATATGCTGAACAATAGATTGCATATTTTGAAGAAGATATATATTTTAGATGCAGAACAAACTCACTAAGACATGTATTGGAGAGATGGATTCTCGATTGAGCACAGAACACCTGTTGGAGGAAATGATTTAGCCTCTTTCATGTGTAGCGAGGCAGACTTTGAGTCTGGGAGTCTCTTTCCTTGTGAAACGAGAGAGACATTGAATTAGAAAGAAGTGCAAAGTTGATGGAAAAAGAGATTGTGTTTCATAATCCATGCAGAGTCGAAGAAGAAATGTCCAAGTCAAAATAGAGATGACAAGTAGATTAGCGCTCCATCCCAAAAGACTAGTCTATTGGGTGGAGTTGCCCAAATACTTATAAGCCCAAGACCATCCCTACGTCTAGCATATCAACCTGCAAGCTCTACTATCTTCACACCGGAAGATCAAATGCTCCATCAAGATATCAAGATAGCATGACTCTGCAAGCTCTACTATCTTCACACCGGAAGATCAAATGCTCCATCAAGATATCAAGATAGCATGACTCTGCAAGCTCTACTATCTTCACACCGGAAGATCAAATGCTCCATCAAGATAGCATGACTCTGATACCAAATGAAGGACCCGGGGCTCCATCCCAAAAGACTAGTCTGATGGGTGGAGTTGCCCAAATACTTATAAGCCCAAGACCATCCCCACGTCTAGCCGATGTGGGACTATTTGTTCGACCCAAACCCAACAAACTTCAACAAGAAGAAGAAGAACTGATGTCGAAGATTGATGAACTGAGATGGATGACATCGAGTTAATACGCAAGAGGTTTCTATTAATTCTTTATTCTTTCATGCATGGAGTGTTAAATCTCTCGAGCTATCATACAATTATCCGTAGCACTTGTATTCTTCATAAAAACTGCGTGTATGTAAAACAATTTGACTATTATCAATACCTTGGTGACAAGCTTGTAGATATCATGCAGAGACTAATATCGACCTAAAGTGTTCAGTTTACCCCCTCAAACATTAAAACAATTATAATTTCACACTGAAATTCAAATAGAGGTGACCAGGTCCGAGCTTGGATGCTTGTTCTGATATTCTAAAGATCGCACAGATAGGGTTTTAACTTTCTACTTTATAAAATAGCTTCAAAACTCGATGTTTGATGAGAATTGACATATACGCCGAAGTCAAAAAAAAAAAAAAAAGTCTAATATCTACTTTGTCATCTTCTGAATTCAGTAATAAGAATAAATTTTCTTTGGCAATTTGACTTAATCAAGATTTAGATGTATGAAAGGCATCACAAAATTGGACTTATTATGCCCAATTGAGTAGACTTAGTCATATGATACAACGACAGACCTTTAGCAAAATGTTGTGGTCACTAAAACATCAACTGAAATGGCCTCCAAAACCTTCCAGACTGCTCATCAAAGGTCAAGTGGGACATTAGAGGATATTTGTTCTCTCTGGTCTCAGTTTGCCAGTAGGGGTGGGTAGGGTGTAAACGTCAGATCAGATTCATGTAATATACGAACTAATAAAGAATTCGGATTTACTTCACATTAAGATAAGAATCTCCACTTTTTTATTGGATTCGGGTTGAATTTAGATTTTAAATATATATACAAATTGTTAGGATTTTGCCTTATTTTCAAGAGGAGATGATGGTCCAAAAAGATTCAATCGACTTGAAGAAGATGATGGCTTGAAGCAGAATAAGAGAAGCAGATCAAGAAAAGTTAGTCAACTTACTAACAAAGACTATTAGCCGACTATGACAGATACAGAGAGGAAGCAGTTTACAGTAGTTGACTATATAAACTTATTAGTCGACTAATGGAAGGGATTAGTCCACTAGGTCTAAGTGCTAGTCGACTATACGAGGTGTTTTCTAAAGCAGAATCATTTTCCTTTTCAGGCACCGATTTTCTTTTCTGATGGAGTATGAATAAGACTCTGTTTCTATTCAATGAAGAATTTGTTTCTAAAGATTAAAGGGTTTAGAATCATTCTAGATCAAGAAGATTAACTTCTAATAGGATTGATCAAGATTTTTCAAGTATCCAATGGCCAAGATTATCTCATAGTCTAAATAAGAGTTGTATTGTAAAATCTTGTAAATATGAATTGTAACCTAGGATTTAGGTGGAGCGACAGAGCAGAAGGATAGCAGAGGAACAGAAGAAAGTTGTGGTGAATAATAATGTAAGGCCCTAAAAAGTCATGAATATCCTAAAAAGCTAGGAAAGGGAGGAGCAACGTGAAGGTACATAGAGAGAAGGTATACTCTTGTAATTTAGGCGTAGATTAAAGAAAAAAGTGAATACTCTTGTGCTATCAAGAGGAAGATTAGATCTCTTCGTATCATGTTTATTAATAAAACTCTCTCAAGTTTTCTCCCCGTGGACTTAGGCCAAGTTTGGACCGAATCACATTAATTATGTGTTCTTCTTCTTGTATATTTTAATATTCATCTTGTGTGCTCGAGGTAATCAATCTCAGGGCGTACTTGAAGTCGCCGGTGGGGATCTTGTATCTCCTAACTATTAGTATCATAGTAAGTATGGTATCCTGGGTTATGCACGCAATAATTGGTATCAAAGCATATCAATTTCGTCCAACAATTGGTATCAAAGCTGATGGTGTTCGTTAAAAACTCGAGTGCTCTAGATGAAGAAGAAGATGTCGAGTCGATGAAGTTCGGTGGAGGCATCAAGCTAAAAAGATAACAAGAAATTTTAAATTTGTTCTAAAGTAAAGATCGATGACTTTTGGAGTATATTGATTAAGGTGGAGTCATCAAGGTTCAATGATACTCAAATCTGAACACCGTAGACATGGAGGAAATGATCAGACCATCGTCAATGACGGACGACAAGATGAGCTCGACGAGCTCACAAAGGCATCGCACAAGGCATCCCATAGAGGCTCGCTGTTGCAGTAAGTCAAAGAAAAAACAGCAGAGGGTGATGAAGACGATCAATGGACGAAAGTGATCGGAAGGTAGATCATGCAATCGTACTCAGATTCAGACGATCGAGGTGTCAAAACCTATGTTTTTCGACATTCTGGATACAATGGTGGGTGCAAATTGAGAAGATTCTAAGGTTTGGTGTAGGTTCTGTACAGTTTGGTAAATGAATCAATGGAAATCATGGTCAAAGTTACGACAAACTAATTGTGACACGGTGAGATTATTGCAGACATTAATGGATCTTTCAGATTTGAAGATCATCAATAGCAAAATAATAGATATTTTAAACATCAATGCAGTGGTCGATGACAGTCCTGATTGATGAAAGGAAGACCATGGCAGTGTGAGGTGGGAAGGCTCGATAAGACCATGGTAGTTATGTGAAGATAGTAAGTCTCAAGATTATTGATGAAAGATAGACTATCACCAAGTGATCAGTGAGACCATGACACGACAAGCCCTTGACAATGTTTGTATAAATTTGGTAAGACCATGGCAGGATTAGAGGCGGATTACCTCAAGACTAGTAGGGCCCCTATGGCCGGGAAGGTGTCACAAAATAGAATTTGCTGGTGATCGTGGTGATACAATGCAAGCTAAGGTAAAGAAATTAAGTCAAGGTGGAGTTTCAATGAAAAACTTGAAGGGAGATCACTTCGAGGTGGAGCTTCAAGGAAAGCTGCAACAGGTCTAAGTGTTGCAGAATGACTAGAGAAAGAGTGCATTTAGGAAAGGCCCGAGGGCCTAAGGCATGACAATAAATAGCCAAAGACCCCGGGAAGAGGGAGCAAGAGTTAAAAAACTTCACGATACGGTTACAACTAAGAAAAGAATTAAGGTAGTAATCCAAAATCTCAAGATATTTTGCTAAAGTCTTGAAAGTAAGTCAAGGTAGAGGTTATTAAGATTTTACATTTTCAAGAGGAGATGATGGTCCAAGAAGATCCAATCGACTCGAAGAAGATGATGGTTTGAAACAAAAGAAGAGAAACAGATCAAAGAAAGTCGACTAACAAAAACTACTAGTCGACTAAGCCTAAGTACCAGTTGACTAGAATAGATACAGAGAGGAAGCAGTTTACAGTAGTCGACTATGTAAACCTATTAGTCGACTAATGAAAGGGATTAGGACTAGGCTTAAGTGCTAATCGACTATATGGGGCATTTTCTGAAGCAAAATTAGTTTTCTTTTCAGATGCCAGTTTCTTTTTCTGGTAGAGTACGAATAAGACTCAGTTTCTATTTAATGAAGGGATTTGTTTCTAAAGATTAAAGGGTCTAGAATCCTTCTAAATTAAGGAGATCAACTCTTAATAGGATTGATCAAGATTCTTCAAGCATCCAATAGCCAAGATCATCTCATAGTTTAAATTAGAGTTGTATTGTAAAATTCTATAAAAAAAGAATTGTAATCTAAGATTTAGATGGAGCGGTGGAGCAGAAGGGGAGCAAAGGAACAAAAGAAAGCTATGATGAACAATAATGTAAGGTCCTAAAAAGTCAAGAAGGCCCTAAAAAGTTAAGAAAGAAAAAAGTAAGGTGAATGTGCATAGAGAGAAGGTATACTCTTATAATTTAGGCGTAGATTCAAGGGGAAGGTGAATACTCTTGTGTCATCAAGAGGAATATTAGATCTCTCTGTATCAAGTTTATTAAGCTCTCTCAAGTTCTCTACTCGTAGATTGTGTGTTCTTCTTCTTGCTTCTTGTATATTTTAATATTCATCTAGTGTGTTTAAGGTAATCGATCTCATGGCCTGTTTGAGATCATCGGTGGGGATCTTGTTTATCTTAAATATTGGTATCTTAATAAGTATGATATGCCGGATTATGCACGCAACAATTGAGATCAGAGCATATCAATTTCATCCAACACAAATACCAATTGAACATATTGTCTAATGGAATATCAATTTTCTTATATGAAAATTAAAGAAAATGCATACTTTTTCTTTTAATCACTAACATCAATTTTAGTTTTATAGATTTATCAATCTAGTTTGTAAGATCTATTTTATTTTCATGTTAGTTCCAAAAGAGGAATATCTGAACATAACCCTAAGGAATTTGGGTTAACTTTTAGACCTAAACCCTATAAACGATTCAAATCGGGTCAGCAGATTTTCAGCTATCATGACAATCCTAGGCGAGTGTTCACAGTTGGACCTAATTTCTCATTCGTTGGTAACATGTGAAAATTGTAGATATGATAATAGTTCAAAACCTACACAACCCAATTGCGCGAGTATTTATTTTCTAACAAATGCCTGATGCAAGGCTTGCAAAATTGGACGATAAAATTGGACAAAAATTATTATCGAACAAAATGCATGTTGTTCTATAAAATTGGATGATTCACTTCATCCATGTTGCTCAAAAATGATAATGATGATCTATGAAACCATGCAATTTTTGAGTTTTTGTTTATTCATCAAGTAGTGGCAAAACAAACAGTTTCTAAACAATATAAGCAAAGGATTATAATGATCCATGAAATAGAAGTCCTCAAAACACATGATTTTTTTTCCGGGGTGTCTTAACGTATGTAGATTATGATGAATTAAATGTACTGCCCATTACATGAATCACGAAGTGTCTTGAGTTTTTTTTCAGAAAAGTTGTTTATTTTGTAACCAATCGAGGGTTGTCAAAGTTCATTAAAATATATGAGTTTTCTTTTTAATACTTCAATGAGATATTAACTAACTTAAATAGAGTGTATATCAAATTTCGTTTAATATATACTGAAAGTATCAAGGTATCTCTGGTTTATAATTATCCAAAAGTCATGCATATATTCACAACTATATGCATACTGTGCTAGAGATTTTTCGCTGCAAGTGATCAAGCAGTCGATCCATACGACAAGTGAGAGTAGGAAAGTAAGGTATTAGTGTAAAGTGGAAATCACAACACAGACAATAGATGGGGACACAAGATATTTTACATGGAAACCAAAATCGAAAAAATCACGGGGAGGAGAAAAATTCATTATAATTCACAGGTTACGGAAATTACAGGAATGTGCAGATATCTCCTTGAGTTAGGATTAAGTGGTACGAAAAAGCCTCCCTTGTCACTGGAGAAGAAGGCCTATTTGTACTGAACAGTTGGCATAGGAGGCGGATTAAATGCTGGCGAGATCTGCGTAATTGCATGATTTTCATGTGCAAATTTGTTGTAATAACCGTGATTATGGCTGCTGGACTGTTAGTATTGCATGCAGGGAATTTTTTTCATTGTCCGAAACTAGCTATCTTGAATGTAGGGGGTATTACACTTCTTCAACGTAGGAGAAGGCGAAGTAGCGTAATTATAGGTGGAGATCTCGGTGGTCACTATATCTTTGACTATGGATGACTCAAAGGATGATGTCATCGGAACAGGAGGTAACTCCGGGATGGTTCTTGGTGGTAGAGCTTGTGGGAAGGACCGGGAGCTGCGGGCATCGCGGTGGAAAGTTGTCAGTTGTATGGACACGTGTCAACATCTTGACGTGTGTTCAATTTTTTTATCACTACAGATACTCCCCGCTCTTTTGATTGTCGGATCCTTTAGGAGTGAAGTCGGAAGAGTGGAGTTGGTTGAAATCTTTAAATGTCTTGAATTCTTCTTGATGTTGGCAAAGGAAAGGATTTGATCAATCAATGCGAATCTTTTTGGATTTTTCCTGGAGATCGTGTGACTACTAGTACGTCGATCTATTAGACTGGCTTGAAATTTGTGACCAGTGTCTTTTCAAATCATGGCACCATAATGACTGAGATCGTGTGGCAGAGGCGGTTGATATCCTGTCAATTCGGTTGACCGAGGATCTTGAGATATGAACTGACTTTTTTGGTGATTAGAGATTTGAATTGGAGATGTTTCGACTCTTCCTGCATCTATAAATAGGGTGGAGTCTTAGGGATGAAATTGTTTATCTTCTTCTCTGAAAAATTCTTGCTTCTAAAATCTTTGTCCCGATGGGTTGCCATGTCATTCTTCTTCTTCTTCATCCGGAGGAGGAAAAGAGGAAGAGGATGGAAATGGTAGAAGTTGTTGCTGGGCTCTTCCTATTCGAGAACCTGGTTGGTGCAAAACATCAGTCTTCGCGATGAACTTGTCATAAAATATTAGTTTTCACGACAAGACTCTGCTATCAAGAAGGATAGAGAGGGCTCATGCTTCGACTTTCTTTGTTCCTCTGATCTCCAATCGGATTAATCAAGTTCTCATCTTGGGGCTCGTAGATCTTCTTTCCTGATAATGTCTCTAAGGTAGAAGTGGGGGCCGTCTTGGACGGTTACTGAGGAGGATGTGACTACAAGGAAATTTTTTTTGTCTTGAAGTTTTCATTCTGATTGGACACCCTTACTTCGCGCTTGGAGACTCTTTCCTTGTGGCGAGTAACAGGAGGGGAGTATGGGGGTATTCGTCTGAATATCTCTGAAGAAGCACTTCTTCTTTCAGAGGTCCGACCTCTTCCTCAGAACAAAGGGCCAGTGATGTGATATTGTCACTGGCTTGTATGTCTCACCGGAGTCTGTCTGGCTTCCTAGGAGGCATGTTTCAGGCAGAGAAGAAGATTCTTCATTTGAAAGATCTCTTTCTTTTTGAAAGAGCCTCACGGAGCTTCTTCCAGGCCTTTGAATGGTGGCGTGAATAATAATTTCGTGCCTCCGTGAAGTGTTCTTCGATAAACAAATCTTTGTTGCTTCAACATCAGGAACATGTTTGATGGTGGTAGTGCTGAATGGGTAGGAGCTGGGTCATCTGTATTTTTTTCAAAAAAATAAATACAAATGTGTAATGGAACTCGTATTACCCATATTAGATGTAATCAGGTGTGTATTTGATGAAATGTATTCGAAATGGAAATTACTTTTTGGAATAAAAAATGTATAATGTTCTTTTGAATGAGAACATTTGTTTAGATCTTGCCTGACTTGTTTTACCATTAGCTTTTGGAATTGGTGTGATCGCACCTTCTTCGGGGTATTGATCTTTAATTTTGAAGTATTTTATTTGGCACAGGAACAGTTTAGTAATTTTGCAGTGTTATTCCCGAATGGGTGTAGTCCCATCAGTGGTATCTACAAATTTTTAGTCTCCGAATGGAAGAAATTTCAGCAGCGGAGTTGAATTCACATATACTTCTGAGTGGGGTTGTGACACATCAACGGAGCTGTGAACTTGGAACTCTGAGAGGGAGAAACCCCTACAATCGTGTTGGGCCTCTGAGTGGGAGAAATCCTAGTGACGAAGTTAGATTCACGTATACTTCCGAGTGGGATTGTGACCCATCAACAGAGCTGTGAATTTGGGACCCTGAGAGGGAGAAATCCCTATAGCAGAGTTGGGCCTCCAAGTAGAGGAAATCATAGGAACGAAGTTGGATTCATGTATGCTTCTGAGTGGGAGTGTGACCCATCAACGGAGTTGTGAACTTCGAACTCTGAGAGGGAGAAATTCTTACAACAGAGTTAGGCCTCCAAATGGGAAAAATCCTAGCAGTGAAGGGATGATGCGCATACAAACATCAATAAAAACTTAAATTAAACGTTATACAGTATTATAATAGAATAAAAGGCGTAAATTAAATAGATTGGGATGATAAGGTCATGTATGCTCAACTTCTAATCACACGAAACTCATACGTCGAGGAGATAATTCAAACAAGGAAACCCTCACGTGTATACCATGCGTCTCATATGGCTATAAGTCAAGCATACTGATTGGTCATCTATATTGTATATATAATGTCACATTCTCATAATTATTTTCTAATAAATCATGTATTTAGTCTTATATTTTTTTAAATGCAGGCCGATTACTAATGAAGGTGGAATGAAATTGAGTCCAAAAGCCTGCTTTAATTCTGATTTAAATCTGAATGAAAGAAGGGACAAATATTCAGGAGGATAAAGATGATCCCAGCTGAAGATCAATGAAAATAAAGGAAGAAAAAACCAGTTGAAAATCAGTTAAAACAGATCTTCACAAATTAATTGGTTCAAGCCAAAAATTAAAGGAGGTTTCGTCAAATTTAGGACCAAAATCTAAAATCTAGCAAGAGATAAAAGAAAATCGTGAAACCAGGGATCTGCACCCTCGAGTGTGGCCACCTGGCCACACCTAGACCATGAAAACGCGGCCAAAGCCGTATTTCCGCGGCTATCTAATGGAATCAGGGGGAGTGTTTGCTCTCCTATCTTCGTACGCTCTTTCCCGTTTGATTTTTGCTTATAAATACTGCATTCTATAGAGAAAAAGTGGTCGAAGACTAGGATTAAAGTTCTTGTTCATTTTTAGGATTTTAGGAGTATTGTTAGATAGTTCTAAGAAGTTGTATCTCATTTTTACTTTTTAATTTAGACCAGCAAAGAGAGAAGAGTGAAAAATGTGTAATTCATCCTTGAAGTGACAATTAAAAGAGATTCAACTTGCTTCTTCAACTCGACTCAATTCGGTATGTCTATGTTTTATTTTCATTCTCTTATTTGTTTTCTCTTTATCATAGTAACTAAAAGATCTTCTGGGCTCACTAATCAAACTCTTCTACCTCCTTTCTCTTGATCGGTTTTTATGAAAGCAACTTTCCTGAATCATAATAATGCCTAAGTTAAACTTTGTTCTTGAAAGCACATGAGGATGTTTCTCTTTTAAACTTGTATATTTAAAGTACAACTATTTCTAAATCATTTTTATTCCATACTTGCTTCTTCGCTTAATGGTTCAACATTCTATTTTTAATATTGTGTTAAGAAAAGCTTTAAGATTTAAACCAAGATCATCTTATTTGTTTTACTTAAATATTAAAAGAAAATAAAGGTTTTTTCTCATGATGAGAGTGATGCACCAAAATGTTCTTGAGATAAGTATATAGTTGAGTAGAAGATTAGTGAGCTCAGATCTTTTTCACTTTTTAAATCACAATAAAATCACTCTCAAAGCATTTTCTAAAAGATCATATTCTCCAAAAACTATCCTAAATTTTCAGTTTTTCTTTGAATCACTTCTTTACTCTCCATTTTCTTTTCAACTAAAAAAAATACCAAACCAATCCTTATTTTTTAAAACAAAACATCGAAACGATTTCATCGCATCTCTCCTTAAGGACACAACCTGTTAGCCCTAAGCTACACGGTAATTCTCACTACATTTTCTTGAAACCAATTTCTGGCGTCGTTGCCGGGAAGGGACGGTAAGTAATTCTCTTTTTAAATTTATATTTTTAGTTAACTTTCTTCTTTGTTCTTGATGTGCAGTGATAGATATCAAGAAAATTTTTGTTGCATTGGACATATAAGTGGCTATGTACTCTGATCAAGAAAGCAGAGCTCAGAAGTCCTCAGATTTACTGCATTCACACGGTAATCTGAGTGAACTACTAATCTGTATTTTTTGCAGGTTAGTTGAATTACAAAGGTAAATTTCTGCAGCTATTTATTTTCTTGTTTAACTCATTGTACATACTTTTTAACCTCAATAGTAAATTGATGTTTGTTAAATGCTAAAAACAGTTTAGACTTTGCATTTAGGCACGTGTCTAATTCGTTTACATTTTACATTACTGTTGAAGAGTGCTGGAGTAAAAGTAAGTGTGCATAACATGCAGTATAAGTATACTTTTGAATTGTTTACATTGCTTAAGTGTTGCTCTTCATGTACACGTTGCACTAAATTGATCTAAGGGTCTGTACTATAAATAAGATAAGGTAGGAAAGTTATTACCCTCCCTTAGCCCATAAACAATCTTCTCACTCACTAACTCAACCTAACTAAAACTGAGTAGATGTTGGCCCTAGGGACATCTCGGACTCAATATGAGACTGACCTAAGGGGGAAGTTGATTAGAATTTTACTCTTGCCAAATCGGTGTCAAAAGTTGGGGATTGATGAGGCGAAGACTCAAAGAATAGTGGTTTGGCATAATTAGGCCCGTTGCTTAGGCATGGATACCTCCCACTGATCTTGCCCCTATTGACACTCTAAAAACGACAAGATTCCTGACTGGCCGGAACAATGTCTAACTTGTTGACATTTACAAAAGACAAGTGACAGACAAGCTGACGACCAGTTCTGTACCCATCTCCGAGGGACAAATCAGCAACTTGGACTCTCTCTACTGATCCAGTGAAGCAGACAGTGAGCCCAGATTGTCTTTGAAGAGATCTAAGCAGGTCTAAGATGCTAGGTTAGCTCAACACTTAGCATCACATGAGCCCGAGGGGATAGCCTCACTTGAGAGGCTAAGTTTGTCCAACTTCACCTTGAAGCTGTTCAAAGTTCTATCAGCGAGCTAACTTACAGTTTCGCCTGAAGCGCTTAGTTAACTCCGCAGATAGTTAGCTTCTCTCGAAGCCACACGCAACCGCGCAGAAGGATGTTCGGTAGCTTCGCCACAGATGTTTATCCAGCTCCGCTGAAGAGCTTTCTTCTGACTTCGCTAGATGCTCCTTCCAGCTCCGCTGCGAGCTCGACGCGGCAGCTCTGCTGCGGGTCTTTTATGGTCACCTTTGACCGATTAAATCTCCAGATGAGATCAAATCTAATAGAGATCAAATCTGAGATCAAATTTGGTAGTTGTTTACCATAATCTCTTGACTCTCCTAAAACAAGTAAGAAGATCATGGGAGATCTTTCAATTATTTGAAAAGAATCAAAACAGATCAGGAAATTGATGCTACCTGCTATTCCTAGCTTCGCAGAAACTGATTCTAACCTCGCGGTAAGGCTACTTTTCAATTTAAACAGATTGACTCAATCTGTTTTCAGACTTTCAAGGGACAATTATACCCCTGCTCTCCCTATAAATAGCCCACTAGGGGTACACGGAGACACAGGCGCAGAGGCTGAAAAATAAAAGAAAGAGACGGCTAAACAGAGACTTATTCTCTTACTTTTAAGAATTCAGAGAACTGTTTCGCTAATCAGGGTGCTGATACCCTAAGATCTTCCTCCCTCTCAAGGAATCTCCAGAACCAGGCGAGAAAGAATTCTCAAGCGGAGGCAGTTTGAGAAGTAACAAGAGAGTTCTACCAACCTTCTGTTCTCCGATTCCCCAAACCAGGCGAGAAGGGAATCCCATCGATCGCATCGTCAAAAGGACAAAGTGGTCGCGCGCTGACCAGACTCCTATCGGCACACTTCTCCAGAATCTCAGAGGAGATCTGCTTGTAATCTTTTTATTGCAAAAGAATTACTTGTAATTTAGCTTCTCGACCCCTTTTTTAAGTTTTTCCCCCTTTGCAAAATCAATGGAAAACAGCCCCTACCTGATCGATTAACTTCTGGTCAGATTCTGTAGTATACCTCCCGTGGATAGTCTAACTAGTTAGGAGTCGTTTAGGACTAAGATCTACCCTAACTTAAGCTAGATTTTTCTCTTTTGTGTATTTGTTTGTTTTTCTTTGTTTGTTTTTGACATTTCTTGTGTGATATACCTTATAACAATAATTTTTTCAATTTTAATGATAATTCACATTATACCCCGACCTCTTTTGACTTGGATATTACCAACCTGGCATATCATAACTTTAACCAACTTAGTATGCCTGATTGGTCTTATCTGAATCAATACATGCCCTAGTCCCAATACTATAAACAAGACTGGAATAATCATCATTACTCTTCACAGAGTCAATAGGGATACAACTCTCCCGAGTCATATTATCAACCACCATTTCAACATTCAGCTTATAATTTTTCTAGTCATAATCAACCAACAGAAGAAAAATCTGAGGTTATGAAAAGTATAGAAGCCATGATTATGTCCCAAGAACAAAAGCTAAAAATGATGGACTCACAATTCCCACAAGACACCCAAATCGAAGATCTTTACTTCATGTTCCAAGTCCCACAACAAGAAAAAGAACCTATGGACTCAGATAGGAGTATAAAAATCTGATTCAGTCTGAAAATATTTTTTTCTAGTCTATCGATAGGCTAGAAGCACAAATGAGTCATTATATCAATATAGTGAAAGATAGGAATGAGGAAACTCTACCTAGCACATGTTTGACTATTTCCGATTGCCCTAGCCATATTGATAGGAACGAAGAATCTTGGTGCCTTGGAGACTTTGATCAAGACTCAATTTCATCACACAAATTTGAACTTGACCAATTTCAAACCTTGGACAAATTGGAAAGTTTTTTATTTAATGAGATTGAATTTAAATGTGTATGTAACCCCGATCCCCAACCTTGTGATTTAGTTTCCATCTTCGAATCTATATTGATTCTGGTATCCTCACCCAATTTGAACCAATTTTCAGAGCCAACGGTTATTTCTGCACACATAGATCTAGAAATTAAATCACCAATTTTGAATAGTCACATTCCATTGATGGGAAAAGAATGTGAATTTCCATTATTTTATTTGGAGTCAACTCTTGAATTAAAACCAACTTTTAAACCCAAAGTAAATTTTTCTAAGTTAGTATTGGTTACAAAACCTATCACTCTTGAGCCTAAGTAAACCACTTCACCTAGTCACATTCTTTTGTTGGACACAGGTATATACCATGATGTCTCTGTGATGATTTTTTAAGATTGGTCATGTAATGAGAATAAGTTTTATGATAAGATCTTTCATGATCCTATTCATATTAGGGATTGTAATTATGTACATAGAAAAGAGGTCAATAAAGGTGGGTTCCGTGAACCACCACATTATCCTGATTGGGTTGCAACGTTAGCCCAATCCGACCACCACCGGAACCACCATCTTAAGGTAATATTTTCCTTCCCTTTCTTCTTTTTCATGTATTTATGTATTCATTTATACATTGAGGACAATTCATGAGATAGGTGTAGGGAGGGTTCTAACATAACATAGGTTGTTTTTTATTTAAAAATAAAAAAATAAAAAATAATATTTTCTTTGCCTTTAAAAACTTTTGAAAAGAGGAACAATATTTTGATATATTTTTTTTGTAAGAAATTAAGTCAATTTTAAGGAATAGGAAAATCATAATTAGGATTTCTTATACTTGGTCAAAATAAGATTATTTATTTGATTTCTAGGGTTAGGAAGAAAACTTAGAAAAGTAATTTAGTCTTGATCTTTACCTTGATGAAATATGCAACTTTATAACACTTACACAGTTAGGGTTTAAAAACAAAGATTCTTATGCCTTATAAAAAAAAAATATGTATATCGAAATTCCTCTGATTAAGCTGGGTATTTGTGCCTCATAAAGCATAAGTATTCACGTCTAAAGTGATCCATATAATAAAGTTCTTAATTTTGTGGCCTTGTTTGTTCAAGTTCTTAAGTCCTTTGGGTGTTTTCTCACCCAGTGTCCTAAGATCGTCTGGTTTGGGAGTCATCGATTAAAGACTCGTTACATGGGCAGATTAGAAGCCTAACAGAACTAAGAAATAATACCTCCAAAAAAATAAATAAATAAGGCATAAGAGTTAAAGTTAAAGAACTCTCAGTCAAAAATTTCACGGTCACGAAGGTGCATATGACTTAGGGTAAAGTAATAGACTGGATGAAAAATACAATTTGACTCCTTACTTTGATTGATGACAAGTTTTTGAATAGAGATAAAGTTTATGAATGAAAATTTTGCTTTTCTTATAACTTATAGGTTACTTGAACTCTTACGATAATACCTTAAATCTCTCTTTTCAAAATGTTTTTCAAAAATACTAATACCTTTTTCTTTCTTTATGGATTTTGTGGTTGTAATCCTCTGAAAACCCTCACGAGAGAAAACTTGTCCTCTAGGGGTAACTTAAAAGTTTAATGGCTTGTTGCATATGCTCAATATAATCGAATAACTTGCGAAAGTGGTCTAATAATTTTCTAAGATTAGTTTTGATGTTTTGCTCAAGGGCGAGCAAAAGATAAGTGTGGGGATGTGATTGGTAACCTATATTGCATATATAATGTCACATTCCCATAATTATTGTCTAATAAGTCATGTATTTAGTCTCTTTTTTTTAAATGCAGGCCCATTACTAATGGAGGTGGAAGGAAATTGAGTCAAAAAGCCCGCTTTAAATTTGATTTAAATCTAAATTAAAGAAGGAACAAATATTTAGGAGGATAAAAATGATCCTAGCTGAAGATTAATGGAAATCAAGAAAGATAAAACCAGTTGAAAATCAGTTAAAACAGATCTTCACAAACTAATTGGTTAAATCCGAAGATTAAAGGAGATTTCGTCAAATCCAGAACCAAAATCTGAAAATCCAGTAAGAGATAAAAGAAGATCGCAAAATCAGGGATCTGCACCCCTAGGTGTGGCCACCTGGCCACACCCAGGCCGCGAAAACTTTGGCCGCGTTTCGTGGCTATTTAATGGAATCCGGGAGCGTTTGCTCCCCCTATCTTCATACGCTCTCCCCTGTTTGGTTTTTTTCTTAAAAATACTGCATTCTACAAAGAAGAAGTGGCTGAAGACTAGAATTAAAATTCTTGTTCATTTTTAGGATTTTAGGAGTACTATTAGATAGTTCTGAGACGTTGTATCTCATTTTTACCTTTTAGTTTAGACCAGCAAAGAGAGAAAAGTGAAAATGAATGTGTAATTCATTCTTGAAGTGACAATCAAAGGAGATTCAACTTGCTTATTCAACTCGACTCAATTTGGTATGTTTATGTTTTATTTTCATTCTCTTATTTGTTTCTCTTTATCATGAGTAACTAAACTATCTTCTGGGTTCACTAATCAATCTCTTCTACCTTCTTTATCTTGATCAGTTTTTATGAAAATAATTTTCTTGAATCATAATAATGCCTAAGTTAAACTTTGTTCTTGAAAGCACATGAGGATATTTCTCTTTTAGACATGGACATTTAAATTACAACTATTTCTAAATCTTTTTTATTTCATACTTGCTTCTTCTCTTGATGGTTTAACATTCTATTTTTAATATTGTGTTAAGAAAAGCTTTAAGATTTAAATCAAAATCATCTTACTTGTTTTACTTGAACATTAAAAGAAATTAAAAGTTTTTGCCTATGATAAAAGTGATGCACCAAAAATGTTCTTGAGATAAGTAAGTAGTTTAGTAGAAGATTAGTGAGCCCGAATCTTTTTCATAATTTAAATCACAACAAAATCACTCTCAAATCATTTTCCAAAAGATCATCTTCTCCGAAACCTATCCTAAATTTTCAGTATTTCTTTGAATCACTTCTTTAATCTCCATTTTTTTCAACTAAAAAAATCACCAACACCAATCCTTATTTTTTAAAACAAAACATCGAAACACTTTCATCGCATCTCTTGTTGAAAACACGAACCGTTAGTCCTAAGCTACACGGTAATTCTCATTGTATTTTCTTGAAACCACATACACAATCATGTCATCCCGGGATGAGTAACACATGCACACATATTTCACAAAAATGGCATTCGGACGATACCTGGGTGGAGTGTGCCTCTCCGGTATGTTTGATTTTTTTCAGCCTCTAATCACATGAAACTAGTACGTCAAGAGGATAATCTAAATAAGGAAACCCTCATATACACACACACATGCCATATGTTTCATGAAACTATAGGCTCTCCGGACGTTTACCTGCAATTTTGGAAAGGGACCTGAAGTGGGGTGCGACCCAGTAATAGATTGGATGCGTCGACTCTGAGCGGGGGTAACACCCACAGCGGAGTGGCGATCTGGGTCTCCGAGTGGGGGACACTCCCACAATGGAAGATTTCAACTGCCCATGGTCTAATCTAGATGGAGCCTGCAGATTGGTGCTTGCGTTGCTAACTCTGAGTGGGGGATACTCCCACTTCGGGACGTACAAGCTTCAGGGACTGATGGGGGGTACTTCCATCAGCATGCCAGGGGTTCCGAGTGGGGGACACTCCCACAAAGGAGGGTTCCAACTGCTCTAAGCCGATCGAGATGGAGCCCATTGGTTGGTGCTTGTGTTACTGACTTCGAGTGGAGAGACTCCCACTTTGAGTCATACAAGCATCAGGGACTGATGGGAGACACTTTCCTCAGCATGGTAGTGAAACGGGTAGGAGCAAGGATGCATTTTATTCCATCAAAACAAAATACATATGCTTTGAAGGAAATACAGGGGGTATTATTAGTTAAAGTACTTCCCTACCCTTGGAGGAGAGATTGGTTCAAATCAATCACTTTATATTGAGTGATTGCATGTTGTGACTGGACAGGATGTGGAACGTTGAGTTATCCTCATCCGGAGGTTACTTTGGGGGGTAAGAATGTACTTTTTGAGGAAGCTTTGTGAATAAGATCTTCTAAGCACCATCGGAGGCTCCTGCAGTGGACAGTCTTGTGTCCCTTACTATCATGAAAGGAGTAGTACTCCTTTGCTCCGATGAAAGCAGGATAATGTTTGATTGGCTTCGGGTGCCTGATCTAAGGTTGGCCCTTGATGGTATTAAAGACTTCGTTGATGGGAAGTTTCAACGGAGTGAAACGTTGCTCCATCAGGAAGGCTCAGAGTGAAATGTGCAAGGGGCAAGGAGCGTTTGCCTTTTGAAGGCAGCTCGCCCTCGGCTCTGATCTTGGGCATGGGTAGAGTCTTCATGCAGAGACTTTGACTTTCTTACGCCATCACCAGGCCTTGCGAAGTGGTTGGAGGAAGTCTTCATTGCCTCCTCCAGCTAGACGTAGGGCTGTGGTTTAGAGAGAACTTTGCTCATCTGAGTGACATTGTACTTCGAGAGGTATTTTATAAAAGGTAAGAGACTTGTAGCTCGTTGATGAATGCGAGTGCAGAAACTTCTTCACAGCAGTTGGAGACCTTAGCGAGTTGACTTTGGAAGAAGCCCATGTAAGACTTGAGGACGTCACCTTGATTCATCTTGACGGAGAGGAGGTGGTGATTGTTCTTCTAGGCCTCCTAACAAGAGGCATATGGAGTAAGGAACGTTTTGGTTACTGCCTCGAAATTACAGAGAGAGCGGGGGCAACAGAGAGTATAACCAATCCAATGCCACACCTTTTAGATTAGAGGGAAAGTTGATGCGCAAGAATGGATTGTTGCGGGAATAGACTACCGTTTTGTCCCAAAAATGCCTGATATGTTAGACAGGGCCGCTCACCCCAGAGTAGTAGTCGAAGGTCGGAGTCGAAAACTTCCTTGGGAACTCATATTCTAGGATGTCTTCAGAGAAGGGGAGTCGAAAATTTTGGCGGCTTTAGGCGTTGGGTGGCCTTCAGCTTGGCCTCCGCGATTCGTTTTTGGATCAGCTCGTCAAGAACTCAGAGGTTGGATATCCACCTACTTCAGGCCCGCTTTCTGACTGTGTCGATGACAAGTTGTTCTGGAGGGCAGTGATTGAGTCTAAAGTTGGTCGTTGAGCCGCCTCAATACCTCCTATTACGAATTGCATTCTTATTGTCGAGAGCCGCTTGCTCCCGATCGCGATCTGATTAGGTTTGTTGTTCTTTCATCTGCTCTTTCATATCAGCGAGCATCTAAAAGAGCTGGTATTCATACCGCTGCGATGAGTGGACATTGGCGGTTTCTCCCTGAGGCAAGGAGAAGTTGCTGTCCTCGATGGTATATGGTTGATCATTGGTTGGTGGAGGGACCGACCCGACAGTTCCTATGGCTTTGCCTTTGGATATTGTGCTGTTGACGACTCACTTTCTTGGGGCCATCGTTGATGTGGAAGAGGCTTTGAGGAAGGTTTTTTGGGTTTTTAGGGGAGAGATCTTGAGTGTTAGGACTCAGCTCTCAATGAAAGCATCATTTTGCATGGAGATTTTCCGCTGCGAGTGATCAAGCAGTTGATTCACACCGCAAGCGAGAATAGGGAAGTGAGGTGTAAGTGTAAAATGGAGATAATAACATAGACAATAAATGAAACACAAGATTTTTTACGTGGAAACTCAAATCGGGAAAACCACGGGGAGGAGGAGAAATATTCATTATAATTCACAGGTTTACAGGAATTACAGAAATGTTAGATATCTTCTTGAGTTAGGATTGAGTGGAAGGAAAAAAGTCCCATTTCTCGCTAGCGGAGAAGGTCTATTTGTACTGAACTGTTGGCATGGAGACGGATGAGGTGCTGGCGAGATCTGCGTAACTGCACAATCTTCATGTGCGGTTTTGTTGTAACGGTCGTGATTATGGGCGGTGGACTGTTGGGATTGAATGTTGGGGATTTCTTCATTGTTCATAAATATCCGTCTTGAATGCATGAGCATTACACGTCTTCAACGAGAGAGAGGAAAAAGTGGTGTAATTACAAGCGGAGATCTCGGTAATTGCTACTAGAGAAGTCAGGAATCTTGGACTCTGATGGACTCCAGAGGATGATGTTTTCAGAACAGGAGGTAGCTCCGAGATGGCTCTGCGTGGCAGAGCTTATACGAAAAGTCCGAGAGCTGCGGACATTTCAATAGGAAGTTGCCAGTTGCGTGGACACGTGTCAACATGTTGACGAATGATCAATTTTTGACCACTACACATCCCGTGTGAATGTGCGTGCTTAAATACAGTTTTACATAGATAATTGTCAAAATACATTTACACCCGACTGACCTGCTCGGAATCCAAGACTGATCATGGACCCAACCGAAACAAATTAGAGGTTTAAACCTCTCTTGTTCATGTAGCAAATGTTATAGCCGATACAGGCAGAGGCTGATATGAAATAGTAGTAAGATTGGACGAAAAGAAGGAAATGAACACAGAGAAAAGAAAGAGCAAATGAAATAAGCAAGGCAGGAGTGGAACCTCCCCGTACCCTCCCCTAGAAAACAAGAAGAAGAAGAAGAAGAAGTACTTGGACCTGATTTGGGAAAAGAAATGAGTATTCGTCCTCTGTACTGAGGTCCCATCTTGATGCTGTCGCCAGGGCTGATCGGGGCACCGACAGGCGCGGGACCCACACCCGCAGTCCCACTCCCACTCCCGATGGGATAACTGCAAATCTTAGCGGGCAAATCGTACGGCTGCCATTAATTGGATCCAAGTCACCCCGTACCCCCACTCTCATCATCAGCCAGTACCATCTCGACAGCGCAGCACAGCCTCCGTATTCCCTTTCCCAAAACAATTAATCTGCATTTGATTTTTGGGCTTTTCTCGTTTGTACCCTTGTAATCTGTCTTAATTCTAAGGGGCCGTTTGTTTCGCGTAAAACTCCGTAATTCCTAAATGACTTACTACCCAGTTATAACTACGGCGTTTGTTTGGACCGTAATTCGTAAAAGACTTACATAACTCAACTAACACTCACTTGCAACCCAGTTACCACTCACTTACAGCCCAGTTACAGTTAATTTTGTGGTCATACAAATTTGTATTATTTTTTTATATTAATATTAAAAAATTTTAATATTTAACTTTTTTAATATTTATTTGCAGTATTAAAACTTTTAAAATCACCAAATAGTTAATTTTGTGGTCAACTTTTTCACTTACGACTTATACATTACGACAACCAAACACCGTAAAGTACAATACACTTTCCCACTTTACAATTTTATATTACCAACCAAACACCGTAAAATTTACATACATGTAACTAATTTACAATTGTAAAAGACTTTACCAATTACAACTACGAATTACGGCCAGTTACGATAACCAAACAGACCCTAAATATATCTTCTAAATTGCAACAGTTCAATTACGGGCTTGCTTGATTTGAGGGAAGCAAGAGAAAAAAGTGTAAGTGAGAATGAGGACGGAAAAAGTGAAAGGTGTAGTGAATATCAGAATTTGTGCAATTCTCATTTCCGGTTTTTGATTATAATGTGAAAGTGTAAGTGATAAAATATATTATGCTTTCTGGTATTTGATTTGTAATGTGAAAGTAGAAGTGAGAAAGCTGACTACAAAGTTGATCATAAAATAATATTAAATTAAAATCTTAATTATGAAATAATATTTTTGAATTGTAATTGGATTCCAAATGGGATTTACAAGACATCAAAATTTAATGTATTAAACTACAACTTATGACAAGTGAGATTTACATGGCCACAAAATTAATTGTAGCACCCTGAAAGTGGGAAAATAATAGTTGTGCAAAAGGGAAAAGCGAAAACAAATAAGAGAAGCGGGAAATGAGTTTTCCCATTTCCCTCCCACTTCCATGAATCCAAACATGCCCTACCCTCAATTCTTTGAGAACAACCAAATATATCCCCATCGTCTTAGTTTTTTTAACAATTTAGAAATAAGATTACTAGATTACCTCTCTCCCCTCCTTTCTCTACCTTGCCGCCTTTCTCTCTTCATTCAACCAATTGTCGGCACGAGCTTAAGAAGCTACCAGCGATGGATTCAGTGTGGCGAGAGAGAGAGAGAGAGAGAGAGAGAGAGAGAGAGAGAGAGAGACGACATGGGAGAGAGAGGGGAGGGATAGAGAGAGCCAAAGCCCAGCCCTTCTCCCTTGGTTTTGCAAAGGACAACTTAAATGCATTCGACCTGAAATCATCAAGGTGTTTCCGAGCTGTAGAAGCGAGGCTGAGGTTGGTGGCGAGGGGCGGCGACGATGAAGAGGAGATCAAGGACGGTGGGAAGAGAGCGAGTTTGAGGCTGGAGGAGCCCGAGGTGGAGGTGGATGAGGGGATTGATATGCTATCGCTGGACTGTGAGGATTTTACGATGGGGTGTTTCTCAACAGTGAGGAGGATGATTTTGTGGTGCAAATCAGTTTATTTAGACCGTCAATCCATTGGATTTGTATGGCAGAGTTGGTGATGGTGTTGATCTGGGAGGGCTGGTGATGCATGTTGGTAGGGTAGAGAGAGGCGTTAAGGGAGAGAGGGGTGGCATGGAGAGAGAGGGACGCAAGGGAGATGGAGGATGCAGCATGGGGCGTAGGAGGACCAGAGGATGGAAAAGGGGCCGCGAAGCATGAGTCATAGAGGAGGTAGCCAGGGTGCTTCGAGGACATGGAGTCACCAAGCTCGAGGGTATAAGTGTCGGTCAAATTGTTGACGACAAGGACAAGGGGCCCGAGCGAGGAAAGTTCGCCAATCTCGGGCGAGATCAAGCCAAAGATGGCAGAGTTGGACCTGTAAGGGTATTAAAAGGATTTCATAATTTTTTGGTAGAAATGTGAAGAATATTCGTTTATGGTTTTCTTTAACTAACAGTTGAGGTAATTTTAAAAATATCAAAAAATTTGAGGGTTAATTAAACAATTATGATAATGTAGAGGGTTAATTTAAAATTATGATAGATCTTAGGGGGCATATATGTTTTTTTATTTTCCTATATGGAATGAAGTACTCCCTTTTTTATCTGCCCCCCACTCCTCATTTATTTCTCTCTCTTATTTATCTCTCTAACTCCCATTTTAGCCTTGTTTTTCTCATCAATCACGGGGCGCAGGAGCTGCGCTCCACATGTGCGCAACATGATGAGGGAGAGAGAGAAGAGAGAGGGGAGAGAGTTTAAGAAACCCTAGAAGAAGAGGAGATGGGAGGAGGGGGGAGGGGAGAGGAGAGCGATCTGGATCCATGGCTGAAGAGAAGAAAGAGAGCAGATCTGACGCCAAAACAGGGGAAGAAAAAAGAAATAGATCGCTGGATCGATTCATGGCTCTTTGCTTTTCTTTTTTGCTTTGCTTTTTTCATGGTTGTCTATGTTTCTTTGTGGGGCTGACAGAAGAGAGTGAGCACACAGCGGCAAGATGGCATCGGGTGAATGGCGTTTCTGTTGCGTGCTCACGTCTCTTTCTGTCAGCTCTTTCTCTTGATGACTCGCCATCATCATCTTCTTCCTTTTTTTCGTTTCAATCCTGTTGCTACTACTGTACACATTCATTAACATTAACATGTTTTGCTTGATTATTTCTCTCCGAATAACAAAAGACATTGATATTTATGGAAGGGGAAGAAAGGCAAAGGATACCAGGGGCACGCGCGTGTCAGTATTTTTTTTTTTTGGTGTGCCTTTCTTTGTCTAAAACTTCGATCCATTTGCTGCTGCTGCTGCTGCTCTATCTCTATTTGGGGCCGGGTGCGGCTATCGAAGGATCTTGGTTTCCCAATAAGGAAGAATACGGTGCAGTGCGTGAATCTGTTGTGATTTGATGGTACTTTGTTTGCCTCTTTTTTTTTTGGCTTCATTTACCCCAAAACTCTATGTGCTGTGCTTCTTCATAGATTACGCTCAGAAATTTTGGGGTTTTGGATTCGATTCAATTGAACACGAAAGCGTGGCTTTTGAGAAGAAGGAAGGGAACCGGACCGATCAGATGAGATGAGGCCGGGCACTGGGACTGTGCGGATTTTACGGAAGCAACTGTTGACCAGGTCCTTGGCCCTCTTCTTTCTCTCTCTCTTCTCTTTCTTTTATTTTCTTTTATTTTGTCTTTCTTTTTTTTATATTTGGACTGGCCACGCGTCCTCCATGCCGAGGGACACCTTACAACCACCGTCACCGTTTCCGTATGTCCTTCTTCCTCCTCCCACAAAATATCACCTGGTCCATTCTTCTCCTCAATATTAAAAGAAGAAGAAGAAGAAGAAGAAGAACCATCCACTGCTGCTAAAATTATCTCGGGTTCTACTTTTATTATATTTATTTATTTTATTTTATTAGTTTTTTCATATTTCTTTGTTTTATAAGCAGGTATTGGTTCTACAGTAGTATATTCCATGGGGATGTACAACCCCTTTTGCTTCGCTGAACCATATCTTGTGCTTCTTGCTAGATCTATAGCTTTTAGTCTTTTTGTAATTGTGTTACTTGCTGCTGACTGATTTCAAATGATAACAGATCATCTTCATCATGCCCCTGCGCCTTTTTAAGCTCATCTCACGCTATTATTTGCTGCCTTCAGAAGGCCATATGAGTCCAGGGAGGGAGCTTAAGGACCGTGCTGATTCTAATGTAATCTCTCTCTCTCTCTCTACCCACCCCCCCCCCCCCCCCACCCCCCCCCCAAAAAAAAAAAAAAAAAAAAAAAAAAAAAAAAACCCTATGTGCGTGCGTGCGTGGCTTTTGTTTGAGGAATTTATCGTCCATTTGAACATTAGTTAGCATAGATGTTTTAAAACTTAAAGATCAATCTAACCACCCCCAGAAACGAAAAGGCCAAGGAATTAGAATGGGAAAGGTGAGTGGCTGCTCAATTTCAACAGAAAATAATGCCTCATATGCTCATTTATGTTATTTCTTTGGGGATTTTGATGAAATAATGTCCAATTTGGATGGTTCCATAGACTTTTACTCTGATTGGTATTACCACAAATATATTGATCGGGGTTAGAATAGTCTGTTGAAAGTGTTCATAAAATGTTACATTGAGATCCCATGAGATTTTAGATATTGGATTATGCACCAAACCAGAAGATAATAAGGTGACTCTGAAAAAGATTAGGAGTTGAAAAATATAGGAACCATTGTGGGGAATTAAATGTTTGGACTCTCAGAGTTTGATATATTAATTGCTTGCTTAAAGGGAAATTTTTCTTTTTGCTCCTACATATGGAGGCACAAATTTTAAATTTCAACTTCCTTTGCTACTAATGAAAGGAAGAACTATATTAGATTAAAGTCCTAGGATTCTGCATTTGAACCTTTTGGAAGTCAGCTAAGAAGTCAAGTGTTATAAACAGAATTTAATGTTCAGGGAATTTGTCAATTCTAATAATGGTACGAGTCATATTGCACTAAATTTAGTCTGTCCCCAGAATTTGCAGAGCAATGATATTTGATTCAAACAGTAAGAAATAGCTTAACAATCAATGTTGATTGTAAGTGTTCTAACAATCACATGGTCTTGTACTGGTTCTAAGTATCATTTTGCATACTCACCCCCAACAATCGCTCTCCCGAGCTTGAAAAAAGGTCATCATCCTCGTGTGTTGGTTAGCTTTGGTGCTCAAGTATTCAGTAGAAAAATAAATAGTTTTACAAGGAAGTAAACTACGGCATAATATTAACAATCAACATAGTTTATAAGTTCTCACAAATTATTACTTAAATCATTATCAAGATTGTAGATATTGTTGCTATTTGATTCTAACTTCAGTATTCCTATAATCTTCCGTTAATTTGCTTTGAGATTAAAGATGCTCATCTTTAGCTAAAATTATTTGCAGCGCAATATAGTTTGCTGATTAATCTATCTTATCTAATGTATGAGTTACAATACTTTACCTAGAAAAGCCATCTTATCATTATTAAAATTTATTTCCATTTTTCATTTGGAAAGAAATTCTTGACATTTCCATTGATTCTATTTTGCATCTGTGCTGCTTAAGTGTTTCATCTTAGGTCTTCCTAGATAAAATGTTTAAATTCTTTTGCATCAGTTACTTCATCGAATTTTTGGCTTATGAGGTTATGCAATATTTTCTTGCTAAATTTTTGCTACCTATGGTCAACCTTTCCTTTCATGTAAGTACTTTTATTTTCACAATCCTATACCTAAAATACTTAGTTTACCATCTTCCAATGACAAATTGATGACACGGGGGATCACACTCTAGAATTTGTGGGAGTATACAGCTTGACTTTTCTAGGAGAAGAACTCACTTTGGAATTCTTATCAATATCACAAATTTTCTGAACAAAAAAGTTTCCAAGTACAATTATTAGAGATCTTAGATAGTATGCATTGATGAATTTCTATGGTTATATTAATTTCTCTCTGCATCATTTATTATCCACTGGCTATTGAAAGCATTATCTGCATATTTCTTCAAAGTTTAACTGGCTTCAGATGGATACGCAGTTGGTAGATCTTACTAATGCAAAGACCATTGAATATTAATATGACAATAAAAAATTAGTAATGTTTGGAGGCAATTGATCGAACACTATGCAATATAATAATAAAACGAATTAATGAGTAAAGCATATAATGTGCAATTCCTTTTTATTTTTTGGTTATTGTTAGGACTGATATTAGAATACTTCATAAAGGCAGACGAAACTTCAGAGATCAAATAACAGACGTGCACAAGGAGCTGTACACATTATCAATTGACTAATACTGGGTATAGTCGACTAATCATATAGGTTAGTCGACTGATACATTGTATAGTCGACTAGGTTGACCATCAGAGAGTTGGGTTTCTCAAATTTTGTCAAAGTAGTCGACTAGCATTTGGACCTAGTTGACTAATACATGATATTAGTCGATTAATATCCAGGCTTGGTCGGCTAATGGCGAGTCTAGCAGTTTTTTTCTGGATTTGTTTCCAGTTCGAGTTAGATTCGGATTTTCTTTATTCTGAGACGGTGATCGTTCGTATTAATGGAGTTTGTTTAGGACTAGGAGAATTCTATGATTTATAAATAACCCCTTAGGGTAACCTTCAAAGCAATCCAATGCATTTGTAATTCTTAAAAAATGTAATTCATCTAGGTGAGAAATTTGTGAGAGAAGCTTAGCCAAAAGGATTCACTGTTCTTGATCGCCGTCAATGAGATTGCAATCTTGTCAGGGTGAGGTATAAGTAATTATGTTATACTCTTCCAATTTAATAAAGTTTCTCTCATTTCTCCCATGGAAGTACATACTATCTGTTTGACAAGTGGAACCACGTTAACTTGTGTGTTGGATTTCTATACATGGGAATATCTTCTTCCCTCTCTTTTTCTTCTCATTGCTCGTTGATCCTAAGTGTTTATTCTGCTGCGCCGCTCTAGCTATTAGTCATGGGGCACAACAATTAGTATCAGAACATATAGATTATTTTCAACAATTGATATCAGAGCAAGGTCAACGTGAAGATGTCTGCGATCAAGTTCGATATTTAGAAGTTTGATGGTGTCAACAATTTCAGCACGTGGCAGATTAAGATGAACGGAAGCGGGTTGAAGAAATCACTACTCGGAGGGAGAAAAAGCCTCAAGCATGAAGGAAGAAAGTTGACAGGAGTTGGATGAGAAAATTTTGACTATTTAGCTTTACTTGGCGGACAAAGTGTTGGATGAGTTTTCTACGGAGAGAACATCAACCTCATTGTGAGAACGACTTCAAGACCACTATCTGAAAAAGTCGTTGGAGAATCGGTTGTTTTGAAACATCCGTCTTTTTCTCCGCATGCATAAAAATACACCTATCAAGTCTCACATTGCAAAATTTTCTCTATTATCAATGATTTAGATAAGATAGAGGTTAGGATAGATATGAGGATAATGCAACTTCTATTATTGTATTCTTTACATTCTTCATATAAGAGTTTTAGGGAAGTCATCATTTATGGAGGCAAATCAACTATTAAGGTCAATGAGGTCAAAGAGTATCTACTCAATAAGGCTAAAATTGACAATCAGTTGACGAGTGAGTCTCATCGTGATGATTCCGTGCAAGTACATTTTTCAAAAGAGGAGTAATAATGAAAGTTTTATGGGTAACCTAAAACACAAGGATTTGGTGTGCAATTGGTGTCGCAAGAAGGGGTACATTAGAGCTGATTGTTGGACTTAAAAAAGGAAACAACCAAATATTAGTGCCACTGAACTGGCTGAACGAGATGAAGAGGAGTGTGACGTTTTATTTGTTATAGACAGATTGGTCGGTAAGAAAGATGGATAATTGACTCTAGATGTTCACAGCATATCAGTTTCGGTAGGAAGATGTTCTCCTCATACACTTAGGTCCAAGGGGAGAAGTCTTTATTGGAATTCTACTACGATCAAGGTGATTGGCGAAAGAACAATCCAGTTTATCTCATAATGGGTGCATCACTTCTCTTCAAGACATCCGTTATGTTCCTGATTTAAAGTACAATCTCATTTCCCTTGAAATTCTACATGAAGAAGGATTCAGTTTCAGTTCTGAAGGTGATCTTATAAAAGTTTTCAAAGATACACATGTGAAGTTTCAAACCGAACGTGTCGACGATGTTTGCATGTTGCGAAATTCGAAAGTTATAGTTGGTGAATTGCAGTTATCCTCGGCTTCAAGAGCGAAAGTTGTGAAACAATTGGATACTATGATATTTTTTAGCTCGTATGTTGAGTGTTACCTCAAATGCAGATTGAGACTAGGTGTGCAACACGATAGTTTAGATCGTTACTTTTATGGCAAAGCAAATTTTCATAATTCTTGTGTGGATTAAGAAGATCATTGGGTGATCAAGTTCCGGACAGGCCTGAACTTGTTCGACCTAATCAAGTTACGAACCCCATGAAGGGGTTATGGAGAAGAGAGAGTGGGATGGAGATAAAGTCGAGTTGTTCAATTATGCATTGATATGAGCACATGGAGCAAGATGGATATTCTCGGATTTCAATGTAATCGAGTCAAGGGGGAGATTATTAGGATTGTGTCTAGAATACATCGTGAAGATAGACAAAACTTCAGAGATTAAAGAACAGACGTGCACAAGGAGTTGTGCATATTATGAATCGACTAATGCTGGGTATAGTCGACTAATCATATATATAATTGACTTATACATTGTATGGTCGACTAGGTTGGCCAACAGAGTGTTGGGGTTCTTAAATATTGTCAGAGTAGTCGACTAGTATTTGGGCCTAATCGACCAATGGCGGGTCTACCAGTTTTCTTTCTGGATTTATTTTCAGTGCGAGTTGAATTCAGGGTTTTTTATTCTGAGGCGGTGACTGTTCGTATTGATGGAGTTTGTTTAGAAATAGGAGAGTTTTATGATTTATAAATAACCCCTTGAGGATAGCCTTCAAAGCAATCCATAAATTTATAATTTCTAAAAGGTGTAATTCATCTAAGTGAGAGATTCGTAAGAGAAGCTTAGCTATAAGGTTTCGTTGTTCTTGACGGACGTCAAAGGGCTTGTAATCTTTCAGCAAGAGGTGTAGGTAATTCTATTGTACTCCTCCAAAATTTAATAAAGTTTCTACCTTTTCTCCTGTGGCCGTACACACTATCTGTTTGATCGGTGGAACCACGTTAAATTGTGTGTTGACTTTCTATACTTCAAAATATCTTCTTCCCTCTTTTTTTCTTCTCGTTGCTCGTCGATCGTGTGTATTGATTCCGCTGCGCCGCCTCAGCGATTGATCGTGCAAGCCACCACAATTGGTATCAGAGCATACAGATTGTTTTCAACAATTGATATCAGAGCAAGGTCAATGTGAAAATGTCTACGATCAAGTTCGATATTCAGAAGTTTGATGGTGTCATCAATTTCAGTAGGTGGCAGATTAGTATGAACGCCATCCTGACTCAGAGCAGGTTGAAAGGAGGGAGAAAAACCCTCAAGACATGAAGGAAGTAACTTGGCAAGAGTTGGATGAGAAAGCCTTGACGACTATTCAGCTTTACTTGGCGGATGAAGTGTTGGATGTATTTTCTACGGAGAAAACATCCTTGTTTTGGAAATGACTTCAGGACCACTATCTAAAGAAGTCGTTAGTGAATCGGTTATTCTGAAGCAACGTCTCTCTTCTCTTCATGCATGAAGGTACACCTATCAAGTCTCACATTGCATAATTTTTCTCTATTATCAATGATTTAATTAAAATAGAAGAGGTTAAGATAGCAGATGAGAATCATGCACTTCTATTACTGTGTCTTACCTTCTTCATATAAGAGATTTAGGAAAGTTATCATCTTTGGAGGTAAATCAACTATTAAAGTCAACGAGGTCAAGGAGTATCTGCTCAACAAGGACAAACTTGACAATCAGTTGACAGGTGAGTCTCATCGTAATGATTCCGGGTAAGTTCAATTTTCAAAAGAGAAGAGCAATAATGAATGTTCTTTGGGTAATTTAAAACACAAGGATTTGGTGTGCAACTGGTGTCATAAGAAGGGGCACATTAGATCTTGATTGTTGGACTTAAAAAAAGAAACAACCAAATATTAGTGCCGCTGAACTTGCTGAAGGAGATGAAGAAAATTTTGATATTCTATTTTATACAGACAAATCAGTCGATAATAAAGATAGATAGATAGTTGACTCTAAATGTTCACAGGATATTAGTTACAACAGGAAGATGTTCTCCTCATGCACTTCGGTTCAAGGGGAAGAAGTCTTCATTGGGAATTCTACTATGAGTAAGGTGATTGATAAAGGAACAATCCAGTTTGATTTTATGATGGATGCATCATTACTCTTCAAGGTGTTTGTCATATTTCCGATTCAAGATACAATTTTATCACTCTTTGAACCCTACATGGAGAAGGATTTAGTTTCAGTTCTGAAGGTGATCTTATGAAAGTTTTTAAAGATGCCCATGTGAAGTTTCAGGCCGAACTTGTTGGCGATATTTACTTGTTGCGAAATTCAGAGGTTTCAGTTGGTGGATTGCAGTTATTCTCGGCTTCAAAAGCAGAGGTTGTGAAATAATCGGAGACTATGATGGTTTCAAGCTCGGATGTTCAATTTTACCCCGACGGTAAATTGGGACTGGTGCACAACAAGATAGTCCAGACTGTTACTCCTATGGTAGAGCAAATTCTCATAAATTCTGTGAATTAAGGAGGTCATTGGGAAATCAAGTTCAGGACGGGCCTGAACTTGTTCGACCTAATCAAGTTATGAACCCCATAGGGGGTTATGGAGAAGAGGGAATAAGATGGAGATAAAGTCAAGAGTTATTCAATTATGCATTGATGTGAACACATGGAGCATGGTGTCTATTCTCAGACTTGGACATAATCGAGTCAAGGGAAAGATTGTTAGGATTGTAACTAGAATACGTCGTGAAGGTAGAAGAAATTTCGGAGGTCAAAGAACGTACGTGCACAAGGAGCTGTGCACATTATCAGTCGGCTAATACTGGGTAAAGTCGACTAATCATATGGATTAGTCAACTTTTACATTGTATAGTCGACTAGGTTGGCCAATAGAGAGTTGGAGTTCTCGAATTTTGTCAGAGTAGTCGACTATTATTTGGGTCTAATCGACTAATACATGGTATTAGTTGACTAATATCTTAGCCTAGTCGACTAATGGTTGGTCTGGCATTTTTTTCTGGATCTGTTTTCAGTTCGAGTTGGATTCGGGTTTTCTTTATTCTGAAGCGATGACCGTTTGTATTGATGGAGTTTGTTTAAAATTAGGAGAGTTATATGGTCTATAAATGACCCCTTGGGGGTAGCTTTCAAAGCAATCCAATGAATTTGTAATTCCTAAAGGGTGTAATTCGTTTAGATGAGAGATTTGTGAGAGAAGCTTCACCATAAGGGTTCGCTGTTCTTGACAGCTGTCATAGAGCTTGTAATCTTTTCAGCGAGATGTGTAAGTAATTCTATTGTGCTCCCCCAAAGTTTAATAAAGTTTCTCCTCTTTTCTTGTGGACGTACACACGATCTGTTTGATCGGTGGAACCACGTTAAATTGTTTGTTAAATTGTTTGTTGGCTTTTTATACTTCGGAATATCTTCTTCTTTCTCTCTTTATTCTCATTGCTCGTCGATCTTGTGTGTTGATTCCGCTGGCTGCCCCAGCGATTAGTCATGGGGGAACAACAATTGGTATTAGAGGATACAAATTGTTTCCAGCAGAAACTCCTATCTCTATTGGCTATAAACATTTGACGACCATGCAATTAAAATGCTCATCTATCTCTTGACTAGTTCTTTAAGAAATACACATTCAGAACATTTCAATGAGATAAAACAGTCTTCAGGGGCACACTATACTGGGAGCCTTCCACGATTTGGGCTGCCAATCTTCTCTTATTTCCCCCTTAAAATTGCACGTGCTTATCTTGCTGGTCTTCAGACTATTTATTTTAAACTAATTTAATTAGAACCCTGTATTGGCTCTTCTTTTGGAGTTCAGATCGCTGGATCTCATCCCGCGGTCTCTGGCCGAGTCTCTGTCCTGCTGCACGAATCTTCTTTAGTGGCATTCAGGCCATTTAATTAAAAAACAAAGGATTGTTTTGTTGCAAACCATGAATCTCATTCTACCTCCTTATCTCTTCCAAGTTTCTTAAATTTAATACACTTCAGTTCATTTCATTCAAAAAGGAATAAACGGTGCCTATGAAATTATCTATAAATGATTGGAGATTTGTCAGGCACTAAGATACCCTGGAAGATTTTATTAGAAAAACAAATGATTTATTTATTTTAGGATAAATAAAACCTAGAATAGATCCAACAAATTCAATCACCTCCTCCTTACAGCTGTATCAAATTTCTCTAATTGGTTAACTTCAGGTCATTGCATTTAAATTTCAATTTCTTCAGGCACCAAGATCCCTTGTTAAACTTTTACTAGAAAACATAAATGCTTTAATTAATTTAAGGGTAAATAAAACCTACATTATTCAAAACAATCAACTCCGGTTGCACCTACGCCAATTACAAAAGCTTTATTTATTTTAATGGATTTCATGTCATTTCATTCAGGTACGTCTGTTTTTTTTTTATTTTAAGAATACTCCTTTGAAAATGTCTGCAAATGATTGTAGAATTCCCTCGGAAAGATTTAAATAAAAATTTTTAATGATTTAAACAAATCTTTAAAGCACAACATTTTTTTCGCCATTAAACCTTATAACAAAACTCGTTGGCAAATAATATCGGTAACCTTGACTGTCCTGCTTACAATATCGCACTGGCAAATAGTTAGGTGCACCTTGATCTTGTTCGCCAAAAATATTCAGATTTTCATTATTTGGTGAACTGAATCATTTCTTGGAAAATTTTGTTAACATAATTTGATTAGAAGGCTGCATTGCTATATTACTGTTCTTTAATTTCTGCTGAATATAGTGTTCATCTAGATGATACACGTAGCACATCTATATTATACAAATGCTGTTCTGCTGGGAATGTGTTAACTTCAGAATACCCCAGAGTGACGAAATCTGTAAGTAGCCCATCATTGGCTGAATCGAAGAAAGAAAAAGGGTTAGTTGTGGAGACTGATCAAGAATATCCCGTGACGAAATCTGTAAGTAGCCCATCATTGGTTGAATCAGAACTTTGTGTGCTGATATCATCCTCAAGTAGGGATAATGCATCAAAGGTTGTGATTGTGAAGGTGTTATCTTCTGATTAAGGCAACACATTCTGACAATCAAGTGTGGTCCTTGTGGACCATCAGGTCCATAATGTACCCAATATGAACAAAATTATTCGTTTCTGTGGCCGATGACTTATGACTTCACCTAGAGTTTTGACTCCTTTCTAGCTATGAAAAGAGTAGTCATTATGCTTATATTTCTACTTTAGGGGAATAACTAAACATTGTGTTTATATTTATGATGTAATGCGAAACAAAAAAAAATCATTTCTTATGTTTAATGATCTTTCTGGATTCTCTCAGTCTGCACCTAATACCACCTATGGATATCATATCTATGGGTTACATAAATTAATATTAGAAGAATGTACACTTGTTGTATATTTATTATGTGTTGCACTCTGCTGAAAACAGGGCTGCATCTTATATTAAATCAGATCTTTAATAATTTGTCTGTTTGGTGCAACGGAAAGCCTAACTTATAGAATATTGCAGGTGCATGTTGGATTAGCAGGTGCTAAAGAACGTTAGTCAAGAATGTTTAAATAAACAAAGGTACCAACTTTTAGTCCTTCCGTATCAATCATTATTTACAATTTTGCCAGGTGATTTTCAAACAGTGAGTTCAAATGCACCTGTTCTTTTTATTTTTTATATTCACTACGAGGTTTTTTTATCCGAATAGGATCAACATGCATGATGCTGCGAGGTAACAGACACTTTTTATAGGGATTGATATGATTGTTTGGTTGTTTATGATTAAAGGAGAGTAACATTATATAACAGTAATCTATTTTTCTATTTATCATGGTGCATTGGATTTATTGCAGGAACCTATTCTTCTTTTTATTATTAGTTTTTAACCCCGCTCGAGAAATGTTACTTTCACAAGAACTTCATTGAGGGTTGAATTAACCTAGCTAAATTGGATAAAGAACATAGGTCGCTTCCTTCCTAAGTATGAGGGCAACATAATCAATGCGGCATAAATATAGAATACGACATGACAATTTAATAAAGGGGAAAATGTAACGGTCTCAGTTCATAATCACCTGAATTATCATAATCATAAACATTTATACTTAATTATTCAGATAATAAAAAAAAAAAATAGCAACATCTGCTCTGAAATATGGAGTCTGCCCCAACACAATAATTCAGATTTCGACTACTTATCAAGCCTACTTATCAATATACAATATCCCATCTTATAGTTTCAACTCAAGATCGATCAATTAAATATATACACAAGAGTATTTTCCTCGATATATCATTCTAACGCAAAATCAATTATAAGTTCTACAAAATATGAAAACTACAATCATGTATATCTATCTCTGCTGATAAATTATTGAATTATCACCTTCGCTCGTAAATATATAACTATCTACTACTAGCAGCTCTAGCCTACAAATACTAATAAAATCAAAATATACAAAGGAATCACATTTCATAACAAATGCATGCATCATCTCAAGGGAATATCCTTGCAACTCCAAGTCAGGCATTCGCCTTGTTATGACCTGAAAACATCAATATGAGGTGGGGTGAACTCGAGAGCTCAGTGAGTAAAGTCATACAAATCATAGTTGCATTATAATACTATTATAGATCATGTATGATGCAGTTGAATAGATTTCTAGTAAGATTCTCAATTTTTCTTCCTACTTATGTTGAGCAGTGCGACTTAATAGGTCACTGATGCTTACTACTATCTGATATTTGTTCTTCTTGCTCTTCTGGGCCCACATGTCTAATTAATCTACATCTTATATCTTGTGGTATATAACACCAAATCTGATTATCTATATTTTATATTTACCTGATGATTCACCAATAAATACATACCAATATCTCAATTATATTCAGTTTGTAGCACATTTATATTTCACATGACTCACGGTAGTATTAATTTATAACCGTATGTTCATATATAATGAAGCACACAACAATCACATCCATATATCGGATATCACTATCAGATATCACAAACAACCACATTCATATATCGGATCTCACAATCACATTCATATACCAGATATCACAAACAATCACATTCATATACCAGATGTCACAACATATATTCATGCATGCGTTTAATTAATCAAGTAAAAATCAAGACATCAAATTTATGCCAAGCACACTTCAATAAAAATAATAATAACAATACTCTTCTTTGATGACCTTCGGTTCAATCCGATCCCTTCCTCTAATATAATTAAATAATAATACCCACATTCGATCACCTCTGATTCAACTCGGTTCCTTCCTCCAATATATTAAATAACAATACCCTTCAATCACCTCCGGTTCAACCTGGTCCCTTCCTCCGATATATTAATAAACATATACCACATACACAATTACATATACATATGTATACACATTTATTATCCATACCATATATTACACACCGTCAAGTTTAAATGATTTCACTTCTTTGCTCGTAGTTTTAAGGAATTCTTATAGAATCTAAAAGATATCAAACGCACACATAATACATACAACTTAATGATCTTAGTATTTTACTGGTCAATTGTTCATATCATCAGCATTCCATATTGTTAATCGTATTACTTATTCGTCTTTTATTATTTTGTTAACATTCGAAATTCATTATCAATGCCTCTTTTATCACCAAGTAAACTGACTATTAGTTATAACCTGTATAAATCAGAAATTTTCCCATTTCTTTTGATAGAAGTTAATAGTTATACAACCATTTCGATATCACATGCATTATCAACACTTTCTATATTATAGTTATCCTTTATTTCAATTAGAGATTAATTATAGTACTTTTATTTAGTTCAGTTCACTGTTAACCTCAAATTTCACCAATATCGGTCTTAACACTACGAACTTCTATAGCACATGTTCTATCTTTACTTATTTCTATCTATTAATTTCAAGCCGCACAGAACCTCCGTTGTCCCGATAAATCAGTTATTACTAACATTGCCACCGGTTTCATAATTGACGGTTTTATATGTATCAAATTCTATCATTACTGGTTATATAGCTATTAATTTCACAATTATCTTTATTTCTGTCAATTACTAGTCAAATCGTCCTCTACATTCCCATATGCAATCAAACAACATATACGTATATGTACATACATACATACATACATACATACATACATACATACATATATATATACATACATACATACATATATATATATATATATATATATATATATATATATATATATATATATATATATACACATATATATACATACATACATATATATATATATATATATATATATATATATATATATATATATATACACACACACACACACACACACACACACACACACACACACATACACACACACACACACACATATATATATGTACATGTATAAATCTGTATATCGATCAATTATTAACTATCAAGTTCTTAGCTCGTCAGCTTCGATGGTGCTTTCATGGTTATGTCATGTTAATTCCATATACATATATCACATATCGATACTGAATTACTAATCACATTGACAAGACGCTCAATCTTTCACCCGTATCACTAATGCCCAATCATTTAGATATTTATCTATTTACTACTATTTAGATATAATCGGTATCACTATATAGATATGACTTTCAAGCCTAATAGGGAATCCTAATGTTCTGATAAATCAACAAGGATACTCAATAATCTCTGATACATAGAGTAATCATAACATAATATTTGTTCAATACTATTAGTATTTATTTTATTACAATTAAATTATCCATCTCTGATCGGTATACTTAATATTTAGTTGCCAAGTTTACTCGATATCGACTCTAACTTGTTTCCACCAATTCATTACTCGTTTTGTTACTTAAACACCATTATCAGTCACACACTATCTAACTTTATCAAACTTGATCTTATTCGATAATTTTCTCATTAATAACCATCAATCACTAAATAGTATAATATCTACTTACAAGTTCTGATCCAAGGGTATTATTTTTTTTACATCTCATCATATTTAATAAATTTTGGTTATTTATCCATCCGATTATTTTCAATTGTTACTGATTAATAATTTAACTGATATATAAATTTATAAGCCATCTGATGACCTTTGATGCCTCAAGTGTCTGAATTATTACACAATATCACGTTACAAGCATGTAGACTATATTTCAAGTTAAAGCAGTATCCACAAGGATCAATACTCAACATACTATATAGTATTCTAGTATTCCCTGTACTTAGTTTAATAAAGAGCTTTTGATATCTTAATTATTTATCAAATTTGCTTGGTAATGCTAGGATTTATATTCATTACTCTAGTTTAGCTCATTACCAATACTTTGATCAATTCTATCATTATCAGTTCACATTCACAATCATTAATTAAACCAAGTTGTCCTAGTTCCATTTGGGTTATTAGTATCAACAGAAATCTCAAATATTTCATTTAATAAGTTATTTCTATCATACTGCATCCATTACATATATTCCTTTTAACAGAGATTTTTATATCACAGTTATGTCAAGTTGTCCGAAGATAAAATTTCAATTTCACTTGCTAGATTTAGTTCTAGTATTAACTCCAGAATCCGCCTATATCGGTATCAATACAACCGATTTTGTAATTCTCCATTCATGGTTAATGTGTCTCAATTGATCGTTTATCTTAACTGATTTCTAATTATTTTTTTATTAATTAATGAATATCCATGATTTATAATCGACTTCCATTCCGTCACTTTTTAATCTACTCACTGGATATATCCGACGTTAACCAATCACTATTAGATTATTACCCATAACTATTAATTTTTCAACAGATTTGATATTACTTGCATTTACTATTAATCTTCACTTAACAATAATTATAATTATATTAATAGTCAACACACATGCAATCACAATGTTTAATAAAACCTGAGGCAGACTTTACCAACCTCTTGGTCTTATTAATTCTCTGAACACTTGATACCATATAACTGACATTGTAAACTCGTAGCTCTCGTCCCCACGAATCCAATGGCTTTAGAATCGTGCAAATCGGAATCCGGATGGCTAAGATATCTCATGACTACCCATGAGATACGAAATGAGATTAGAAACGTAATAACTGAAAAATATTTATGGAAAATTGTAATTTTTCAGGGCCCCAAATGTAATTAATTAATTTAACATGGACTAGAATTAAATTTTACATTTATTAAAATCAAAACGAGTCTGATCGGGTTTTTAACGGGTTGGGTTTTCTTGAAATCCAAACCCAATATCCAACTTCCTCTTTTTCTACAAGCAACATCAGCTTGTGTTGCTTTTACTACGCACCCCCTCTCATCGGCCGGCTGCCACCCTAGGGAGCCTCACCGTCGGTGCCTCGTCACCGCGCCTCTTCTCCGGCGCCTCGCCGCGAGAAATAACGAGAGTGGGAGAGAATGTGAGAGAGAGAGAGAGAAAGAGAGGAGAGGAGAGGAGAGAGATAAGGGAGGGAGAATGTTGCCACTCCCGTCTGCCTCTGTCGGCAGCCTCCCCAGCGCCGCCCGCCGCCGGTAAGAGAGAAGAGGGAGAAAACGAGGGACAGAGATGGGAAATTGTGTGAGAGAGGGAGAAAGAGATAAAATGAGAGAGAGAGTTAGGGAGACGGAGAGCAGGTGAGCAAGAGGGTAAGGGGGATGTGGTTTTTCATTTATTACAGTAGGTGAGTTTTATTTATTATTATTATTATTGTTTTTCATTTTGTACAGTAAATGCCAAGTGCTATCCCCTTTCCCAATGACCTCATCATTCCCCGCTAAACACCTTTGCGAATCATCTTTCACAAACACTCATTCGTCATTAACTTAAATAATTGCATCTAATTACAATTTCAAACATATATGGGTATATTTCAAGATAATCAATTAAATGAAATAACCATATATATATATACCATCATCCTCATTTTAATTATGTACATAAGTGGGCCCCACAACTTGAAATAAATAAAATTTTCTTTTAAAAAGGAGTCAACAATTAGTAAGAATTTCCGGATTAAGTTCCCACAATATTTAGATCACCGATCCCCATTATCATTATTATACCAAAAAATTCAGAATTCACAGATTTATTCAGAATTTATTTACACATACGCACTTATAATGGTCCCAGTTTATAATCACCTCAATTAGTATAATCATAAACATTTACACTTAGCTATTCAGATAATATCCGAAAAAATTTAGCTGCATCTCCTCTGAAATATAGAGTCTAGCCCAATACAATAATTCAGATTTCGGCTAACATCAGCCTACTTATCAATATACAATATCCTATCTTATAGTTTCAACTCAAGGTTGATCAATTAAACATATACACGAGAGTTTCCCTCGATGTATCATTCTAACGCAAAATCAATTATAAGTTCTACTCAATATATATACTATAATCATTTATATCTATCTTCACTGATAAACTATTGGATTATCACCTTCGCTCGTAAATATATTACAATCTACTACTAGCAGTTCTAACCTTCAAATACTAATACTATCAAAATTTACAAAGGAATCACATTCCACAACAAATGCATGCTCATCTACGAAAAATATCTGTGCAGCTCTAAGTCGGGCATTCGCCTTACAGTGATCTGAAAATATCAATATGAGGTGGGGTGATCTCGACAGCTCAGTGAGCAAAGTCATACAAATCAGAGTTGCATTATAATACTATTATAGATCATGTATAATGTAGTTGAACAAAATTTCAGTAAGATTCTCACTTCCCACTTATGTTGGGCAGTGTGGCTTAACAGGTCACTGATGCTTACTAATATCTGATATTTATTCTTCTTGCTCTTCTGGGCCCACATGTCTAATTAATCTACATCTTATATCTTGTGGTATATAACACCTAACCTGATTATCTATATTTTATATTTACCTGATGATTCACCAATAAATACATACCAATATCTCAACTCTATTCAGTTTGTAGCACATTGATATTTCACATACGACTCACGGTAGTATTAACTTATAGTCGTATGTCCATACATAATGAAATACATAACAATCATATTCATATATCGGATATCACTATTGGATATCACAAACAATCACATTCATATATCGGATATCACAAACAACCACATCAATATACCAGATGTCACAACATATATTCATTCATGCTTTTAATTGTCCAAGTAAAAAATCAAGACATCAAATTTATGCCAAGTACACTTCAATAAAAAAAAAATAATACTCCTCTTCGGTCACCTCCGATTCAATCAGATTCCTTCCTCAAATATATTAAATAACAATACCCTCTTCGTTCACCTCCGGTTCAAACCGGTTCCTTCCTCCCATATATTAAATAACAATACCCCCTTCGATCACCTCTGATTCAACCCGGTCCCTTTCTCCTATATATTAATAAACATATTCACATACACAATTACCATATGCATATGTATACACATTTATCCATACCGATATATCACACACGGTCAAGTTCATATGATTTTACTTCTTTGTTCGTTGTTGTAGTTTCGAGGAATTCTTATAGCATCTAAGAGATACCAAATACACACATAATGCATACAACTAAATGATCTTAGTATTTTATCGGTCAATTTCTAGTTCATATCACCAGCATTTGATCTTTCTAATCGTATTACTTATTCATCTTTTATTATTTAGTTAACATCCGGAATTTATTATCAATTGCCTCCTCCATGGGATTATATAGATACTTCCATTGAATAATCAAAAGATTTATCAAAATCAAGTTTTCAGAATTAATTACTTTTTGGAGACCCATGAGTTAAGAAGAGACAGTTCATCAACCAAAGAGTTAAAACAAGCATTTTAGTCCCAGCTGACTTTCACAGAGAAGAGAAGGGCAGAGACGGAAAACAAAAAGATTTTTCCAGAAGCCACAAGCTAGAAAGGGCGACCAAAATGAGAGGTTCACAAATTGGAGACAAGGAGGAAAGTATGAGAAAAACAAGAATTTCTCAAAAGGAAAATCTTCCTCCTAATGCAAAACTTGTGGTAAGTCTAGACACAACTCTATGATTGTAGATTTAAATGTACAAGATGAAAAAATCTAAATTGCTTTTAACGAGATTGTTGGCTTCAGAAAATAATGAAACTTTACATAGACAGATCATCAGTTTTATTCTTATTTTAATACTTAACTGCATGGGGAAAATGTTTAGTATTTGTATAGTAGTTGCTCAATCATTGGGTGGGAAATAAAAACAGTTTCTTCAAGCTGAGCGAAGGAGGAAATTCTCAAGTGAATCTTAGAGATGGAAAACTTCAGAAGATTGATGGAAAGGGAGTGGTAGTTTTCTAGTCTAAGTGGTAAGACCAAATACATCTTTGATGTTCTTTATGTTCTGGCACAAACGCAAAATTTATTAAGTCTGGGACAACTGATTCTAAAGGGATATTAAGCTAAGTTTTTCAAGAATAAATATGTAATTGTGGATGATAAGAATGAGTAGGAAGTAGCCAGATTAAATATGGTTGAAAACAAAGTTTTCCCTCTAAAAATGCTAATAGAGAATCTTGCCCTAGAATTGGAAGAAAATAATGCTTCACTATTATGACATTTATGATATGGCCACTCAAACTTTAGAAGTCTTAATTTATAAAAGAAGAAAATATGTTGATTGGTCTCTCACACATAAACAAAGAAGATAAATTTTGTGTTGCATTTATTGAAAAAATGCATTGATTACATTTCTTGGAAAGTGAAAGTCGCGTTAGAATTGGTGTATGCTAATGTGTGTGGTCCAACCAATAGTGTAAAAGATATTCCTTGTTCTTCACTGATGATTACAGTTGAATGATGTGGGTATATTTTCTAAAGGACAATCAAAAGTATTTTGAAAATTTGTGCAATTTAAAGTTCTTCGTAAAAAAGCAAAGTAGTGGCAAGTTGAAGATGCTAAGGATAGACCGCAGAGAAGAGTTCGCTTCCGGTGAATTTCAAGTCTTGTACAAAGCTTATGGAATCGAAAAGGAGCCCACAGCAAGATGCACTCCTCAACAGAATGAAGTAGCATAAAGAAGAAATAGATCTACTGTGGAGATAGCTATAAGCATGCTACAATGTACATATGTTTCAAACTGTAGGTAGAGAGAGGAAGTCGAGGAAGTCGACGATGTCATCGCCAAAGGAATCAGCAGCAGCAACAGAGGGAATCAGCAGCAACAGCAGGAGAACGGTCGACCGGTCCGGTCGACCGGTCCGGTCGACCGTCAGCAGAAGCAGCAGAACGGTCGACCGTACCGGTCGACCGTCGTGCACAAACATGCACGGGGCGTAGCGGTCGACCGGCCCGGTCGACCGTAGAAGGAGAGCGGTCGACCGCCCGGTCGACCGACTGAAAGTGCCTAACTCTCGGTTAGGCACGGTCGACCGGCGTGGTCGACCGTTGGTTGGGGTCGGTCGACCGACAGACGAGTTGGGCTGTTTCGGGAAACTGTTGATTTGGAAATCAGTTCTATTTGGAAACTGATTCCTAGGGTTTTCTTTGGGGTATATATATGAGAGGCAGAGCTCTCTTTATTGTAATGCTGAAAACATTATATTGATTCTTCAATCAATAGAAAAATTCTCTCTTCCTTGCCCCGAGGACGTAGGCGAAATTGGCTGAACCTCGTTAAATTTGATTTGTGTTCTTCTCATTGATTGTTTGTTATTTGCTGTTGGTGGTACTGCTATTTTGCATCTGGGATCTAGGGTTTCCTCTACGTGGTTGTTGTTCGGCGCGCAACAAGTGGTATCAGAGCATCCCAGGTTCGTCGTGGGATAATCTGGCGATTTGGAGGACATCGGTTGCTGATTTGGTGGAGATCGTGTGTCGATCTCAGATTAGCGTTGGTTTTGTTCGTGGGAGCGTGTGTCAATCTCAGAACAGTACGTGAAGTGCTTAAGGAATCATTGGAGGAGTAGATTTGGTCAAAAACTCATCTAGGGTTTCGTGAGGAGATAAAGATCTGATCTTTATCACAGTTGTTGCCGTTTGGTTTTTCCGCATTACATAGAGGATTCAGTTAGAGAGATGGCAGAAGAAAGTACATCAGTGAGGACCATGAATCCTCATCCGAGGATTGACGTGGTGAAGTTTAATGGCACTAACAATTTTGGCATGTGGAGGTGTGAGGTGATGGATGCCCTGAATGCATCTAACCTCGAGGATACTCTACGTCTGGAGAAGAAGAGAAGCACAACCACTGAAGAAGAGTGGGAGAAGATGAACTGATCTGCGTGTGGCCTAATCAGATCGTGTTTAACACAAGACATCAAATACCTTGTATTACACGAGACATCTGCGAGGCAGTTGTGGGAGATCCTTGAAAGAACATATCTGACCAAGAGTATTGAGTCGAGACTACAGCTGAAGAGCAAGCTGTACGGGTTTCAGATGAAGAAAGGATGCTCCGTGAATGAACATCTAAATCGCTACACGAAGCTTCTTACGGATTTAGTCAATGTGGATGTCAAGGTGGATGAAGAAGACAAAGCGGTAATCCTCTTGAACTCTCTCCCTGCGAAAGAGTATGAGACGTTTACCTTAATCTTCATAAATGGTAGACAGACCCTTGACTATCATGAAGTGTCATCTGATTTGGCTAATTATGAGATAAGGAGAAATGAGAGACAACCTTCTCAAGCAAGGTCATCGGTAGAAGCGCTAGCAGTAAGAGGCAAGGGTTCATATAGGAAGGGCAAAGATGATAGAGGGAGATCGAAGTCCATGCAGGGTTATAGGGATCTGAAGAAGAACCAGTGTGCCTTCCGCAGAGAATTAGGGCACTGAAAAGTGAACTGTCCAAAGGCTAAAGGGAAGGAGTCTAAGACTGAGGCAAATCTTGCAAAGATGACCAGTACTCAGAGCGTTACTTCACAGGCAGGTGGATCAGACTCGGACTCGTCAGTTTTCTCATTCTCTGTCACTACTCCCATCGTTGGCTACTCAGGAGAAAATGAGTGGATTTTGGATACTGATGCTGCATACCTTGTGTGCCCGAATAGGGAATGGTTTTCTAGCTTTGAGAAGCTGGAGGGGTGTTCAGTCGTTATGGGCGATGATCATCCATGTATCATGGAGGGTGGAGGGACAATCCAGGTCAAGATGTTTGATGGGATGATTAGAGAACTGAAGAAAGTGAGGTATGTACCTCAACTGAAGAGAAACCTAATCTCTGTTGGAGCTTTGGAAGTATTGGGCCTTGTGGTGTCAATAAAGGAGGGAGTCCTTAAGATGACCAAAAGTTCGATGGTGGTATTGAAGGCCGTTCGCAGGAACAATTTTTACTACTTGAATGGTAGTACTGTTACAGGACAAGTGGCGGCTTCTACTAGTTCAGATGAAGACTCAACCAGGCTATGGCATATGAGGCTGGGACACGCAGGAGAAAAGTCTTTGCAAACTCTTGCAAGACAAGGCATATTGAAGGGTGCAAGAACCTGTAAGCTGGAATTTTGTGAACACTGTATCATCGGGAAGAAGACCAAGGTGAAGTTCTCGACAACAACACACTGCACCGAGGGAATTCTGGACTATGTTCACACTGACGTCTGGGGACCTACCAAGACTGCATCAATTGGAGGTAACCATTACTTTGTGTCATTTATTGATGATTATTTTAGGCGTTGTTGGGTATATACCATGAGATACAAAGGGAAAGTCCTAGAATTGTTTGTGAAGTGGAAGAAGAACTTGGAGAGAAGCACGAGAAGGAAAATCAAGGTCCTCCGTTCAGATAATGGGGGAGAATACAAGTCTGATAGCTATTTCTTGATGAGGGCATAGAGAGATACTTCACAGTAAGGGAAACACCGCAACAGAACGGGGTAGCAGAAAGGATGAACAGGACTTTGTTAGAGAAGGCCCGGTGTATGTTGTCCAATGCCGTTTATCGAAGAACTTCTGGGCTGAGGCTTTGGCATATGCATGCTATCTTGTGAACAGGTTGCCTTCGTCTGCGATAGGAGGGAAAACTCCTCTTGAGGTTTGGTCAGGAAAAACAGCTGCTGATTATGATTTGCTAAGGGTATTTGGTTATCCAGCCTATTATCATGTCAAAGATGATAAGTTAGACCCAAGAGCAAAGAAGGGCGTGTTCGTCAGTTTCAAGAAGGGAATCAAAGGGTTCAAGATCTGGGATCCAACGGACAGGAAATTTCTTCTCAGCAGGGATGTCACATTTGATGAGTCTTCTATGATGAAGCCTAAGGTCTCTCAGCAGGTGGGGACTAATAAGACCAAAGATGTATCGCAGCAGGTGGAGAATGATGCTAATCCACTATCTCTAGAGAGTTCAGCATCGGTGAGGATCATACCTAGGGTGGCACAAGGTAATGATCAAGCAGTTGAGGTAGATGCTGATGATGAAGAGGGTCAAGAATAACTCATGGGTGATGTTCCTGACTCTACTACAATTGGAAGACCAAGGAGAAACACAAGGAAACCAGGTTGGCTCACTACAGATGTGGTCGTGGCGTATGCACTTCCGGTCGTTGACGATGCTATCCCGTCCACTTTCAGAGAAGCTGAAATCAGTTCAGAGTCGAAGATGTGAAAAGCAGCCATGGAAGAAGAGATGAAGTCTCTCTACAAGAACGACACTTGGGAACTCACAAGGTTGCCCAAAGGGAAGAAGGCGATAGGCTGTAAGTGGGTGTATGCAAAGAAGCAAGGATCTCTTAAAGAAGATTCGGTGCGCTACAAGGCCAGATTGGTAGCAAAAGACTATGCTCAAAGGGAAGGAATTGACTACAATGAGGTATTTTCTCCTGTTGTAAAGCATTCATCAATTCGTATCTTATTGGCTTTGGTGGCACAATACGAGTTGGACCTTGATCAACTCGATGTAAAGACCGCCTTTCTCCGTAGTGATCTAAATGAAGAGATCTACATGTCTCAGCCAACAGGGTTCAAGACTGCAGGGAAAGAAGATATGGTGTGTAAGCTGAAGAAGTCGCTGTATGGGTTGAAACAGTCTCCTAGACAGTGGTACAAGCGGTTCGACAGCTTCATCAGAGGAAAGAGATACACACGTAGCCACTATGACCCATGTGTGTACTACAACAAGCTACCGACAGAGGAGTATATCTATTTACTATTGTATGTAGATGATATGCTTATTGCTTCAAGGTCTAGATCTGCGATTGATGCACTGAAGAGGGATCTATCTTCTGAGTTTGAGATGAAGGATCTTGGTGAAGCAAGGAAGGTGCTAGGCATGGAATCACACGAGACCGAAGGGTTGGCAGGGTGAGCTTGACACAGAAGGGGTATTTGCAAAAGGTACTTCAGAGGTTCAACATCAGCAAGGATGCGAAGTCTGTAAGTACACCACTGACTCCTCATTTCAAGTTATCTGCTATGATGTTTCCAAAGAATGTTGAAGAACGTGAGTACATGACTCACGTCCCATATGCTAGCGCAGTCGGTAGTTATATGTATGCTATGGTGTGTACGAGACCAGATCTGTCACAAGCTGTCTCTATGGTCAGTAGATATATGCATGATCCGGGACAGGGTCATTGGGAGGCAGTGAAGTGGATTCTGCGGTACATTAAAGGTACCATTGATGTTGGTCTGGTATATGAGAAGGACTCCACAGAGAAGCAGGATTGTATCGGATATGTTGATTCCGACTATGCTGGTGACCTTGACAAGCGCCGGTCTACAACGGGGTATGTCTTTACATTCTCTCAAGCACCGGTGAGTTGGCGCTCTATTCTACAGTCTACCGTCGCATTGTCTACTACAGAGGCCGAGTATATGGCCATGACGGAGGCTATGAAGGAGGCAATTTGGCTTCGCTTGCTTGATGACTTAGGGGTGGATCAGGATCTTCTGAAGATCAACTGTGACAGTATGAGTGCTATTTATTTAGCCAAGAACCAGGTATATCATGCACGGACGAAGCACATTGATGTCAGGTTCCATTTTGTTTGGGAGATTCTAGATGAGGGTGATATTGAGCTGCTGAAGATTCACACATCGGAGAATCCCGCCGACATGCTTACCAAGGTGGTGTCAAGGAGTCAAGTTTGCACATTGTAAGGCTTTTCTCTACGTCCTTCATGTAGCATGAGCTTGTTGAAGCTCTTTTGATGAACTACAGATGGTTTGATCCCTTGGGCAGAGTACGTAGGCAACCACACTGGTGCAGCCACTTTCGAGTCGATGGTTAGTATGTCAGTTCGGCTCAGATTTGGAGAAATCTTCACCGAGGTGGAGAATTACAGGAAGAGAGAGGAAGTCGAGGAAGTCGACAATGTCATCGCCAAAGGAATCAGCAGCAGCAGCGGGAATCAGCAGTAACAGCAGCAGAATGGTCGACCGGTCCGGTCGACCGTCAGCAGAAGCAGCGGAACGATCGACCGGTCCGATCGACCGTCGTGCACAAACATGCACGGGGCGTAGCGGACGACCGCCCGGTCGACCGACTGAAAGTGCCTAACTCTCGGTTAGGCACGGTCGACCGGCGCGGTCGACCGTTGGTTAGGGTCGGTCGACCGACAGACGAGTTGGGCTGTTTCGGGAAACTGCTGATTTGGAAATCAGTTCTATTTGAAAACTGATTCCTAGGATTTTTTTTTGGGGGTATATGTATGAGAGGCAGAGCTCTCTTTATTGTAATGCTGAAAACATTGTATTGATTCTCCAACCAATAGAAAAACTCTCTCTTCCTTGCCCCGAGGACGTAGGCGAAATTGGCCGAACCTCGTTAAATTTGGTTTTGTGTTCTTCTCATTGATTGTTTGTTATTTGCTATTGGTGGTACTGCTATTTTGCATCTGGGATCTAGGGTTTTCTCTACGTGGTTGTTGTTCGGCGCGCAACACAAACATGTTCCGGGCTGAGGCTATATACATCGGTTTATATCTTGAACAGGTCTCCAACAAAAGAAGTTGCTAACAGGACACCATATGAAGTATGATACAAGAGAAGCAAAAGTAGACTTTTTCAAAGTGATCAGTTGCATTGCATATGCACATAATCCGACACAAGTCAGAAAAGAAATTTTTGATGAAAAAGCAAAGAAGTACAATTTTATTGGCTAGAGTGATGAATCAAAAGCTTACAGAATAATCCTTATTCTAACAAGTGGTGATTTCTAGATATATTATTTTTGATGAAACAGCAGCATGGAGCTGGTAGGAGTTATGTAGCACATACACTTTTATGACAGAGCCGTATCGTGTCTGACATGCGGTGTCGGACACACGTGTCATATGCACTTTTAAGTATTTGTCACGTGTTCATGTGTCGTATCTATTTCAATGTTGCCATGTCCGTGCAACACAGGGCAGGAGAATCAAGGCTCAACACCAAATATTATTAAATAAGAAAGGAGGGGATCAAACAAATCAACGCCCTTAAAGTCCAAGATCTTCAGAGCCATCTACTTCAGATTCTTACTCAGTGCCAAGAAAGGTGCATTCTTTACAAGATATTTATGACTCTTGACATAGCATTTTTCTCATGAAACAATCAAACAGTCTCGCAGCACAACGCAAGCTCAAGGTGTTCTAGCTAGATGTAAAATCATCATTCTTAAATGGAGAGTGTGGAAGAGAGGAGATAGAGGAGTAGAGGAAGTTAGCACAGAGATCGAAAATCAAGGAGCGAGAAACGGTGCATTGGAGTAGGCCAGATTGTGCTCCGGTCGGCCGCCCGGTCGACCGGTAGAGAAGGCCGGTCGGCCGCCCGGTCGGCCGGCGTGCACGACGTGCACAGGAACATTACGGTCGACCGCCCAATCGACCGTGGAAGGAAGCGGTTGACCGCCCGGTCGGCCGACTGACAAGGCCTTAGTCTCGGTTGGGCCCGGTCGACCGGCGCGGTCAACCGTGGCATAGGTCAGTCGACCGGCCGGTCGACCGACAGGTGCGTTTTGACTTTCCTTTTGGGATTCGGATTCCTTTTCTGGATGGGATCGAATCCAATCTGGGTTTCCTTAAATCCAGGGACTCTGCGACTATAAATAGGGGCTAAAGCTTTCATGTATCGTATCCCTAAGAATTCCCTCAAGTTTCCCTCTGTATTAGTTTGTATTGATTGTTGAATCAATAAAATCTCTCTCCCCCTTGCCCCGAGGACGTAGGCACGTTGCCGAACCTCGTTAAATATTGTGTTGATTGCTTTTCTCTGTTGTTCTTTGTTCCTGTCGTGTTGGTTGCTTCTCTGGTTGCATCAAGTCTCCGCCAGGTGAGCGGATTCCTCAGAAAGGTTGTTGTCCCCTGCGCACAACAAGTGGTATCAGAGCATCCCAGGTTCGGCGTGGGATCGTGTGTTGATTCAAAGGCATCAGTTGCTATTTGGCGGAGATTGTGTGTCGATCTCTAATCAACGTTGGGACTGGTTGTGGGATCGTGTGTCGATCTCAAAACAGCATTTAGATTGCTCGAGGAATCAATTTGGAGGAGTAGATAGTTTTGAAAACTCTTCGAGGGTTTCGCATGAAGGTAAAGATCTTGTGTTTATCTAGTTTGTTTTACTTAACTCCGTTTGTTTCCGCATTACTTTGAGGAATCAGTTGAGAAGATGGCTGGAGAAAGTACATTGGTGAGATCCATGAATCTACATCCAAGGATTGATGTGGTGAAGTTTAACGGCACAAACAGCTTTGGTATGTGAAGGTGTGAGGTTATGGTTGCGCTGACGGCATTAACCTCGAAGACACTTTACGGTTGGAGAAGAAGCGCGCATCAGCGACGGAAGACATCAACGACGGAAGAAGATTGGGACAAGATGAACTGTTCGGCGTGTGGCTTGATCAGGTCTTGTTTGACATAAGACATCAACTATCAAGTGTTACATGAGACATCTGCGAGGCAGCTGTGGGAGATCCTGGAAAAGAAGTATCTGACTAAAAGCATAGAGTCGCGATTGCAGTTGAAGAGTAAGCTTTATGGCTTTCAGATGCAAAAAGAATGCTCTGTCAATGAACACTTGAATCGCTACACGAAGCTTCTTACAGATCTAGTTAATGTGGATGTGGAGACCAGTGTAGAGGATAAGGCGGTAATTCTTTTGAACTCTCTTCCTAGGGAAGAGTGAGACCTTTACTCTTACATTTCTCAATGGAAGAAAATGCCTTAACTATAGTGAGGTGTCTGTTGCATTTGTGAGTTATGAAGCAAGGAGACAAGATAGATTGTCTTCTTCGGAAGTACAACAACAGAGGCAATGGCGGTAAGAGGCAGAAGTTCCAATAGGAAGGGAAGAGATGATCAGGGAAGATCGAAGTCTAGATCAGGCTTCAGAAATCTGAAGAGAAATCAGTGCGCCTTGTCCAAGGAACTAGGGCACTGGATAGTTGACTGCCCAAAGGCCAAAGATAAGAAGGTGGAGTCAAATACTGAGGCGAATCTCACACAGGCGGGTGGATCGGACTCAGACTCATCGGTATTCTCTCTCTCCATTACTACTACTGTTGATTACTCAGATAATGCTGAGTGGATCTTGGATACCGGAGCCACCTATCATGTGTGCCCAAACAGGGCCTGGTTTTCTAGTTTTGAGAAGTTAAATGGATGTTACACGGTCATGGGTGATAATCATCCATATAATATAGAAGGGATGGGTACAGTCCGTATCAAGATAGAAGATGAGATAGTATGAGAATTGAAAGAGGTGAGGTATGTACCTCAACTCAAAAGGAATCTTATCTCTGTTGGTGCTTTGGAAGCATTGGGTCATGTGATATCTGTACGAGATGATGTTCTCAAGATGATCAAAGGCTCGATGGTGGTGATGAAGGGCGTCCACCGGGACAATCTCTACTACTTGAAAGGTAATACGGTTACAGGTCAGGTGGAGACTTCTAGTTCTTCAGATGATGGTTGCACGAAGGTCTGGCAGGTGAAGGTCGGATATGGAGGTGAAAAGTCTTTGCGAGCTCCTGCAAAGAAGGGATCATTGGAAGGTGCTGCTACCTGCAACTTGGAAAGTGAACATAGCGTTCTGGACAACAAGAAGGTGAAATTCAGCACCAGTAATTGAAATAACCTAGAGGGGGTGAATAGGTGATTATGCTAATCTATGCACAAATTTAAAAATGAGATGATGCAACAATCACTCAAAGCAAGATTAGAAGTCGAATACCCCGTGAAGAGCTCTGAACTCCTTCCTCGTGATTCCTCTAAATAAGAGTTTGAGGTGCGCAATGCAATCTTGTTGTGAGAGTATAGATTGACAATATATGAATGAATGAAAAGAAAGTAAATAACACAAGTAAACCAATCGCAAACACAGAAATTTGTTTTGAGATTCGAGCACCCAGCTACGTCCCCGCCTTCACCCAGAAGGATTTCCGATCCACTAGAAATTCCACAAAGGATTACAACCACTAGGGAGTACCCAACTCCTCAATCACACTCCTCTAGTTCAGAGGTAGTGGAGCCACAAATACAATAATCACTTGGTGATCAAAAGATCACAAACTCTCTTTTGAAAAACTTTTCTTCACAAAACTCTAGAGAATAATGTATAGGATTGAAGCTCAAGGTTTGTAAGTGAAAAATAAAACAAAGTAGAAGAGAGTTTTGATTCAAAAACTTCAGAGAAAATTCAGAGATTAGAGCACAAAAACTGAGAATAAAAACTTCTTTCAAGAATACTCAAACTTTTGATTTCTTTGCAAAGTTGTTGTGATTCTCCTCAACCCCATCCACCCCTATTTATAGGATATAGGTAGGGATTAAAGGGTAAATGTTAATTTGACTAATCAGAAAGGATAAGACCTAAAACCAGCCTAAAACCACGTTTGGAGAATAAAATACATTTAAAACATGTTTAAAAACTAGCCGTTTGGCTGAGAAAACACTCATGGTCGACCGGTTTTCAAAAAATTTTGACCGTTAGCAGGCTCCGGTCGACCGTCCCAAACAGAGAGTTGGGTGCAGTCAGTCGGTCGACTGCCCGGTCGCCCGACATGGGGTCCGGTAGACCGCCCGGTCGACGGGATAACGTGCACACATGCACGCACCCAACGATCAGAACTGCGGTCGACCGCGCAGTCGACCGTTCTGACCTGTAATAGAGCCGGTCGACCGCAACAGGTCAAAACAGAAATTTTGAGGAAATGTTTTGAAGATATGTTTATTTTCAAAAATAATTTTTGTCAAGACCTTGTAAAATACAACAAATTGAGTTTGCAAATACTGAAATAGGTCTATTAAAAATATTTTACACAAGAGAAAAATAATCTTTTGAAAAAATGTGCAATTTTGTGTGTGTGGAGAATTTGAGCTTCAATACTATATACTATCCTTTAACAAACTAAAATATAAAAACTATATGGGAAGATGTCTCTGAACCGCGTTGCCGAGTTAGAACCTCCTCTCCTATGAAAAATTCCTCTTGCGCCATCAACCTTATAACATGCTTGTAGCGCCACAAACTTTGCAACTGCTTATAGAAATCTAAAGCCATCAAGACTTGTACAAACCTGAAATTCATTTTAGAATCTTTATTAGTACCAAATAGCTTTTATATGGTTTGTCATCATCAAAACGTATATAAATAGAGAGTGTAACCTTTGGGCCAACAATCTCCCCGTTTTTGATGATGACAAAACATATAAGCTATGACACAAGATATAGAAGGGAGGTAAAAACTCCCCCTCAAATAATGCTATATTGAACAAGTAATGCTATATTAAACAAGTATAAAACAACAACTTATTATTTGAGAAAACAAAACAAAAAACACCAAACACTACACCAAAACACTAAACATAAAACAAAACATATAAAAATAAACACTAAACATAAAACACAAACCACACATATTTCTCCCCCTTTTTGTCATAGGGGCTGTTTGGTTGCAAGGAAGTGGGCGAAAGTAAGGAAATAGGGAAGTATAATTGCTCACTTCCCTATCTATCCAAACACCAGAAAAGGAAAATAAGAAAACATCTTTTCCTTTTATCTTTTCTCTTTTACACAACCATTTCCTCACTTCCAGAGTGCTACAGTTAATTTTGTGGTCGTGTAAATCACATTTGTAATAAATTGTAGCACAAAACAGTTAATTTTTTAACTATGTAAATCTCACTTGCATTCTTTCTTAATTAATTTTTATTTTAATATTATTTTACGGTTAACTTTGTGGTCAACTTTTCCACTTCCACTTTCACATCAAACACCGGAAAAGACAAAATATTTTTCAAACCACACTTCCCAACAACATCCAAACACCGGAAAGCTTACTAACCAATTCCCAAGTTCCAAAGAGAATTATTACTACTTCCTCAATTCCTCACTTCCTCACTTCCACCCTTAACCAAACAGATACATCAGAATGGGATATGATAGTAAGAAAACTTCCTTATTCAACAACACAAACATTTAGTTCACCACATATAAAAGAAAATCTATTGTAGTCAAGTGGTTTAGTGAAAATATCGGCAAGTTGAAAATCGGAAGAAACATAATCAATATCAATATCACCTTTCTCAAAATAATCTCTAAGGAAGTGATATCGAATCTCAATGTGCTTAGTCTTACTATGTTGATTTGCATTCTTAGTCATATGAATTGTACTAGTATTATCACAAAATATTTTAATATGGTCATAATGCAAATCATAATCAAGGAGAGTGTTTTATCTAAATGACTTGAGCACAACAAGGCCCCGTCACAACATACTCTGCCTCGGCGGTTGAGAGGGCTACCGAATTTTGTTTCTTGAAAGACCATGAAACAAGACAATTACCAAGAAATTGACATGTTCCACTAGTACTCTTCATATCCACTCTACAACCCGCATAGTTGGCATCCGAAAAACTCGTCATTGAGAATTGTTCGGTCTTCGGATACCATAGATCCATTCCAATTGTGCCCTTAATATAACGAATAATACGTTTTACTGCAATTAAATGAGATTCTTTGGGACAAGATTGGAATCTAGCACAAAGACACACACTAAACATAATATCCGGCCTACTAGCCGTTAAATACAACAAACTACCAATCATGCTTCTATATAATTTTATGTCAAAACACTTACCTTGGTCATCCTTATCAAGCTTGGTGGTGGTGGGCATGGGAGTGTTGCAAATTTTTGAGTCTTCAAGCCCAAATTTCTTGATGAGTTCCTTGGAGTACTTGGCTTGACATATGAAGATCCCATCACGTGTTTGCTTGATTTGGAGTCCAAGAAAATAGTTCAATTCACCCATCAATGACATCTCAAATTCACGTCGCATACATTGTTCAAACTCCTTGCAATGTAATTCATTAGTAGAACTAAAGATTATATCATCAACATATATATGTACTATAAGTATGTCACTACCAACATGTTTAGTAAATAATGTGGTATCTACTTTGCCTTTAACAAAAACATTTGATAGAAGAAAACTAGAAAGCCTTTCATACCAAGCTCTTGGAGCTTGTTATAAACCATACAATGCTTTATCTAGTTTGAAAATAAAATTTGGATGTATATGATCCACAAAACCGGGGGGTTGTTCAACATCTACTTCCTCATCAATAAAATCATTTAAAAATGCACTTTTTACATCCATTTGAAAAAGTTTAAAATTTTTATAGGATGCATAAGCTAGTGTGATCCGTATGGCTTCTAGCCGTGCTACGGGTGCAAAGGTCTCCTCAAAGTCGATTCCTTCAACTTGAGTGTAACCTTAGGCCACTAACCTAGCCTTCTTCCTAACAACATTACCTGACTCATCCAACTTGTTCCTAAAAATTCACTTAGTACTAATTATTGGTCTATCATGGGGTTTAGGAACAAGATGTCAAACTTAGTTGCGCTCAAATTGATTGAGCTCTTCTTGCATAGTAAGCAACCAATATGAGTCACCCTTGGCTTCGAGGATGTTTTTGGGTTCAAAATGAGATATGAATGCATAATGTCCACACAAATCATGGAGTTTGGAGCGAGTAGTTACCTCCTTTGATACATCACCTATGATGAGATCTTTAGGATGATTTGAGGCGTATCTCCAATCTTTAGGAAGTGGTTGTGATGGTTCCACTTCATCCTTTTGAACTTTACCATTAGGTTCTTACTTGTCTTCTTGGATGGGTGAGTCCTTCAAGGATATTTTCTCCATGTCCTCATTTAATGAGTCAATCTCTACAACATTCTCAACAAATGCAATAGATTCCTCAAATTTAATATGCATAGATTCCTCAATAGTAAGAAATGATTTAATGAACACTCTATATGCTTTGCTAGTACTAGAATAGCCAACAAAGATTGCTTCATAAGCCTTAGCATCAAATTTACCCAAATTATCTTTGGTGTTCAAAATAAAACACTTGCATCCAAAAACTTTAAAGTATGAAATATTTGGTTTTCTTAAATGATAAATTTCAAAAGAAGTTTTGGAAGTAATTTTACACAAATAAATACGGTTGGATATATAGCATGCGGTGTTTACAGTCTCGGCCCATAAGTATTGAGAGAGCCCATATTCACTTATCATAGTCCTAACAATTTCTTGAAGAGTTCTATTCTCCCGTTCAACTACTCCATTTTGTTGTGGAGTTCTAGGACATGAGATTTCATGCTTAATTCCTTTTTCATCACAATAAGTCATGAAGAGTTGGTTGACAAACTCACCACCTCTATCACTTCTTATGCGTAAAATCGAAAATCCTTTTCTTTTTCAACCCTTTTTCGAAAAATCTTAAAATGCGAAAAAGTTTGATCTTTATGCTCCAAAAAGAAAACCCAAGTGAAACGAGAGAAATCATCGACTAAAACAAAAACATATATATTTCAATTTAAGCTTTTAGTTTTAGTTGGTCCAAAAGAATCCATGTGAATCAATTCTAATGGCCTAGATGTCATGATATCCTTGATTGGTTTGAAAGAAGACTTGGTTTGTTTTCCAAGTTAGCATGCACCACAAATGCGGTCTTTTTCAAACTTCAAACAAGGAATACCCTTCACCAATTCCTTAGAATTTATTCTAGCAAGATGATCAAAAGAAGCATGGCTGAATCTTCTATGCCATAACCATGAAATCTCATCAAAAACATTTAAACATTTTGTAGTGCAATCCAAATTAAGCATATCAATAATGTAGACATTATTCTCACGAAATCCAGTAAGAATACATTCATTGGCTTTACTATCAAAAATTTTGCAAGAAGATTCATCAAAAACAACTTTGAAACCACGATCACATAGTTGACTAATGCTAAGTAAATTATGTTTAAGCCCATCAACAAGAACTACATTTTCAATTAAAGAAGATATACCAATCTTAATGTTACCTATACTGTTGATGGTGCACTTGGAGTCATCTTCGAAGGTGACAGTGCCACCTTCAATGTACCTCGATAGGGTTGCGAAATTGTTAATGTCCCATGTCATATGCCTTGAGCAACCACTATCAAGGTATTATCGCTCCTTACGTCTTGGAGTCTTGGTGTGTACCTATATCAAATAATTTAAAGCTTGATTTTGGTACCCATATTTTCTTGGGTCCTAATGCATTAGTGTTTCAAACCCAAACATGATTATTGGTACTATTTATATGATCATAACAAAATTTATCTAAATGACCATTTCGGCCACAATAAGTACATTTATAAATTCTTCCATATTTAAAAGCATAATGAGCATGTGGTTTATGAACATGTGATTTATGAGCATGGGATGTTTTTGCATGATTGACATGTGATGTGTTGGCATGATGAATATGTGGAGTTTTAGCATGAGATGTTTTATCATGTTTAGCATGAGGAGAATGCATGTACTTCTTTGAAAACATTTCTTCTAATTTAGTATTGTTAAAAGCACATTCTTTTAAAACATTTTTCAAATAATTTATTCTAGTTTTTAACATAGAAAACTCATTTTCATCAATTTTAAGATATTTAGCTTTGCAAGCAACTCTATAGGCATCAAAATATCTTTTGTTGAAATAAGAGTAGAAGATAATTCATCCTTTTTTTTTGAGGAAATAGCAATTTGATTTTTAAGCATTTCATTTTCCTTTTTTCAATTTTAAACAATCTTTCTTTTTAGAATCAAAACTTTCTGAAAGTTCAATGAAAACTTGTAATAACAATTCTTTATTTATTTCACTATCATCATGTGGTTCGGTAGTTACCTTAGGCGTGTTTGTCATGAAACACACATTGGTTGTGTCAACTTCATCTTCGGATTCACTTTCCGAGTCCCAAGTGGCTTTGCACACCTTCTTTTCAAACGACTTCTTTTGCTTCAAGGAGGAAGATATCTTTTTCTTGAAATCTGGACAATCGGCCATGATGTGTCCGGGTTTCTGACAGTTGTAGCATATGATCTTTTTCTCCTCCTTTCCTTCCCATCTTCTTCTATGGTTGAGCTTATTCTTATGATACATTCTTTTTACATTTCTCATAAGAAGAGATAGCTCTTCATCATCGTAGTTGGTGGAGGTAGACTTGAAAGCTATAGACTTTTTCTTTGAGGTACAGCTTCTTCTCTAACCTTTTTCTCCATCTCATGAGTCATAAGATTTTCAATAAGACTTATGAGCTCCATCTCGTCTTTGCCATTCAATTCCTTCAAGGTGGTAGCTTTGATTTCCCATGATGAAGGGAGAGCACGAATCACCTTACACACCTTTTGGTCGTTGCCGATTTCATCACCTAGAGAAGCAAGAGCATTTATGATTTTAGTAAACTTAGTGATCATACCATCAATAGATTCATTTTCTTGCATTTTAAAACTTTCATATGGGGAACGCAAGAAATCAATTTTGGCTCTCTTGACTTGTGATGTTCCCTCATGAGTGACCAATAAGTGTTGCCAAATCTCATAGGCGGACTTGCAATGGATAACCCGTGTTAAGTCATCCTCATTCAATGCTAAAAGTAAGGCAGTTTGAGCCTTCGAATTAGCATCAAATTCCTTAGAGGTAAGATCGGACCAAGTGTCCTCCTCACCTTTGGGTTTACTAAAAGGCTTGGTCAAAAACTTAGCAACAAAACTACCTAGAGATTGTAGAAAATTTTCATCCTAACTTTCCATATGGGAAAGTTGAGTCCATCAAATTTAGGAGGGATCTTAATGTTATCGGCCATCTTTACTAGTGTATGAATGAATATATAAAAATAGTGTAACAATTTATAGGATCTCTCTAAGGATATGAAGCCAAAAACTAGAGTCCTATCTCTGATACCAATTGAAATCACCTAGAGGGAGGGTGAATAGATGATTATGCTAATCAATGTACAAATTTAAAAATGAGATGATGCAACAATCACTCAAAGCAAGATTAGAAGCCGAATACCCTGTGAAGGGATCTGAACTCCTTCCTCGTGATTCCTCTAAATAAGAGTTTGAGGTGCGCAATGCAATCTTATTGTGAGAGTATAGATTGACAATATATGAATGAATGAAAAGTAAGTAAATAACACAAGTAAACCAATCGCAAATACAGAGATTTGTTTTGAGGTTCGAGCACCCAGCTCTACGTCCTCGCCTTCACCCAGAAGGATTTCCAATCCACTAGAAATTTCACAAAGGATTACAACCACAAGGGAGTACCCAACTCCTCAATCACACTCCTCTAGTCCAGAGATAGTGGAGCCACAAATACAATAACACTTGGTGATCAAAAGACCACAAACTCTCTTTTGAAAAAATTTTCTTTACAAAACCCTAGAGATAATGTATAGGATTGAAGCTCAAGGTTTGTAAGTGAAAAATAAAACAAAGTAGAAGAGAATTTTGATTCAAAAACTTCAGAGAAAAATCAGAGTTTAGAGCACAAAAATTGAGAATAAAAACTTCTTTCAAGAATACTCAAACTTTTGATTTCTTTGCAAATGTTGTTGTGATTCTCCTCAACCCCATCCATCCCTGTTTATAGGATATAGGTAGGGATTAAAGGAAAAATGTTAATTTGACTAATCAGGAAGGATAAGACCCAAAACCAGCCTAAAACCACGTTTGGAGAATAAAAACATGTTTAAAAAACTAACCGTTTGGCTGAGAAAACACTCACAGTCGACCGGTTTTCAAAAAATTTTGACCGTTAGCAGGCCGATCGTCCCAAACAGAGAGTTGGGTGCAGTCAGTCGGTCGACCGCCTGGTCGCCCAACATGGGGTCTGGTCGACCGCCCGGTCGACCGGATAACGTGCACACATGCACGCACCCAACGGTCAGAACTGCGGTCGACCACGCGGTCGATCGTTCTGACCTGTAATAGAGCCGGTCGACTGCAACAGGTCAAAACAGAAATTTTGAGAAAATATTTTTGAAGATATGTTTATTTTCAAAAATGATTTTTGTCAAGACTTTGTAAAATACAATAAATTGAGTTTGTAAATACTGAAATAGGTCTATTAAAAATATTTTACACAAGAGACAAAAACAATCTTTTGAAAAACATGTGCAATTTTGTGTGTGTGGGGAATTTGAGCTTCAACACTATATACTATCCTTTAACAAATTAAAATATAAAAACTATATGGGAAGATGTCTCTGAACTGCGTTGCCGAGCTAGAGCCTCCTCTCTTATGAAAAATTTCTCTTGCGCCATCAACCTTACAACATGCTTGTAGCGCCGTCAACTTTGCAACATGCTTATAGAAATCTAAAGTCATCAAGACTTGTACAAACCTGAAATTCATTCTAGAATCTTTATTAGTACCAAATAGCTTTTATATGGTTTGTCATCATCAAAACGTATATAAATGGAGAGTGTAACCTTTAGGCCAACAGTACTCACCGCTCAGAAGGTCTTCTTGATTGTGTTCACATAAGCGTTTGGGGACCTGCTAAGACTGCATCGCTTGGAGGTCACAGGTACTGTCTCTTTTATTGATAGTTTATCTAGGCATTGTTGGAAATATCCCACGAGACAAAGGTGTGAAACCCTAAATATGTTGGTGAAGTGGAGAGGAAGAATGGAGAAGCAGATAGGTAGGAAAATCAAGAAGCTACAAATTGGTAATGTTGGAAGAGACATGAACCAATTTCTACGATTTGGCCAGAACACCGGTATTGCTACTCACTTCACAGAAAGTATAAATGAGTTGGCTAAGGAAGTAAATCGTTCCTTACTAGAGAAAGTTCGGTGGTTGTTGAATAATGCAGGATTAGACAAATCGTTTTGGGCTGAGGCGATTGTGTATGTTAGCCATCTCATAAATGGATCGACTGCAATAGGAGGTAAAACTCCATTGAAAATTTAGTCTCGGAAAGCTACTCAAGTTCATGGTTTGCTGCGAAAATTTGGAAGTCTGACCTACTTCAGTGCCAAGGATGGTAAGGTGAATCCGCGAGCAAAGAGGTTTGTGTTTTTGAGTGTCAAAAGGAATATGAAAGGTTACAGGTTGTGGGACCCCGAAAACAAGAAGATCGTATTGAGTAGGCATGTCACGTTTGATGAGACTTCAGTGCTGAAGTCTACCGTCTCTCAGCAGGTGGAGAGGACGAAGACCAAGGAACTATCGCAGCGGGTGGAGGTTGATGCTACCCCACCATCTCCAGTTGATTCGGTATCAGTGAAGACTTCACCGGATGTGATACCGGATGGAGATCATGTAGCTAGGGTTGATACTGAATAAGTTGAAGACATTGCTGAGAATGTCGAGTTATTTGCAGCCATTGGAACCAAGGTAAAACCACGCTCGTGGGTAAAGAAGCATGAATCTCAACCTTGTGATCGCGACAAGCTAAAGTTAAAGGCCGTTGTTCTTCATGATGGTCATGAAGAGGTTCATATTACTCAGCCAGATAGGTTCGCTGCTGCAAATCCAGGTACAGGTGCATGAGCTTGACGGAGCTCATTCGAATGAACTACGGTTGGCTTGATCCTTTGGACAAGGTACGTAAGCAGCCGTAATGGCGCAGCCAAATTTGGTGATGCAACCCATATGAAGTTGTTTGGGTTCTTGAGTTGTGGCCGATTGGAACTTCACGTAGAGGTGAAGAGACTTCACGTAGAGGTGAAGTGTTGTGGCTAGTTGGACTTCACGTAGATGTGAGGTGTTGTAATCTCGATGAACAGGTTGAGCTTCTGGTGAGAAGATAGTTAAGCTTGCATAGGAGGGGTGTGCATCTAGTTTGTTGAAGCCGATGATGGTGTTCGGTGTGCTCTACTCAGACTTGATTGGACCGTCAGCTGAAGACATGTAGACTAGATAGAGCTAGTCAGTTGGAGAGTCAGTGTTGGCTCATAATGAGTTCTTCGTGAGGTCATGTAGTTGCTGAGTTCAAGGCACGTTCGGTGATCGACATGTATGGAAGTTCTCCTAAGGTGAAGTGTAGGGAAGGCATGTGTGGTGCATTCCAGTTGGATAGCTGAGCTACAGATTCCAAGCCGAGATCGTGTGTCGATTTTATCCGGAGCGCGCAAGCTGAGATCGTGTGTCGATTTCGCCGAGATCGTGTGTCGATTTCGCCAGGTGATAGACTGGAGTTCGTTGGAGATCGGCTCAGTTTGAAAAATCTTCACCGAGGTGGAGAATTATGGGAGAGAGGAGATAGAGGAGTAGAGGAAGTTAGCACAGAGATTGAAAATCAAGGAGCGAGAAACGGCGCATTGGAGCAGGCCAGATTGTGCTCCCGGTCGACCGGTGGAGAAGGCCGGTCGGCCGCCGGTCGATCGGCGTGCACGACGTGCATAGGAACATTACGGTCGAGAGCCCGGTCGACCGTGGAAGGAAGCGGTCGACCGCCCGGTCAACCGACTGACAAGGCCTTAGTCTCTGTTGGGCCCGGTCGACCGGCGCGGTCGACCGTGGATGGGTCGGTCAACCGACAGGCGCGTTTTGACTTTCCTTTTGGGATTCGAATTCTTTTTCTAGATGAGATCGAATCGAATCTAGGTTTCCTTAAATCCAGGGACTCTGTGGCTATAAATAGGGGCTAGAGCCCTCATGTATCATATCCCTAAGAATTCCCTCAAGTTTCTTTCTGTATTAGTTTGTATTGATTGTTGAATCAATAAAATATCTCTCCCTTGCCCCGAGGACGTAGGCACGTTGCCGAACCTCATTAAATATTGTGTTGATTGCTTTTCTCTGTTGTTCGTTGTTCCTGTCATGTTGGTTGCTTCTCCGCCAGGTGGGCAGATTCCTCAGAGAGGTTGTTGTCCCCTGTGCACAACAAGCTGATACCATTTAAAGGACTTGGGGTGCCATCCTAAAATATTAGCCTTTTAAGTTGAGTTGTCCAAATCCTTATATACCCCAAGACCCATCCCCACGTCTAGTCGATGTGGGACTATTTGTTCGACCCAAATCCCAACAGAGAGCTTGAAGAAATATATGTGGAGCAACCACATGGCTGCATCAAGGGAGAACACAAAGTTTATCGCATGAACAAAGCATCATATGGATTGAAGTAAGCACCGCGAGCCTGGTATAACAAAATTGATCAACATTTTTGCCATCATGGATTTCAAAGAAGTTTGAATGAGCCAACTCTATTTGTCAAGAAAAATGGTGTGGACTTCCTTATCCGTTTTCTCTATGTTGATGATTTGATTTATAGCTGCAGTAACAATTTGATGATCAAAGAGTCTAATAGAAAGATGCAAGAAGATTTTAAGATGACCGATCTAGGCTTGATGAGATTTTTTTTTTTTTTTGGCATTCAAGTAAAGCAATATGAAGGGGAGATTTTATCAGCCAAGAAAAATATTGTGAAGATCTCTTAAGATGTAATATGTCCAACTATAAGCCCGTAGCTACACCAGCGGTTGTGAATGAGAATTTGGTCGTGTATGATGTCTCGCAAAAGGTGGATGTGTCAATGTATCAGAGCTTAGTTAGACCATTGATATATCTCACTGTCGGGAAATATGAAGAATTAAATGTGAATCTTTGAGTTGAATTACGGCGAGATCCGTTGATAGAATCAATTGGATAATGGTTGGAGTATGTTCTCCTTTCATTGGGGATGAATGTGGTATATTCACATGTTCAATTCTAACTTCAAATGAATGAGATATTCAAGTCTAAAGTTTGCCTAATTCAAAAGCCAAAAGGGGACAAAAGGTAGATAAAAGTATTTAGTCCCACATTGACTATGGGATGAAAGTTTGAAGTGTTTAAATAGAGAAAAATGGGAACAAAGGGTGTGCCATTTGGGTACTTGGAGTTTTTGCGCGCGATTAGGGGAAAAAGTCTTTTTAAAGTCTATGTTGCAGTGCAGTGGTGGACAAAAAGTCTGTGTATTTATACCCTAAGCTTATAAATAAAAAAATCTTCTCTTTATTTGCTTGAGTCTCTTATTTTAGGCATGCTAGATTAGGGCATGTAAATTACAAGTCTTTAAAAACTTGTCTAATTTAGGATATATTCCTAAACTTAACTCGAAAGAAATTCGCAAGTGTAAGATTTGTGTTGAGGTCAAGTTCGCAAAAAATTCATTTCACTCAATTGATCAAAATACAGAACCGTTAGGGTTAATTCATAGCGATTTGTGTGACTTGAAGTTTACGCCAACTAGAAGCAGAAAAAGTATTTTATTACTTTTATTGATGACTGTACAAGATACTGTTATGTGTATCTTCTAAACAGTAAGGATGAGGCAATGAATATGTTTATAATATATAAAGGCGATGTTGAGAATCAACTCAATAAGAATATCAAAATTCTAAAATCTGATCGAGGCGGAGAATATGAATCAAATGATTTTAGTGAGTTATGTGCTAAATTTGGTATAATCCATCAAACTACAGCACCATATACTCCTCAGTAAAATGGAATTGCTGAAAGGAAGAACAGAACTTTGAAGGAGATGGTCAATTCCATGCTCGTAAGTTCTAAAGCTCCGCAGAACTTGTGGAGAAGCTCTGTTAACTGCAAATTATATTCTAAATAGAGTACCTCACAAGAAACTTGGGCTTATACCATTTGAGTTGTGACATGAAAGGACACCTTCCTACTATTATCTCAAAATGTGGGGGTGCCTTGCAAAGGTACTAGCACCATTGGCTAAAAAGACTAAGTTGGGAGTAAGAACTATGGATTGCATATTCATAGGCTATACCTTGAATAGTAGTGTCTATAGATTTCTGGTTCATAAATCAAAAATATCAGATATTCATGTAAACATGATTATCGAATTTAGAGATGTTGTGTTCTTTGAAGACATCTTTCCATACAAACAGAAAACAGATAAGACTTATGGGAAAAGAACACATGAGATGGCGTTCAGGGACGAAATCCCCGAGGAACCGATTGTTAATGCGGAAATTGAACTAAGAAGAAGTCAGAGATCTAGAATTTTAAAATCTTTTGGTTCAGATTTCATAGCATAGGCTATTGAAAGCGAGTCTCAAACATTTAAAGAGGCTATGTCTACTCCAGAAGCACAAATGTGGAAAGAAACTATAAATAGCGAAATAGAATCCATACTAAGTAATCATACTTGGGAATTGGCATACTTGCCACCTGACAGTAAACCAATTGGGAGTAAGTGAGTTTTCAAAAGAAAATTAAAACCCGATGGATCTATCGATAAGTACAAGGCTAGATTAGCAGCCAAGGATTATCGACAAAAGGAATGACTTGACTACTTCAATACTTATTTACCAGTAACAAGAATAACCTCCATTCGGATGTTGATTGCAATTGCAGTATTGCATAACTAAGATATCCATTAAATGGATGTCAAAACTGTATTCTTAAACGGTAAATTAAATGAAGAAATATATATGGAGCAACCTGAAGGATTTATAGTCAAGGGCCAAGAATAAAAGTGTGTTAGTTGGTAAAATCTTTATACGGTCTAAAGCGGGCTTCAAAACAATGGCATGAGAAATTCGATAGTCATGATCAAAGATGGATTCACTATCAATGAATACGATAATTGTGTTTACACTAATATAGTTGGAAATGCATGTATCATTGTTTGTCTTTATGTAGACGACATGTTGATACTTGGAACTAATATTAAAATTATTAAGTCCACTAAAAGAATGTTATCCAACAATTTTGACATGAAGGATCTGGGGGTTGTTGATGTAATTTTAGGAATTAAAATCACAAGAACACCAGATGGAATCAGGCTATCTCAATCTCACTACGTGGATAAGAAGATAGAAAGATTCAAGGATCATGAGATAAAGGAGAATACAAATCCTTTTCTCCCACACATCCACCTTCATAAGAATACAGGAACTGGAGTATGCCAGTTGGAGTATTCACAGATTATCGAAAGTTTAATGTATTTAATGAATTGCACTAGATCCGATATTACTTACGCTGTAAGTAAGTTAAGCAGATACACTAACCCTAGTGATGATCATTAGACTGCTCTACTACGAGTATTAGGTTACGTATCACATACCAAGGAATATGCTTTGAGATATGGACTGTATCCACCTGTACTTGAAGGATACAGTGATGCTAATTGGATTGTAGATTCTGAGGAATCAAAATCAACTAGCGGATACGTATTTACTCTAGGAGGAACAACGATACCTTGAAAATCTTTCAAACAAGCATGTATTGCCCGTTCCACTATGGAATCGGAAATCATAGCCTTAGATAAGGCTGAAGAAGAAGCAGAATGGCTTCGATAATATTTGAAATATATACTATTATGGCCACAGCCTGTACCTGCTATATGTGAGATAATCAAGCAGTTACATCTTGGGCACAAAATTTTATATAATATCGTTAAGCAGTTGCTCTCAAATAGAATTATCTCTATTGACTTTGTATCGTCAAAAGATAATTTAGCGGATCCATTTACCAAAGGTATAATTGGAGAGCGTATAAACTGCGCATCGAGGGGAGTGAGTCTAAAAGCCTAACCTTACCGAGTCAGCTTAATAGAAACCTCACTTAGCGACTGAAGATCCCACGGACTAAGTTCAAGAGGAAAAACTAGTTATGATTGACTCAGCAAGTAAGCACCTAGGAGTTTGACTCCAATCCATTCCTAAGGTGCACACAAGTGCTTTTTATAAGTGGATTAGGATAAGCTTTACGCTTTTAATGATGCCTTTATCTTGTTATTAAAACAAGTGGAGTAGAGTAGATTACTCTTAATAGGACGATCACCTTTGTAAGTATAGAGATGGGTCGGCTCTTTGAGAATTTCTATGGAGGCTGTTATTCCCTAAAAATACTCTCTGAAACTAAGAATGTCCAGGGCCAAAATGGACACAACCGAGAACTAAAGTTGATTCGGAAAGTTACTGTGTGAAGCTTGTTGACTTGGCATACACTAACGGCTAACAGTTCAAGACTTAGTTCATTGATTAGCCAGTAAGTCTGATAAAATTTTTGCTATGGAAGGTTCAAGACTTATTTCACCTATCCTGATGCAGTTTCTTTTCTAAAGTACCTTTCACTATAGAGTCAGTCTTTTTGTGTATCAATTTCTTGAATCTCCATTCATTGTGGGGGATTGTTGGGAATTATGAAGAATTAAATGTGAATCTTTGAGTTGAATTACGGCGAGATCCGTTGATAGAATCAATTGGATAATGGTTGGAGTATGTTCTCCTTTTATTGGGGATGAATGTGGTATATTCACATGTTCAATTCTGACTTTGAATTAATGAGATATCAAGTCTAAAATTTGCCTAATTCAAAAGCCAAAAGGGACTAAAGGTAGCTAAAAATATTTAGTCCCACATTGGCCATGAGATGAAAGTTTGAAGTGTTTAAATAGAGAAAAATGAGAACAAAGGGTGTGACCTTTGGGTACTTGGAGTTGTCGCGCGCGATTAGAGGGAAACCATGCCCACAAGCGCGCGCCACCGCCCGGGGGGGCTCAGACTCGGGCTCGGGTTTGGGTTCCCTACCCAGTCCGGTTCTTTTTGAACCGGGTTTCACAGGTATGGGTTACAGCGGATCGCACCCGCTCCGCTATCCGGACCCGCACCCACGCAACGGCTGAAAGAAAACCGTCGCGAACTGTTACAACGGTTGTGCGGTTTCTGTCTGGAACAAACCGTTGCAACGGTTCAGACCGAACCGTTGCAACCGTTTGGACGGATTTACCCTTTCTGGAGCGCTATAAATAGCGTTCCTTTTCTCCCATTTGAAAACACACAGAACAAAGAGCAATACAGCGATTTTCCTCTTTCTGTGAAGGTACTGGTTAACTACGCTTCGACCATACGGTATTTAATAGTGCTATCCAAGTACCGTGAAGGAGTGTTGTATCTTGGGAGACCAGCGTCCAGTAACCCTTTAGCACCGTAGCGGGGGGCGTAATTGTCTTAAGGAGATTCGCTATAAGCGTACCTCACTTCAAGTACTGTATAAGTGAATTAATTTTCTTTATACAGGGGTTATGCTGATATTCAGTATATTGAGACTGACTTATACCATTCTAATTGGTGTTTAACCAAGGAAGGTAATTGAAAGGTGGTTCTGTAATTAAGGAACGTTCTATTGAATGAAAAACCTCCCACCTGATATTCACCGATCTGGTCAATTAGATCGGTGACATTAATTAGTTGTCAGATTGATTTCTAGAACTAACACTCACAAACACAAGGTTGGACGTATTGTATGTCATAAGTGTAGTTTCCATATTCATGAGTGATTCAAGAAAACTACATTATGCAGCGGCAAAGAGAATTCTCAGGTATCTTCATAGAAGGAAGAACTTTGGCATCAAGTACATTGCAGCAAAAGACAATACACTACACCAACAATGATTGGGCAGGATGTATTAATGATCACAATAGCGCTTCAGGATATGCATTCACTCTGAGATTAATGGTGTTATCCTGGTTCTAAAGGAAGCAACAGAGAGTTGCACTATCATCCACAGAAGCAGAGTGCATATCAACTTCAAGTGCCTCATGTGAAGCAATTTGGCTTCGAAGAGCTCTTTGATTTACAACAGAACCAAGACTCACCGAAAACACTCTATTGGGATAGCAAGTCAGTAATTTTCATGATAAAGAAACCAACGTTTTATGCCAGAACCAAGCACATTGAAGTTCGACATCATTTCATGAGGGAGCTCGTCGAAGACAACAAGATTGCATAGGAAGTTCGTGACTACAAATGAGCAGTTGGCCGATATTATACACAAAAGCATTGCCCACTGAAAAGTACATACACTTTAGAAATATGATGAGAATTACAATTTATGAAGGGGTGTTGAAAGTAAAAGTAATTTATAATCCTAGAATTCTAGAATATTCATGAATATTCTAGGATAGTTTCAAGAAGACTTTAGTATGTTGGCATGGTCTAAATTCAAGAGTCAAAGTTGGTTGACTTTTGTGGTGAGGATTTAGAGACTAGAAGCTACCTAAGTCGGTTTGGATAGCTATATATGGGACTCAAGTTGTGGTTGTGAAGGCAAGGGAGAAAACCAATCAAAATCAAGCACAAAATCCTTAACCAATGAAAGTAGAAAAAATGTAATAAAAGAGTTGAGAAAATTTATCATAGCCCTCAAGTCTCTTTCACTTTTGTGTTAGTCCCCTTCCAATAAAAAACTTGTCTCTTCCTCCATCTTTTTAGCTCAATTAAATTAGACTCTTTCCACTACTTCTGCTGCCCGAACACTTTCTACTTAGTAATATTGCTTTTAGTTTTAGCAGCTATCAGTTTAAGAGGAAAATTAAACATCATTATAAAGAAACAAAAGGGAGTTGCATCTTATGCTTTCATGCAAAGACACCAGTTTGTGGATGTTGAAGTATTTTGTGTAGACACTTTGATAGGGGAGGCACTCAATATATCTAATTTTTAATGGATACATTTAAAATACTCATTTGATGTATCCTAAAATTATAGTTATCCAACACTTATCAATGATATATTAAAGAATATAAAATTGAGAATCTAGTTCATGAATTATATGAAGATTATTGGGGATGATTTTTAGGGTGGTATTTGGCTAAAAAAACACACACACAAAATTGAGGACCAGTTGACTATTGATTCTACAACTCGAAATATCATAACATCTTGAAATTATAGTGTTAACAATTATAACCTTACAATTAATATTATAGATGGAGAACATTATGCCCTTTTAAGACTTGGAATATCTTCTTACTCATAGCATACTAGTATCTGTATCCCTGCATATCTGGTATTGGTACATCCCAATTCTTTTTAGGTATATTACAGCTAATGTTTAATTAGTCATTTTCTCCGAGCAGAAAAGGAATGCTTTGGGAACTGCACATAAAAGGAAGTATATTTGTTATCGTCATATTGTAGATATCTAGAACTACGATCTCTTCTGAGTTCCAAGCCTCTAATCAGTCTCTTATATCATGCAATCTGAATAATACTTAAGACATTAACAAAGTATTATGGACAGTTTACTGGATGAGAAATAACCTTTTCGACAGGAAGAGGAATTACAGACAGACCTGGGATGAGGAATCCAGTCCAGAAAATCAGACCGAAGTCACTGTCATTATCACCTACAAACTATATGACTCAAGACCCCCTTAATTTTTAGGAATTGCCCCTTATTGTAGACTATGATCGTTACAAGAGCCACGGAAGATGAACTGGAATTGATAAATACATTTTTATGTGATAGGATAGTCAAAAGTTCGATGAATGCCTTCGACATAATGAAATTTAAACTAAACCATTCCGGAGAGAGTATGGGAGTTGTCCACCTTGTTCATTCAAAAACTAATAATTAAAGAAGAATTCCTTGCTAATGTATGAATCTTAAACAGATCTTATTCTTATGGTACCATCAACCATTTTTCTTTTTTTTTTTTGGAAAGAGGACAGAGGTCTCTTCCAGCCTATGCACATCCACTCAACACTAAATACCAAGGTAAATCTCCCGTTCGGTAAGTATGGTGATTGAACCTCGAACCTCTCCCTTGGGAGAGAAGGGTCATCAATGAGCTAGCCCATTGGTTTCCCATCAGCAAAGTATTAACCTGGAATTATGTATCTCACAAAATTGTGTGTATTTCTGTTAGTAAGACATTGCATTGTGCCAACAGTATTACTTAGAGTATGATTGTGGGTATACATTCAGGATGTAGTTGAAAGCAGGAGTTACAAGCGCGCGTGCACCCCTTATCACCTTGTTTATAATTTTTTGAGATATAGGATTAAGCCAACAATGACCTTTAGGACCAGATTGTGTGGGAATGCATTCACTTTGTTAATTGTCATCAGCAAAGTGAACTTAATATAGATGACGCATGCAGAGGCACTGAGTCAGCATACGGTTGTTCTTAAAAAAATATATATATACATATTTCATTCAATAAGTAATCTGAGAGACTAGATCTAATTAGACTGAGACCACAGCTCTTTAATCGGTCCGCATAGGTTTATTATGATGGGAAAAAAAGCTAGGCACCACAATTAGCTAGGCATGAATTGAAGGGAAAACAAGAAATTGGAAACCATGGAGCATAGTTGATGGAGTTCATCCAAAATAGAAACTTCAGTATTTTCTCAGACATCAAATTAATCCAGCTGCATAACATCCCATATTAATGTGGTAATTGACTTGCTGGGTAATCAACCAGACAACATCCAGATCCCGAAACTAAATGGTATGCAGGAAGAAAGTGTGTTGAACTTGATGAGCATGTGTGATAAAATGGAATGTTGTGAGCCAACCGGCTCCCATGTTTCATTAAAGAGGGTTTTAACAAAAAGAGCCATTACACTTGATGCATTTGTTGAGCTGTTTGGTTAGGGATAAAAGTGAGGAAGTGAGGAAGTAGTAATAGTAGTAATAGTTTCCTTTGGAACTTGGGAATTGGTTAATGAGTTTTCCGGTTTTTGATGTTGTTGGGAAGTGTGAATTGAAAAATGTTATATTTTTTCCGGTATTTAGATGGTAACGTGAATGTGAAAGTGAAAATAAAAAATATAACCAAAAAGTTGGCCGAAAAATAATATTAAAATAAATATTAATTAAGAAAAATAAAAATTAGATTGTAATTAGAATGTAAGTGAGATTACGTGACCACAAAATTAACTATTTTGAGCTACAACTTATTATAAATGAGATTTACATGACCACAATATTAACTATAGCACCCTGAAAGTGAGAAAGTAATTGTGTAAAAGGGAAAAGAGAAAAGGAAAAGAGGCTTTCTCATTTTCCTTTCCCCGTGTTTGGATAAATAAAAAAGTGAGCAATTATACTTCCCTATTTCCTTACTTCCACCCACTTCCTTGCAACCAAACACGCCTTGTTTGTAAGCTTGAACTACTTAGAGGATAGATTTAGCATGTATCATTCCCTAATATGTGACACCTGAGACTACATTGGTCCTCACCAACAAGGAGGCTCATATTGCCAATTGGGCATGTGTCTTGCAGCTAAATCAACATGCAAAAGAGTCGTTAAAGTAATCCCGGAGATTGAATGGGGTGTTCTTGGGATGGTGGAACTGGATGAGGACTAGGACTAAGCATTTTTATCAGCTTTTGACTTTGTGCATCTCTCAGGATGTTCAATAAAATCTCATTACTTCTTTTCTGGAAATCTGTGGCTGTTTGGTTTTTGTCTTGCCAGATCAAAATGCTAGAAATTGAGAGAACCTTTATCCATGGAGAACGCAAATTTGAAAGTGTGTGCACATATCAAGATCAAGATTGCCCCTATCATCTGATCCCGGGGAAGCAACCAAATGGTCTGTACATCTATTTGCAATGAGTAAGTTGGACATACATATAACTCCTCCTCTTTCTCTACTCGGGAGAAAACAGCGCGTAAAATTATTAATAGTTCATTAATTTATTCTTATACACTATATTATATTACAGGAGAGCGAAGATTTTGACAGTGTTGGCAAGAGGGGGAGGGAGGGAGATGAACCAAGAGGGCCTGCTCTTTGGGGTTCTGAGCAAATGTAAGCTGGTTTATTAATTTGTTTGGTTTTTGTTAACAAGAATTTAATTTAATATGCTGTGAATTAATCTTTGTGGAAGTATTAATGTAATCTTGTGAAGGACAGTGTGTTGTTTTGGGTAGTACAAATGTGAGGACAGGAGGCGGGAAGTCAGTGTACTGTGACTGTGAGAGGCAGTGAGTCTCTATCTTCGATTCTTTTGTGGATTTCCTCTTGAGTTTGTACTTTTTAACTATTATATTTTTAAACGCTGATTACAAGCTTGCCAAAAATAGAAAGATTGCAATTTGCAACGTGCAAGAATTTTCATCCGTACATTTTAGTACTTTAACTGGGTACGTTTTAGTCGTTTTCAACTTTTTCAACGTTGCTGTTCATGTGGTAGCGTTTTGAGCTTGCTAAGTTCATGATAATTTTATTCACTTTTAAATTTTTATTTTTTTTAAGGAAAATTTTTAAAATTTCATGACAGTTTTTTGAGAAAAAAAATTTCATGATAGTTTTCTGTTTTTTTAGCTTATTTTAAAATATAATACTCGCAACTAGCTCTCAAATCCAAGACGGAAGGAAAACGATGCGGGCCTTACTATAGTAATTATAAATCTCAACTACAATTTTTTGACTCAAATGGATTAAAAGAGGTGAAATGTCTAATTAAATTTTCTGTGCACAATGTCAGTATCATTTTTTGTGCAGGGTTTATTATTTTGAGTTCACTTATATTCCAACAAAATAGTTTGGCAGTTTTTTGATTTTATTCAAATAACACTTGTATTTATGTCATCATCAAGCAGGTCCTGACAGTTACTAAAATGGTTGGTTACTTCTGTAGTTCTGTGGATAAATAGCAAACGACCTTTTACTTGATTAATTTGCAGTCAGCTGGTGGTTCATTTGGATCAATTTATCAGCATTACATTTTAATTATCAGTTTAATATGTAGCAATTCGACATGTTAGAAGAATAAGTTAAAAAGGCTGAATAGAAAGAGAGAAGAAAAGAGCATTTTTATTGTATAAGAAACAACCCATTTTTTTAACAACTGTTCCAAAAAGTCCTTCGTATTCTCTACTCAAAAAAAAAAAGTCCTTCGTATTTTAGCTTTCTCTTGCACTTAAAAGAACAAAAAGGAAATTAAATTGAGTAGTATTATCGTTGTGAAACAACTGTGGGTCTGTTTGGTTGTCGTAATTGATCGTAATTCGTAAGTAGTAATTGATAAACACTTTTACAGTTATAAATGAGATACATGCGTGTAAATTTTACGTTATTTGATTGGTAATGTAAAATTAAAAGTGAGAAAGTGTATTGTGTTTTACGGTGTTTGGTTGTCATAATGTGTAAGTCATAAGTGAAAAAGTTGATCACAAAATTAACTATTTGGTGATTTAAAAAATTTAAATATTGCAAAAAATACTAAATATTTAAAAAAAATATTAATATAAAAAATAATATAAATTTGCATGGTCACAAAATTAACGATAAGTGGGTTGTAAGTGAATGGTAATTGAGTTGTTTTTTTACGAATTACGGTCCAAATAAACATCGTAATTGTAATTTACGTAATATAAGTCATTTACGAATTATGACCTTTTACAGCCTTTTAAGCGAAACAAATAGCCCCTGGTTACTTTGGTTGACTCATAAACTGTGAAGATTCATGGTTACTTTGCCCGCTCGATGAGACATGTTAGAAGAACAAGTTAAAAAGGTTGAATAGAAAGAGAGAAGAAAAGAACATTTTTTATTATATGAGAAACAACCCATTATTTTAATAACTGTTCCAAAAAGCCCTTCCTATTTTCTAATTTTAAAAAAAAAAAAAGGAAATTCAGTAGTATTATTGTTTACTTTGGTTGCCTAAAAAACTCTGAAGATTCATGGCTACTTTGGTTGCTTATTCACCCTCCCCCCTGGTGTTTTTCAATGAGACATTCATGTAGAGCTCCAAAATCTAGTTAGGATTACAAAAAAGAATTGCTTTCTTAGATTTGGCATGTAAGAATACTGCATGGCCCATTGTTTGTGTTATATCTTGCTGGAGATTCTGGAGTCCTTGGGGGCTGAATTAAGGGTAATTGCTGTACTGGGGGACCATGTCTGCACAAGCTCCTGTATGTGTTAAAATTAAACATTTAATGGATGCTCTAGTTCCTACTGCATGCTTCACAAGGAGGAGAATTGTGAAAATCCTGAATGGACTGTTTTTCATTAAATAACGTGGGTTGTAATTTAATTGTGAGTGGGAGTCCGTATTGTTGTTTAGACAGTAAATTGTGCCAAATTTGTTCTTATTTTTCATTATAAGTTGTGAAAATAACGCATTTCTAGGGTCATGGTTAGTTATGAATCACCAAATTGTTAAGCGAAGCCATATATATAACTAGTTTCTATGGTTTCCTGACTTATGGTGCTTGGATATAAAGCATACTTTTTTGAATCTATATATCAAACATAATAACCATGTCAAAAGACACATAACGTAGTACATATAGAGCTATTCATGCCAAGGGTTACACAAGAAGAAACTACAATTCAGAACTTAAAGTTGCACTATAGATTCTGTCTGATCTTTAAACTATGCTGTCTATAGATATGGGGTTATCTCCGTTCTCTATGTTAGCCTTCTCTTTATTTTCCAATTTCGGAGGTAGATGATCAAAGGGCTTAGACATCATTATCATACCATATACACTTATGCAGCAAAAAATATTAATAAACAATAATATATCTAGACATAGAGGCAGCGCAAATTATCAATATCACGTTCAAAGACCTTACACTCGTATTTCTAACATCATTAGTTTGAAAAGGCAGAACCATTTCCAAGAAGTGGAAAGGATTTAAGATTGACAATTACTTGAGTCTGATAAATGCATTTTGGCACCATATTAGTGCTTCATGGTCTTAAAATTATTAAGCTAGTAAATGAAGGACTTGGGGTACCATCTCAAAAGGCTAACTTTCTAGGTGGAGTTGCTTAAATCTTTGTATACCCACAATCGTTTCCATGTCTAGCCGATGTTGGACTATTGTTCGATTCAAATCCTAACAATCTCCTCCCTCGAACAAAGAGTCTCCCTGTAAACTCCACTATAATGCTCTATTGAGATCACAGATATTCACTGCGTGGGGCAGACACGTCTTACGCGAAGCACACATTGTAGCGTAATGCAACCTTGAGAGTTCAACTAGCTTTACAGGGGCCTACTGTACTTTTTTGCCCTCATTGTGGAGGATCAACAGCATCAAATATCACTCACACACATGACACACATGACTAAGTTCAGGACATGACTCTGATACCAATTGAAGAACTTAGGGGCACTATTTCAAAAGATTAGCCTTTTAGGTGTAGTTGTCCAAATTCTTATATACCCAAGATCATCCCTTTGTCTAGCCTATATATGAGATTATTTGTTCAACCCAAATCTCAATAATAACTATACGTGAGATTATTTGTTCAACCCAAATTTCAATAATAAATTCTTGAGGAAGATGCATGCGAGAATAAAAACAAAAGAAGGTTGGCACATGGGGTGAAGGGGAGGACATCATTATATGTGTCTGACTGGACATGATTGCTTCTATGCATTAAATGTAGTTTGTACTATACTTATTAGATTGTGTATGCTGGTCAATTTTTTAGGTGGTTCACTAGTTCTTGAGAGACTCTCTCTCTCATTGTGTATGCTGGTCAATTTTTGAGGTGGTTCACTAGTTCTTGATAGACTCTCTCTCTCTCTCTCTCTCTCTCTCTCTCATTTCTTTATATTTTAACCACTTCACATGCAAATTATGTTTCGTCTTTAAGATTGAAATAATTTTGGCACCAGATGGTTTGTTCATTATTATGTGATGGTTTCTGGAAGATTTCGTTTGGTTGCTAAATGCCTCTAAGTGCTGGTTGCATCATTAGATAGGCTTGAGATACTGTTTGATTTAACTAAAAGAATTTAAAGCAACTAGTTGGGAACATTAGCTTTAGAAACAAGTTACAAGTGAACCAAGTTTAAGATTGGATGAGATGTCACAATTTAAGCCTAAATTGTTGGGTTGTTTGTAAGAGAGAGCGGAAAGGTGGTGTTAAGGTATAGATCCATATCAATGACCCTCCCCCTGAATTGAGAAGTAAGCCAAAGAGATGATATATCCAACATATATACATGACTATGAAAACTGAAATAATATAAATCAGATGGATTGATGCATAGTAGCACAGTAAAGGCCTTAACTTGTTAATCAGAATCTTAATGTTAGAATGAACTATTATGTGGATTACTTTACTACTCAAGAAGTTGTTTTATATCGTAGTCATTTTGTCCGAGGATAGGTGGAATAGATCTAGCCTTCTAGATTAGGATCCTGACATATTAGTTCAATCAATTCATGAAAGTTCCCATGCACAGGGTGTAGATGAAGGGACAACACCCAAGCAGAGCTAGATATGTCGTGCCTGCTGAATGTCCTCATGGTCATTTTATTTTCTGTACATTTTGATTGATTAATTATGGTGATATTTGGAAAGATATTATTGTTAAACATAGTTTGATATAATATCTGTTAAGACATCATAATTATGGTATAGCTTGCAAGGGATTTTTAGGGACACAATATACTGTACATGCAAACCATAAAGACTGGTATATTAGAAATTTCATCTGTTGTAAAGATCTCTATGAAATTCATAACGTGGGACGGAGAAAAAGTTATCATCAACAATATTTTATTTTTGAAAATATGGATGGGAGGAACAAATAAATCACATGTTATGATTGACAATCTATGCCAAATGTGATTTGGTTTCTATTCACCAATTTCATCTTTTGAACCCTTAAGAAACTCTTTCCATGTCTGAAAAGACCATAGATGGTTGCTCCTCTATTGTGTTGGCTTAAACCTTATAATAGAGAAGGTGTCTTTGTGCTGCAATCAAATATGGGTCTGGATCCGGGGCATGTAAATCCAAACCCTACAGACGAGGAAACAAATTTTAACTCAGTTTCCAGTCAAAATCTCTTCTTATCGGGCTTGGATCAGATTCCAATCTTATAATGGATTTGCAAGTACCAATTAAGATTATTTTCATAGCAATAGGTCAGGTTTTTACAGGGAATTGTCAGTGTGTGTTTTCATTGTTAACTAGATCGCTCTTTACCAAAAAATAGCTAAAGCTCATGTTTGTTGCAAGACCATCAAGTATTGATTTCACAAGTTAACGAATCTAGTTCTAGTGAAGCAAAACTACATTAGAAGTTTGCTAATGTGGTGACGATTTACATGTGTTGTATATATTGCCATGTAAACTATTGTCAGGTTGTTGTTGGGTTTTAGGACAGAGAGTTCATATCTAAACCCCATCCAGTAAGGTTTTTGGTTTTCTATTTTGAAATCCAAATCTTATAATTATCTAAATGATCAGTTCAGGTTACCAATTGGATACCATTTGCAACCCTAAATATCAAGCATATTCCTTTATCAGCCTTGCAACATGTCAAGGTAATTAAAAATGGTAAAGATGAGGGGATAGTTCCATCAACATTAATGAAAACCCTAACCATTGGATTGCACTGATCGCCATATCATTTAGCATTTTGAGTGGAGCCAGCAATGAGGTAGATCTAACAGTTAATGCTTGGAAGTATTTGAAGTCTTAAATCATATGTGTTCACTTTAAAATGTACGAATGTCACAGGGAATTCAACATTTTAAAGCTACATGCATAGAAGAAAGGAGAAAAATATATGGGAGAGTGGGAAGAGTTGAGAAATCCAGAGAAGAATAACTCAATTTTAATTTCACTGATTAATTTTTCATTGGCAAAACTTGTCTTTGTTTGAGTATATGTGCAATATTATAGGAAAGCTAATAAAGCTATACTCACGGGCACTTCGATTACAGGGTCGTAGTCGTACATGATACATCTTGGATACTTAGATACCTGATACTTGATTGACACTTGTCGAATACTTTCAATGCAAGTTATAAAATTTATAATGTAATTTAAACATATCAAAGTTATATATGAGATTATAAAGTTAAAAGTTCCAAAACATGAATGATGGTTCAGAATGTCATTTGATTTATAAATGCATTTGTATTATTTTTGCACTTTCTTAGAATAAAATTATTGATGCATATAACTTGAACATATATTGTGCTAAGTTATTGTGTTTCTTAACTATTATAGTCTTGCAAACACACACATACACATGAAATTTTATTATCGTCATATCTATGACATAAGTGTATCTTGAATTATTAAGATTTGCTATATCCCCATGCACGGTTGTGTTACTAGTACACCGCCACATCCAATGCACGTGCAAGCAATTTGAGTTTTGGCAAAACATTTGAGTGCAATTACATGAAATCAGAGTATTGGAAAAGAAAAAAAAAAAGAAATAACATTTGATAAAATAATATGTACCTCTACAAATCTCTTGATTCATATCAAAAAAATACAAAAATATAGCTGTACAATGACTTTCATTGATATGAAAAATACAAATAGACTCTACAACTATTTTCATTCATATCATATATAACAAAATAAAACTATAACTATTTTCTTCATATTATACATAAAAATATACCGAGGAGAATTTGAGCAGAGACTATTTTACACAATGTTCCTTCATTTCTTACACACAAAATATGCAAAAGAGACTCCATGTACAACATTCTTCATATCGGTCCCATCCTAATACTTGTCATACCTATAGGGCCTGTTTGGTTAAGGGTGGAAGTGAGGAATTGAGGAAGTGGTAATAATTCCCTTTAGAACTTGGGAATTGATTAGTATGTTTTCCGGTGTTTGGATGTTGTTGGGAAGTGTGGTTTGGAAAATGTTTTGTCTTTTTCAGTGTTTGGATGGTAATGTGAAAGTGAAATTGAAAAAGTTGACCACAAAGTTGACCGTAAAATAATATTAAAATAAAAATTAATTATGAAAAATAAAAAATAGACTGTAATTAGAATGCAAGTGAGAGTTACATGATCAAAAATTAACTGTTTTGTGCTACAACTTATTACAAATGAGATTTACATGACCACAAAATTAACTGTAGCACTCTGAAAGTGAGGAAATGATTGTGTAAAAGAGAAAAGAGAAAAGGGAAAAGGGTTTTCTTATTTTTCTTTTCCGGTGTTTGGATGGATAGGGAAGTAAGCAATTATACTTCCCTATTTCCTTACTTCCGCCCACTTACTTGCAACCAAACAACCCCATAAAAGAAAAATCAAACATAGACATGAAAACTAATTACTATGACGAAGAATGAACAAAATTTATGGAATATACTACATAAATATCATAAAGCGATGGAATGTATCCTTCAACTTGAAATCAAATATGGATAAAAAGTGAAAAAATTGAGAAGCTACTAACATGAGGAATGAAGTAAATAGAAATTAGAACTGGAAATTTTAACTTACTATTCATTTCATTTTGATTGTAGAAAATAATTTCAGAGGGTTCTTTTTTCAAATGGTGAACAATTTTCCTCTCTTTGTTGATCTAAAAGTGTAAGTAATTTCACAAATTTAAGCAAATACCCTTTTTCTTTTTCATGCAAAAGAAACTAAAATAGAGAACACAATAGAGATTACAAATTTTCTAAAAACTGAAATTAAGATTGGCATTAGGTGTCATGTGGTAGACGAAGAGTCATGCACCATTTAGCCTTCCAAATCATGAGGAATACGAAAGGCCATACATGAATCCATGCGATGGATGAAGAGTCATACATCGATACGAGACACAACCCCAACAAGGGCAAAGAGAAGACAAGGGGTAATTTTAGACATATCAAGGACTTCCTTTTTTCCTTGTGCGCGCCGATCCCAAGGACATTGGGTCATCAGAATGTGTGTCCCGCAGGGGCTAGTTGTAGACGAGAGGGCTGTGTCTGCTCTTTAGCACATAAAGAAGAGAAGCAAATCAAATAGTGCATGGAATGGAATTGAGATGCATGTACAAAGAATCAAGAATGCAATTCCCAGTAGAACATCTCTTTCCGTAAAGATTGTAGAGGTTGCTTCGTATTTTTCAGGAATGCAGAGGATTCCTTGGCCCATGAGCTTAAACTTCACCCGTTAGGGTGGTTATATAACCTACTCCAACGAGCCTTCTCGGTATGTTCCCAAGCTCTCACTCGCCTCAATTTGTTTAGAACATTGGAATGCATCAAATAATAAATGTTTGCTCCATGTGGTCAATTCTTTTGTGGAGCTTCCTGATTTTGAGGCAACATAGTTTGATGGTTACATCAGTTTGATCAAGTTCAACCTAGTTTCAAATTGCACGAGCCTTAGATTCATCACAACTCAGGTTGCATGCGGCCTTTATTGGAGACCTATAAGCTCAAATATTTGCACATCTGCGTGTAGATTCAGTATAGAGTCTAGACACATATTACCATAATTATATACATATTCTTTGATGGCACAAGGTTTTGTGCTTGGAGGTCCAAAGTTTTTTCGGGATGCATTACAACACACTGCTCTTTTAACACCATAGCCAAACAACCTTACATGAGTTAAATCTGCAGATAGCAATATAATCATTGCATATTTTAGAATAATTCAAAACATCGGCCGAGCTTAAGCTTATATTATTAGAGCTGAAGTGATGGTGGTGCCTCTGAGGGAATCACTGGGAGGTGGCCCTTCTCCTGAAGACTCTTGACAGTCTCGTAGAGGCATTGTGTTGCTGGCGTGAACTCCAGACCCAAGTCTCTCAGCCGCTGGTTCGAGAACTTGTAGGGCTGTTTTCGAGGATTCTTCTCATCGGAGCATCTGCATATCACCAATAGCAGCATGTCAATAGATGAGCATACAAGAAAACAACGGATATATATATCCTGGTCTTTTCCCACTGGTATTTTGTGTGCCAGTTGTTTATTATATACTATAGAATCGTAACCATAGAACACTCGAAATGCATACATTTGGCTCATGAACTATCATTCGGCAACATCCATCCTCACAATATATCACAGGCAATAAAGTCGGGAAATAGCATCGACATAAAAATAAACAAAGATGTCGAAGATATTTAAATGTAAAACTGAGGAAGGAGTTGGAGATTTCTTTCTTCCACTAGGGACTTGTGTAAGATCATTCTCTGTCCCACAACACAAGCAACCCTTGACAAGGACTGAAACCAAACACCCATGGCTAGACTGTTGTTTTCCAGTTGCTGGCACAGTTTAGCCTTTTGAAAATTATTCGCAGTCTATTTGTATATTGAAAGAGGACAATGAATGGTCCCAGGTTCAAGTCTTCATAGTTGGTAGGAAAACTATACTTGCTTGAAAAAGAAGTTTTGAGATCTCAGAAAAGATCATATAGCTTCCACCTGCCAGCACAGAGTTGTGTTTGGTGGCATGTTATTTTACTTGGAAGGTTCAAAGAGATAATGGCTGAGATTAAGTGGAGAATATTGCTCACTAGTTCTGTTGTTGTGTTTGGTTTGATGATCTCTTGAGATGACCACAGTGGAGAGTTGGTAGAGTGAAGGGTCACGTGGGGTTTGCGGCCAACAAGTAAGAGTAAAAAAGATGAAGAAAATCTCACCTCCTCACTAAACATTTTGGATTATAAGAGACGCAAAAAAAATAGTTAACGCGTGAAGAGCATCTCTGATATAATACGACCCCGTGTGCAATGCACTTGAGATTTGGTTGGTTGTAATCCATAAAATTAGTTCACTTAGCATTTACAATCCATTTTGGAGCTAACACTGAAATCAATTTCAAAGACAAAACATGTGCAACTATAAAGTTTCATTAATGCCCTAATGTCAGAGCGTGAGCAGAGTTTGACTTTCCAAGAGACTGTAATTACTGCTACAGTAACATAATTAGGCCTCGACAAGGTTGATAGTTTTTTGTCTCCTCTTTGAAGAAAAGAAAAAAGGGGGGAGAATAGAAAAAGGAAAGAGAAAAAGAAACATGTATGTGATAATGCTTTTCTTGTAAATTTCTGTAAATTAAACAACAATACTTGTGTAGATGATGAACTACATGACCAACATTTATCTATAATATAATACATAGGAAAGGATAAATTGTTTAAACTATTATTTAAAGCCCTTTTTTAAATTATTTATTTGGTTGAAGAAATGTTTGCTTTGGTAGTTAAACGAGCCCATCAAAGCCTATTGTGACACTGTCGTCCCCAGCGCAGAATAAGTGATGAGATGCAAGTGTCGCATTCTCACCCAAATCAACACTTGGGTTTGACTACACAAATAAATACATGCGAGGTACTAAACAATTTTGTCATGCTTGTCGTAAGACTCTCTTTAATTTGGCAATAAAAAAAGGAACTCACTTGGTGGGAATTGGGTACTCAGGGAAGAGCTTGGCAAGGATCTTGACTATGTCACCTCTGTGCAGAACGCTCTCCGCGCACAGGTACCGGCCCTTGGCCTCAGGTGCCTCAAACACCCGAATGTGGGCCTCCGCGACGTCGCGCACGTGCACGTAGGCCTGCACGGCATTGGCGTAGGTCTTGGCCGAGCCGTCGAGGTACTTGAGCACGTGCATCACACTGGCGTTGATGCTTGGTTGCAGAAGCGGGCCGAGAACCAGCACCGGGTTGATGACCGCCAGGTCGATCCCCAACTTCGCGGCCTCCTCGGCCGCTGCCTGCTCCGCCACTGCTTTGCCGTAGCAGTACCAATTCTGCATGCACCAGCCGTACCACTTTAATTCAGCTTATTCATTTTTTTTGTACGGCAAAGAAAACAATACATGTTTATGAAAAATGATCTTGCCACCGGGTCAAGTGATTATTAAATTGAGGATCAAATCATTCTGACATTCATAAAAACAATTACTCCGTATGTTGTATGTTGAACTTCTTTGTGAGGTCCGCAACCCAACCACCCAAAACAAATGATTGTTCAAGCAGTCTTAAACATGATTTGAATCCACATAGGTCGAGTAATTAATTAGATGACTATGATGGCGTCTGAAATCAGGAACATATGTTGGAATGTTTTAAGAAAAAAATATTGATACTTGATTAATTAGAATTTTGAAGAAGACCTTGGTGTTCTTGCAGAACTCTAGATCACTCCAGCAGGACTCGTCCACCACCACTTCCGGCCCACGGTTGGGGTCCATGGTGACGGCGCCGATGGAGGACGTGAAGACCACGCGCCGGACCCCGGCCTCGGCCGCCGAGTTGATCACGTACTTGGTCCCCCTCACCGCCGGCTCCACCATCAATTCCTGCACTCACCCAATTTCCGTCTATCTTTAGTCAGTACCAAATTAATTTCAACCAGAAACTCGACCCAGTTGTGGTGCATGCATGCATACCGGATCATCGGTGACCGGCGACGCCGTGTGGAAGACTCCTTGGCAGCCGTCGATCGCGGCCCGCAGGGCGTCGTAGTCCAGCAGATCAGCCTTGCAGAGGATGAGCCTCTCCGCAGCTCCCTCCATTGCCCTGAGGTGATTGTTCTTCGGGTCCACTATCAAAGACATACATACAATCAAGAAATTAACAAATTATGTAGATGTGAAGGTAACTAATATGATTCGAGTATATACCAGGGTTTCTCAAAGTCCCTTTGACAGTGTAGCCTCTCTCGAGTAGGAGCTTGACGAGCCACGAGGCGATGAATCCCCCGGCGCCGGTGACGCAGACGGTCTGGCCGTGCCCGGAGGTTCGCGAGTCGGCATCCACAGTCATGGTGGCAACAAGGAGAGGCGTATGAGCTAAGAAAGAGAAAAGGGCAGGAAAGAGTTTGTTGAGTTGGTGAGGGATCGATGTTGGAAGTGAGCTGAAATTGTGAAGGGATTTATAATGACTGAGTGGTCTCTCTCTCTTTCTCTCTCTGGCGATGGATTCGGGCGGCGGTGGAACGGTTTGGGTCAAACTCAGAACTTGGACCCGACTCGGATTTGGGGCTCGGGGTTTGGTTGGTGGGAGCGTGCGGAGAACAAATGAACATGTAATGACTTGTAAAAAGACGAGGAAAATTCGGAGGCCCTCTCGTCGTCTTGCCTCTCCAACAACTTCGTGAAAAATATGTTCGAGTTGGCTGATGGGGACAACTCGTAGGGTACGAAGGAAGACTCGAAATTTTCAGATTAAGTCTACTAAAATGGGCAAGGAATCAAAATTGGCGACAAGTTTGTGAGTCAAAATTATTGTGAGGTGAGGGAGAATGAAAATTTAACTAGAATTTATGAAGAAATTAAACACAACCATGTCAATGGAGTTACTGTAGTCAAGAGAGAAACTTATAATAAAAACCGTGCACGGGCCTATGTTTTCTTGGCATCGCCAACCACTCAGGGTTCGGTTCCACATCGGATGATTTTTGACTTTGTTAGCAAGACTATCCGCTGAGAGTAGAAGATTAAGTTTCGTCTCAAACGTGAGGTCAATAAAACATTACTAATTATTGTTCTTTGTAAATACGCAAAAAGGGTGGTATTTTTTAATTAATTGTTTCGGGGAAAAGACTGTCACGGCAACAGGGATGGCTGTTCTTTAATTTTATGTAAGCTATTGCTCAAAATCTTATGTAAATAATTAATAGAGAAACCTTCTGTAAAATCGTTATTTATATTAATAAAAAAACATGTAATATTAAAATAAGCAAAAAAAATCCCCATGTGCTATTAAATTCTGCAAAAAAAACCCGTGAATTATTGTGCTACTTTTTAATTTCTGTCAAATCTAAAATAGTAGATGAGGATATGTTTATAGTATATTAGCTACTACAAAGTATATTCTTCGCTAAAATCAATAAAATAAAAGAATTTATTGTCAAATCTTACATTAATATAAGATATTTTTGGATGAATTTGATGGTATGAGGGGGCTTCCCGCTCATTTCAATAGTGCAGGATTTTTTTTATGAAATCATGACACTGCAGGTGGTTTTCTATAATTTACCCCATAATATAATGATACTATAACTTTGTGTAGTGGTAAAAAAATTGATCCTTATTAGAATGGTAACACATGTTCGAGCAACCGAGCACCCTTTCGAGACTCACATCATTCAATTCATCCAACTGTATCTGCCACTCCAAATCATCCCAGAAAATTCCGCCACTCGAGCACCCCGAATCTCCTGTTGTTCATCCGAATACTTCGATCTGAGCTCCAGTGACAGATTATCCCTAATGTTTGTTGTTAGTTATGCAGCTCAATCTTCTTTCATGTTCAAAATGTGTAACGACCTTCAGCACGGACAGTTATAGATAGTGGTGGATTTCTTAGCATGCAATCATAACAAATCAGCACAAGTGATCGATGTCGTTACAACGTGAGATACATGCAGATCTCACCTAAGATCATTTACCTCCGGTCCAACAACTCAGTGAAAAATAAATAGACCTCTTCCCCCCAATGAAAAGGAGGCCGAACCATGGAGATCTGAACTCTCTACACTCCTTCCAAATCATTGTTTTTTCCTATAACCAGAAAATTATAGTGAAGTTCCTCCTCTTCCCCGTAGTTTTTCCCAGTTAAAGGTTTCCACGTAAAATCTTTTTGTTTGTGTTGTGTTTTAATTTCATGCATTTCACCCCCACTTTTCAATCTCGCTTGTGGTGAGGATTATCATCCGATCGCTTGTGGCGGAAAACTCCAGATCTTTCCACAAAAACCAAAAAACTTCTTCAAAAAACCTTTCCTACAATGTCGATGGCCCCAAGAAAGCAAGCCGCCACTCTCAATGGTGCCACATCTAAAGACAAGGCCATCAGCACCACTGGGGACACGATCTCCCACCAGCCACCAATCAACCGCATACCACCGAGGACACCGTCTCCTCCTCGCCTCAGGGGACAGCCGTGAGCATGAAGCATTAAGGCAACTCAACAACCAACTCTAGGCTCAAATGCCCTTCAGAACAACCAGATATCAACGTAGTCGAAAAATGAGCCTAAAGTCGGTAGATCTCCGGACCTCCGAGCCCTTAACGAACTGATCAAAAGACGGATCATGAAAGCCAAGCTGCAAAGCTACTATTGGAAAGAGAGAAGTATTTGTTGAGGAGTTGACATGAACGTCGAGAAGTCGTCGAATGATCGCTGAGGAAGTCGACGCCGAAAAGACGAAGGGAACAACAGCAGAAAACAGCAGCAGCAGCAGGAAACAGGTTGGCCGATCGACCGGCCCGGTCGACCGCCCGCAGCATCAGAACTTCGGTCGACCGCGCCGGTCGACCGACGTGCACAACGTGCACAAGTTGGAGCTCATTCGACCGCCCGGTCGACCGACTAGAAGCACCCAACTCTCTGTTGGGCACCCGGTCGACCGACGATCGACCGGTGGAAGGGGTCGGTCGACCGCCCGGTCGACCGACAAGTGGGTGCGGGCTGCGATTGCAGGTTTGAAAACCTGTTTGTATTTAAAGGCTGTGGCTATTTTCTAGGGTTTAGAGGCTGAATGCTGGGATTACTGGAGCTCTCTTGAGACTTGAGAGAGGCTGCTAGTAATTGTAATCAATCTTCCAAAGTAAAAACCTCTCTTTTGATTGCCCCGAGGACGTAGGCATTTAGGCCGAACCTCGTTAAATTGTTTGTTTATGCTTGTGCTTTCTCTTGGTGATTTTGTGCTATTTGGGATTGTTCTTCGTGCTTGGGAGATTCAGGGGATCCTCATCAGGTTGTTGTCGTAGGCATAACAAGTGGTATCAGAGCTTCCAGGTTTCGCTTGGGATTTCTGGAGATTCGGAGGGCTCGAGATCTGATTCGATAGAGATCGTGTGTCGATCTCAGATCAGAGGTATTGGTGTTCGTGGGATCGTGTGTCGATCTCAGGAGGACGCAAGGAGGGCTCGTGGAATCTGTGGTGGAGTAGATCCGGTGAGAAACTCAATTTAGGATTTCAGGGAAAAGGTAAAAATCTAATTTTTATCTGAGTAGAGATCTATTTCCAGTTGGTTGATTTTTCTGCATAGATAGAGGATCAAGTAATCTCAATGGCAGAAGAAATTACTTCGGTTAAGACCATGAATCCTCACCCGAGGATTGATGTTGTCAAGTTCAACGGTACAAATAACTTCGGGATGTGGAGATGTGAGGTCATGGATGCACTGAATGCATCGAACCTCCAGGACACTCTCCTATTGGAGAAAAAGAAGAGCACGACCACTAATGAAGAGTGGGCAAAGATGAACAGGTCGGCGTGTGGGTTGATACGTTCATGTTTGTCGCAAGACATAAAATACCTTGCACAACATGAGACGTCGGCGAAGCATCTGTGGGAAACCCTTGAGAAGAAATACCTGACGAAGAGTGTTGAGTCCAGGTTGCAGCTTAAGAGTAAGCTGTACAGATTTCAGATGAAGAAGGGGAGCACAGTGAATGAGCACATCAACCGATACACGAAGCTTCTTACAGACTTGGTAAACGTGGATGTCATTGTAGAAGAGGAGGACAAGGCGATCATCTTCTTGAACTCACTCCCGGAGGAGGAGTATGAGACATTCACACTGACCTTTATCAATGGAAGGCAGACCTTGGATTACAATGAGGTGTCATCTGCACTGACAAGTTATGAGACGAGGAAGAAGGAGAGACATCCTTCTAAATCAAGCTCATCGGCGGAGGCACTGGAAGTAAGAGGCAGAGGTTCATCGAGGAAGGGCAAGGAGGTTAGAGAAGATCTAAGTCCAGGCCAGGGTTCAGGGATCTCAAAAGGAATCAGTGTGCTTTCTGCATAGAGATTGGGCACTGGAAGGTGGACTGTCCGAAGTTCAAGGGAAAGAAGAAAGAACCAAAATCCGAGGCAAATTTAGCAAAGGTGGTTAACACTGCAAGCAGCAAATCACAGGCAGATGGATCGAACTCAGATTCGTCGGTGTTCTCTTTTTCAGTTACTACGCTCATCATAGGCTACTCAGGTGAAAACGAGTGGATCTTGGATACAGGTGCAACATATCATGTATGCCCTAATCGGGACTGGTTACCAGTTTTGAGAAGCTGGAGGGGTGTTCGGTCGTTATGGGCGAAGATCATCCGTGCATCATGGAGGGTGTTGGCACTATTCCAATCAGAATGTTTGATGGGATGGTGAGAGAGCTGAAGGGAGTGAGGTATGTACCTCAGTTGAAGAGAAACTTGATTTTCGTAGGAGCTTTGGAGTCATTGGGCCTTGGGGTGTCGATTAATGAAGGAGTCCTTAGAATGACAAAAAGTTTGATGGTGGTGTTGAAAGCCGAGCGCCGGAACAACCTATACTACTTGAAGGGTAGTACGGTGACAGGGCAAGTGGCGGCTTCTACCAGTCCGAAGGAAGATTCAACCCGCTGTGGCACATGAGGCTGGGACATGCAGGAGAGAAGTTAATGCAAGCTCTTGCGAGACAAGGGTTGCTGAAGGTTGCCGAAACCTGCAAGATGGATTTCTGTGAGCATTGCATCATCGACAAGAAGATCAAGGTGAAGTTTGGCACAGCTTCACACTGTACGGAGGGTATTCTTGACTATGTTCACACGGATGTCTGGGGACCTACCAAGACTGCATCGATTGGAGGTAACCATTATTTTGTGTCGTTCATTGACGATTTTTCTAGGCGCTGTTGGGTGTACACCATGCGGCACAAAGGAGAAGTCCTAAAACTGTTCGTGAAGTGGAAGGCGAATCTGGAGAGAAGCACGGGAAGGAAGATCAAGGTCCTCCGTTCTGACAATGGAGGAGAGTACAAATCGGATCCTTTCCTACAGCTATGCCTTGATGAGGGCATAGAGAGACACTTCACGGTACGAGAGACTCTGCAACAAAATGGGGTGGCTGAGAGGATGAACCGGACTTTGCTAGAGAAGGTCCGGTGTATGTTATCCAATGCAGGACTGTCAAAGAAGCTTTGGGCTGAAGCTTTGGCGTATGCATGCCACCTCGTGAATAGGTTGTCGTCGTCTGCGATAGGGGGAAGACTCCTCTTGAAGCTTGGTCAGGAAAAGCTGCTGGTGACTATGATTTGCTACGGGTCTTCGGATGTCCAGCCTACTACCATGTCAGAGAAGACAAGTTGGACCCAAGGGCAAAGAAGGGGGTGTTCGTTGGCTTCAAGTGAGGAACCAAGGGGTTCAAGATTTGAGACCCAACGGACAACAAGTTCATACTCAGCAGGGATGTCACGTTCGATGAGGCTTCTTTGATGAAGCCTACGGTCTCTAAGTAGGTAGAGACTGGCAAGACCAAGGAACTATCACAGCAGGTGGAGATTGATGCAGATCCACCATCTCTAAAGAAATCAGCATCGGTTCGGATCATTCTGAGGTGACACAGGGAAGTGATCGAGTAGTTGAAGAAGATGCTGAAGAGGTTGATCAGGGTCAAGAACAGGTCATTGTTGGCCCAGAGGCCTTCCACTCTAGTTTTGATGATGATTAACTCATGTAGTTATGTTTACTAATAATCTTGTGATTTTAGTTTCAGATCATTAATCAAGATATTAGTTGGTGATTAGCTTCAATAAAGGAGTTTGGAAGCTTTCACTTGGTGATTCCAGAGCCCGAGCATCAAGATTATACATTGCACTCGTTGGAGTCTATGTAACACCCTGATTATTAAACCCTGAGTTAAAGTAATATTATTGGGTTAATAATATTTTTCTAGAATTATTATAACTATCAAATTGTAAATTTTGTGTTAAATGAATTTCAGTGATTCATTATAGAAAATCCCGGAATGGATCTGCATGAAATACTCATATTAATACCGGGTATTGGTATTCATACTATTTATGCTTGTATTAAATAAGTTCGGAAAATGAAGAAAGAAAGAAAATGAAAATAAAATATAAATAAATTATGATTGATGGAGTATGAGTGGTATGGGGTATGAGGAAGTATGGGAAGAATGAGGAGTAGGTGGGAGTAGGTGGGGAAGGAGATAAACTCTCATTTTCCCTCTTTCTCTCTCACTCTCATTCTCTCTCTCTCTCACCTTCTCTCTCTCACTCTCTCTCTCTCTCTGGGTATTGGCCGGAGGCCCAGCGCCGGCGGCGCCGGCAGGGGAAGGGAGGAGCACAACTCCCCCCCATTCTCTCTTACTCTCTCTCTCTCTCTCTCTCTCTCGGTGGGGCCCCGGCGGCCAGGGACGCCGGAGCGGCGCTGGCGCCAGCAGGGCGGCTGCGCCGGCCGGGGGGCGCGCCGGCCGGGTGCGCGCACAGCAGGGAGCAGCAGCGGCGGCGGCTGCTGCTGCTGCTGTGCAGTGAGGGAAAAGAAAAAAAAGAAGAAGAAGAAGAAGAGTTAGAGATGGGTTTGGGTTTCGGTTCAATCCAAACCCGAACCCATTAAGACCCAACCCGCTTTATAAGGTATTTTATTTTAGCCCCTGTAAGATTACATAATTATTTTAGGGCCCTGAAAAATTACAAACAGCCCCCTGAATATTTTCAGTTATTACGTATCTAACCCTTTATATTGGTTTTGGTTTCCAAACGATATCTTGGCCATCCGAAGCCGAATTCGGATGATTCTTGAGCCATTGTGATCGTGAAAATGAGAGCTACACATCTTCTATATCCGTATACGGTATTGGGTGTTCAAAATTTATCGATATACCCGGTGAGTGGAAGTCCTAACTTAAATCTTGTTTTTCCCCAATTTAGAAATAATTGTTATGGGAAAATATTGATAATATTGATTCATTGAAACTAAGAGATTACATCATTAAATAGATGATGGTGACAGTTATTGTAAAAATGAATTGGTGTTATGGAACCGAAATCCAAATAGAGTATTCGAATAATGAATCACGGATATGTTATGTATTTGTGTGTGAGAACCTAATACGGGTATGATACCAAATTGAGAATTGTTATTTAAAGTTCGTATAACATGACCATTAAGAGTCTGTAAGTGTATTAAAATGGTTGCGCATAGGCGTATGCCACATAAGTTATGTGTTTGTGAAATTCTGAGCATCATGTATATGTTGCGAGTATTTACTAGGATTGAGAATCGAACAATTAAGTGCTGGGTTCTGATAGAAATAGTAAAGTATAAATTTTGATTAATACCATCTACCCTTCTGTGATGAATATTGATGTCACTCAACTTGAAAGTCATTAAGTGGGTAAAATTTTCCTCCGATTCTATTACACACTGTGATTGCATGTGTATTGACTATTAATATAATGCAAGTGATGTCCAATCCGTTATGAAAGTAATAGTTATGGATAATAATAATCAGATGGTGGTTGGTTAACACCGGTGTACCCAGTGAGTAGACTAAACAGTATAACCGGGAATCGATTACAGATTATGAATGTTTATTTATTAATAAGAGATAATTAGAAATCAGTTAAGATAAAGATCATTTGAGACCCATCAACCATGATCGGATAATTATAGAATTGGCTATGTTGATACTGGTAATAGCAGAATCTGAAGCTGATACTAGAATTGAACTAAATAAGTGAAAATAGAAATTATCTTCGAGTAACTCGATGTGACCGTGATATAGAAAACTCTGCTAAATGGGATACATGTAATTGATGCAGTATGATAGAAATAACGTACTGGTTAAAGTATTAAAGGTTTTGTTAATATTGATAACTCGGATGGGATCGGAACATTTCCGTTAATTAGTAACGGTGAACGTGAACAGATAATAATGGAACTGATCAAAGTAATTGATAACGAACTGAATTAGAATAACTGAATTCCTAACACTACCGGACATGCTTGATAAATAAATTGAACATCAAAAGCTTATTGTTAAGCCAAGTACTCGGGATACTCAAATATTATGTAGTATGTTGAGTATTTCTCTTGCGAACACTGTTTTCGTATTTGTTGTGTTTCTTGATATATATATGCTCATAACGTGATTTTATGCATCAACTAGCACGTTTGAGGCAGCGAGGGTCAGCTGATGGCCTACATGTTTATATATCGATTAAGTTGTTAATCGGTAGGAACTAAAAGCAATTGGTTGGATAAATAACTAAGATTTATCGAACTTAATGAGAGGTGAAAGAATACAACCTTTGAACCAGAACACATAAGTGGATATTGTACTTTTAGCGATTAATGATTATTAATGAAAAACTACTGAATAAAATCAAGTCTGATGATTATCAGATAATGGGTGACCGATGATGGTGTATAAGTATCAAGTGAGTAATTAAACTGATGAAAACTTGTTAGAGTAAGTATTGAGTAAATCTGATAACTTAATATTAAGTATATCGATTATGATGCATAATTCGATATCAACAAAACAAATACCGATAGTATTGAACTAGTATTTTGGTATGCCTACTCGATACACCGGAGACTTTCAAGTATTCTTGTAATTGATTTAGCAGAACATCGGAATCCCCTATTAAGCTTGGAAGTCACATCTTTATAGTGACACCGATTATATCTAACTGGTAAGAGTTAGATATTTACCTTAATAATTGAAAGTTAGTAATACAGACGAAAGATTGAGCGTCGTGTCAATGAGATTAGTGATCTAGTATGGGTAGTGATATGTGTATGTGTACGCATGTACACATGTGTGTGGTTTGATTCACATGTGAACACAGATGATGATTTGGCTAGTAAATGACTGTGTGGTTTAAACTTGAAGATAGAAGTAAGCAATAACAAAACATACTGTATAGAAGTCAGTAGCGTTAACACCAGTATTGGTGAAACCTGGGATAAATTTGGGCTGTACCAAATAAAAGTATTAAAATCAGTCCTTACTTGAAATAAAGGATAATTATGATATTGAAAGTGTAATAATTCATTAATATCAGAATTGTCGTGTAACTATCACTTGTATCAGAAGTAATGAGAAGATTCTGAATTAAATCAAGTTGTAACCAATAGGCAGTTTGCCTGAGGATAAAAGAGGCAAATGATGACTAATCCCTATTGTTAATTAAATGATAAAAGGTGAATAAGTATTATGATTAGGAGAAGTGAATACTGGTACTACGAGTCAGAACTTTACCAGTAAGATATTGGAGATCATTAAGTTGAATGCTTACATGGGTGCATGATCGACACGTTATTGTGTATGCATAGTAGTCTAACACATGCCTCTTAAAAAGAAATAGTTTTATGAATGAACATCATACTTGACTTCATGCATATATTTGGATACACATATATTGGAATGATATAACATGTTAGTTATCTTAAAAAGGCTTGCATGTTGTTAGTTTAATAAGTGGTTACTTATACATGTTAATGTCTTCCTTAATATTGACATCATGTAAAGTAGGAATCATGTGAATACTTTATGTTGACATTGTCTTATGAATTCTTGCATGTGGTTATTACATGAAGGATATGATTGTTGCATGTTTGGAGGAAGGGACGGGTTGAACAGAGGTGATCGAAGGGGAGAATAATACGTGATATAACGTATTGGAGGAAGGGACCGGGTTGAACCGGAGGTGATCGAAGGGGAGAATAATACGTGGTATAACGTATCGAAGGAAGGGACCGGGTTGAACCGGAGGTGATCGAAGGGGAGTATTGATATTATTTTACTGAAGTATGCTTGAATGATTGTTTATGATATCCGGTATAGGGATATGATTGTTATGTTATCCGAATTATGGATGTTAATGGGTATGGCACCTAGTATATCATATGATTGTTTATGATATCCGGTATAGGAATATGATTGATATGATATCCGAATTATGGATGTTAATAGGTATGACACCTAGTATATCATACGATTGTTTAAGATATCCGGTATATGGATATGATTGTTATGACATCCAGCATATAGATGTGAGTGTCTCGTATTTCTTCATGTATGAATACAATTATAATTGGACACTATCATGAGTAGTGTGTGATGTCATATGTATATTGCGGTAGGTGCAATATTGAACCATACTTCAACTAATCTAGTGAGTAAGATTAGGCTCTCTAAGAGTTGTGTTGTGATCATGACTTTATATATGAAATACGAACATGTTACAAACTGGGAACCGGAGAGGTAATTATAAGAGACTAATGAGTAGGTCAAGTATTGCAAAATCATTGAGATTGTATATTTTAATGAAATATATTGGTCACGTGTACACAGAAGAATACATAGAGGCAGTATCAGATAATAGAAAGAGTCTATGATTCATAAGCTGCAGTATCAACCCAAGTGGAAAGTATTGAAACTGATTTTTTTTGACATTACTCAACCGCATAATACTTGAAGTACAATGGTAGTTTAATACAACTCTATTTTGAATGACTTCACTCACTGAGCTGTTGAGCTCACCCCACCACAAATTGATATTTTCAGGTTACGGCAAGGCGAAGGTCCGACTTAGAGCTGCAAGGATGTTCTCTTGAGATGACGTATGTACTTATTGTAGAATGTGATTCTTTTTGTAAACTCTGATGTTATTAGTCACTATGAGTTAGAATAGTATATCACGGAAGCACTCTTCTGTATATGTTTATTTGATGGACTTTGGGATGAACTATATGTATGAAAATGAGATTTATAGTAGGCTGATGTTAGCCGAAATAAAATTATTGTATTGAGATGGAGTCTATATTTTAGAGGGGATGCTGCCGAAATTTCTTTAGTATATTCTGATTAACGAGAAATACGGTTGATGATCATAGAATTTTGAGGTAATTAAACCTGGGACCGTTACAATTGGTATCAGAGCCTAGGCTTAGAAATTTAGAGTAGAACTCAGGTGTGGGTTTAAGGCAGTATTAGCCTAGAGATTGATTTAAGTCGTTAGTTCAGGAATAACATTGATTGTTATAATTAATGTCTGTAAGTGTGCAGCTTGTATGAATGAATGTGTGCCTTGATGTAAGAAGTTCATAGGTGTAATGGCTCTTATGCGTATGATTAATCTCAAAATGCATGATATTTAACTTTTTCTTATATTCGAATGAAAGTATACCCGTATATACTTTGATTCGGATAGTTCTATTAGGGGTGCGGGCCCTTAGTATGAACTACCGGTGGTATGGGACACTGGGATAAGAAAATGACAAAACTATCAGGCAAGATAAGATTTAATCAGAACGGAAGAATCATATTGAGCATATGTGATGAACGTATCATCAAGTATGGTACGTGTATGTGCTGATAAGATGTGTGATAATATATAATACGATTATCACCAAGTGTGATGTGTGTATGTGATACCATATGATGTGTATATCACCAAGTATGATGGTGAATGTAATGATATAAAGTATGTGTAAGATAAATTCTATATGAAAGTGATAATATTGGACATATATTGCATGTTGTGAACACATAAGGAAATGCATGGTCGGAAGAAAACAAAATTTCTC